>RJWH01000445.1:0-559934 GCA_004363575.1 Solenodon paradoxus | reverse complement strand
ATGAACTAGAGGAAAAAGAAATCAACAAAGAAATCTAATTCACAATAGCACCAAAAATTATAAAATACTTGGTAAACTAGTAAAGGAAGTGAAATACCTACACACTGAAAACTGTAAACATTAATAACATTAATAAAAGAAATAAAAGAAGACACAAAGGAATAATAGACTATTCTGTGCTCATGAATTAGAAGAATTAACATAGTTAAAATTCCATCCAGTTCAAAGCAATATATATAAAAGTGTGTGTGTGTGTAGTGTATGTGTATTTAAATATGTATATAATCAATGCAATTCCCATCAAAATTCTGGGGACATTTTTCAAGCAAATTCAACAAATATACTTACGTTTATTTGGAAGCACAAAAACCACAGAGAGCCAAAACTATTCTTAGAAAAGAAGAATGAGGCGGAATCACACTAACTTCAAACTATACTATAGAGCAATTACTATCAAATGAGCATGACATTAGAACAACAGCAACAAAAAGACACGCAAATAGTGGAATAAAATCGAGAGCCCAGAAATAGAATCACAGTTATATGGACAGCTAATTTATGACAAAAGAATCAAGAACATAGAACAGAAGACAGAAATCCTACTCAGCAAATGGTGCTGGGAAAATTGACAGTCGCCAGCAAAAATACTGAAATTATATTACTCATTAACATTATACACAAAACTTAACTCAAAATGATTAAATACATGAACTTAAGACCCCCAAATCATTAAATATACAGAAGAAAATGTAGAAGAAAATCTCCGTAACATCAACCTCAAAGATGTATTTGAGGAAATGACATCTATGGCAAAGGAAACAAAAGTAAAGCTAAGGAACTAGGACTACATGAAACCAAAAAGTTTCTGTAGTTAAAGAAACCACCAGTAAAACAGAAAGGCAACCCATTAAATTTGAGAAATACTTGTACAATGTACATCAGAAAAGAGTTTAATATCCAAAATATACAAAGAGCTCACCTCAACAACAAAAATATTTAATGTCCCACTCAAAAAAATGAACAGAAGAGCTGAATAGACACCTTGATATTGAAGACACACAGATGGCCTATAGACACTCTACATTGTTCTCCACAGAGAAATGCAAATAGAAACCATAATGAGCTGTCACTACACACCAGTGAGTATGATCTCTATCCAAAATACTAGAAATAAATATTTGAGAGGGTGTGGAGAAAAAAGGTACTTTGCTACACTGTTAGTGGGAATGTAAATTAGGGCAACCTCTCTGGAAAACAGTATGGATATACCTCAGAAAAAAAATGGATTTACCATTTGATACAGCAATCCGATTTCTAAGTATATACCCAGAGAATGCAAAAACTAATCAGAAAAAATAATCTACACCCTATGTTCATAGCAGCACAATTTACAATAACCAAGATATGGAACAACTTAAACGTCCATCAACAGCTGACTGACTAGAGAAGCTGTGGTATATATACTCTATAGAATTCTATGCAGCTGTTTAAAAAGATGAAATTTTGCCCTTTGCAACAGTCTGATGGGACTGAAGGTAATTATGCTAAGCAAAATAAGCCAGAAAGAAAAAGAAGTACAGGATGGTTTCACTCATATGTGGAATATAAAGAAACAAAGCAAAGGAACAAACAAATCTTAACAAAATTCACAGTGCACAAGACTTTGACTACCCAGTATGGTTGGAGGGGTAAAGAAATAAGGGAACAAGATGATGGGCACTAGTACCCTGGTGGTGGGTGTGGTTTGAAATATACACAAACAAGGTGAAATTAAATATCCTAAAATGCCTCTAGAATGTAAACAAAAGAAATAAAATAATTTAATAAAAATAATTACATCTTATGGATATTAAACTTCGTGAAATGGAAATTTCTTGAAAAGACAAAAATATGTCATTTTTCTGTAGGACTTGAGTGATGCTTGCAAGAAATGGTCAATACTCTCAAATAATTAGAGCAAAAATAATTAAACTCATCTTTGTTAGGCACACTGAATCCCAAGCACCAGAGGCAAGATTCCCCAGCTACTTTTTCTGGCAAGGATTTCCAATTTTCCTAAAAGTAATGGTAAATACTTCTGTTTACTCTACCTTTACTGAGCCCATTCAATGCTTCTCTTTGCTCTTTATTTTTTAAACAAGTTCAAAGGGTTATAATCATACTATTTGTCTGTGGATATATATAACAAGTTAGTAGCATATCAAATTTTAGAATCCCAGTATAACTACTTTTGGCTAATTTAAGTAGATATGTAATTTATTAAAGATATTAGGTAACTCACTAATATCTTGGAGAGATGGAGACTTAGTCTTGGATATTTAGAGTTGAAATCTACACCTATATGATACTATAGGACTTCTCTCTTAGAGACTCCATGGCTAGCACCAGTTACACACAGTGCAAAGCATCCCACAGAAATTTTGTCAGTGCTGCTACTGACAACTGGATGTATCCACTCTCACTCTTACTGGAACAAACTCTGTGAGATGTCTGCTTCATCACATTGTATTTGAATTGGAGATTTACCAGGGTTGTTTCTGAGTGTTGTAGCCAAGTATATGTCTGTGTCCTGGCTACAGGGGAAACTGGAACATGAGTTCCTGCCTAAGACCCAGAATATGGGAAATTCTCCAAACATGAAAAGACTTTTTTAAAAACTTAGTGACCCAGAAAACGAAAAATGCCCACCAAACTTTCCCCTTATCATTTTAACAATTTTAAAGCATGCTGTTCAGTAATGTTAAGCATATTCATGTGTTGAACAACTGATGACCAGAATGATTTTTTTATTTTGCAAAACTGTAACTCTGTACCCACCAAATAATACTCATCATTTTCTCCTTCTCCAAAGCCCTAGAAAAGACCTTTCTACATTCTGTTTTTATGAATTTGATTGCTCTAGTTATAAGTGGAATTATAAAGTATTTGTCTTTTTGTAGCCAGCTTATTTAATTTAGCACAATGTCTTTAATATTCATTCATGTTGTAGCATGTGCCAGAATTTTCTTCCTTTTTATGGTTGAATAATATTTCACTGTACCATTGATTTTTATCCATTCAATTGTCAATAGACATTTAGATGGTCTCTACTTCTTGGTTATTGTGAATAATGCCACTATAACAAGAGTTGGAAAATACTGTTTAGGATAATATTTATATGCATTTGGTAATATACTTAGAAGTGGAATTGTTAGCTCATATGGTAATTCTGTTTTAATTTTTTGAGGACTCACTATAATGTTTTCTGTAGTGACTGCATTATTTTATACTCCTTCTAGCATTATATAGGATTTCAATTTCTCTATATCTTCACCAATACTGGCCATCTTCTCCCTTCCCCTCTCCTCCCCTCCTTTTCTCTTTTCTAGTTCTATTTCCCTGATTAAGCAACTAAACCACATATTTAGTTCTGGGTTAAGGAGAATGCTGCTATTTACAATCCTATTATGATATTTGTATGTGGTATTTGTATGGCTATTTCTAAAACAAAGTAGCCAAGTGTGGTTCTACCCAAGTCATTGCATAGACTTCTGTTATATACTTACTAAACTGAACCTTCAGAAAAGAAAAATATTTTCTCTCCTCCCGTCTTAAGATTTATCTCTCAAGTTTTCATCTTTTATCCAAGATTGATAACTATGAAGAACCTCAGTCTCTTCAGTGAGAACCTTCATTTATGCTAAAAGGATTATGTTTTGACTCTGTGATTGAAGCACAATAATCATCAGAGTCAGACTTTAATGTATACACAAAGATAAAAGTTAGATAGTGTAAATATTCTGTGAATGGGAAAACCAGTTTCTCAGTCCAGGTTTGTCAATTTGAACTTTAGTGCATTTCTTGCATATTTCTTGAAGTAATTTTATGATAGTAAAGTAAATGTAGGCATTATGTTGATACTTTCAGTTAAAAATACACTTTTAGGGAAATCGATTAGAATTGCGGCATAAGAATAAATAAAATAAGGATGAAAGAAGGATGCTGTTGCTAAATAATAAAGTTAATAAAATAGACATATCAATAATTTAAGTGTACATGAAAAATATGTTCCCACAAAGCATTACGTAATGGTAAAGATCAAAGCAGAAATTCAGGATAGGAAAAATAAAGTGATTGAAATAAATAACTGAAAAGATTAAATAAGAAGTTAGGTCAGCTGAGGAATTAATCATTCACATAGAAGTCATGTTGAGATTTTAAAGAATGAATTAAAGAAAAAGTTGAATATTCAAAAAATGGAAATAATGGAAAATATGAAAGAAATGTAAGTAGAGATGTAAAAGTCAAGGTATCAAAAATCAATATATAAGGAATATTAGATGGGGATAAAAATAAACTGTGAGATTCCCTATGTAAATGAGATCATACTGTATTTGTCTGTCTGTATTTAGCTTATTTCATTTAGAATAATGTCACCCAGGTTGTTTCATTGGCAATATTTCCTTCTTTTGTAAGGTTGAATATTATTCTATTCTATGTGGTTACCAAGGCTTGGGAGTGTTGTGGGTGGTGGTGGAATTGAGTGGTGGTCAAAGGATACAATGCTTTAGTTATGAAAAATAAATTCTAAAGCTCTATATAGATAGTGCCTACAGTTAGCAATGCTGTATTATACACTTAAAATTTGTGTTGAGAATAGATTTGATGTTAAATATTCTGAACTCATACACACAAAATAATTATTAAGGAGGTGGGAGGGGTCTTTGGAAGGGGTAATCGACATGTAATGTTTTCAAGAGTATAATGTTATGCTTAAATCCATTGAATTGCATACATTCAATTTGTATAGATTTTCACATCAATCATTCCTCAATAAAGTGTATTAAAAAATAACCAGTGGACATGCCCTGGTTGTTAGGGCATGCCCTAGTAGTTAAGTCCACTGTCTTCAGCTGAGTTTAATCCACATACATTACAAGGACTTGGGTTTACGTCCCAAGGCCAGGGTGAGGCTGAGTCAGGGGGTGGGGCAACCAAGATGCAAAACTTGAATAAAAATGTTTCTTCCTCCTCTCTCCATCTTCTTGCCTACCTGCATTCATTCCTGCCTTCAACTTGCCTTTTAAATAAATGAATACATAATTAAATATGGTAAACTTTGCATTAATAGTGCTCTAGGAAAGCCAATTCATCAGCTAAACTTTATTGTGTAACAAATCACCCCAAAACTTAGTGACTTACAACAAAAAAGACAATTTATTAGTTCATTATTCTGAAAACTAGGCATTTGCATTGGGATTATCTCAGTGGTTTTACTACTGATCTCTCTCCCTACAGTCAGTTGTTATATTGGCCAGAACTGGTTATCTAGGATACTTTTACTCACTTATCTGGCAGATGTCATGTTTGAAACCAAGACCCATCTGTTGTTGGCATGTGGTCATTGCAATAGGTTAACTCAGCTTCATTCATATCTTCACACTGAGGTGTCAGAATTCTACGAACTACAAAAGAAGGCAAGAAATATTCAAGTGCTGCTCAAGTCTTTTCTTGCAAAATGTTTGCTAATATTCTATTAAAATAAGTAATTTGCTCAAGCTTATATTTATGGGTGAAGAAATCAACTTTTCTTCCTTAAAGGAGAAACATTGAAGTCGCCTTGCAAAGTAGCAAATACACAAGGAAAAATTATTGTGTTCATTGTTACAAACAGCCAACCACACCAATTAAGTCAGTAAGAGAAAAAAAAATACACCTATATAGATTATAGTGAAATTTGAGAACTATAAAGACAAATTATAAAAGCTTCTAGAAGAAAAGAGCAGATGACTCACAAAAGAATTAAAATGAATGCATGTCATTTCCCAACAGTAATATTGTAATATTTAATATTTCCTGATATTGTAACATTTAAATGTACTTGTGCAACAAGGATTTTTTCATGTCCTGCAAGGGTGCAGAATTTTAACATAAAATTTTCTTGGAAATTCTTTTGAGTAATATCTTGCAATAAGAAGAAAACAAAAAATGATGTACCCTGGTGGCTTTGGCATTAAGCTGCTGACTAGGCTGTGGATCATGAGACCTAGGTTTGGAAGAACAACCAAAAATAAATAAACAAATAAAAGTACTTCCTCTTCTACCTTTCTCTTAAAACAAAACAAAACAAAACAAAAAACACCACCAACAAACAAAACAAAGATTAACGTATATCCAGTATAAGATAGCAAATAGAGGTAAAAGAGTTTGAGCTTAAAATAATTAAATATTGCCATCTTTTATCTCCAAAAAGAATCTATATTTTTAGCAATGACAAGATCTGCTCCTTATTAGGATGGGAGTATGAGTCAGAGTATTCCCACTATTTTTTTTTTTTAAGGAAACATGTAGACAGGCAGGTAGGAATAGAAACATTCTTTTTTTAAGTCGTGCTCATTGGTCATTTCTCCGCAGACCTGGGACTCAGAGACTTAAATCCAGGGATATGTGTCTTGCTTCTTCAGAGGTGGTAGATCTAATGACTGCTCCACAAGGGTATACCAGTATTCTCACTTTTAATGTATTATTTCTGTCTTTAATTAAATAAAAGGATAAAGTGTTACCCAAATTTCAATATGTTTGTGTGTATGTGTGTGTGCATGCAAGACTGAGATAATAACTGCTGATATTTCTGCCTTTTAAAAGCTATCAACACAATAATTAGGACTCTGATATTAATTGTACCCTGCAGATAATTAGGTGGTCTAGATCTTAATTCACTAAGGTATAACAACACTTGTTTTTAATAGACTGGTCTCATATATAGTTCAGATCTAATGAGTATGATATGTGCTGTCCATTTCTATTAATATGCATTCATTTAATTCTTTATATATAACTAGTATATTATAGGAAATTTTTTAATGTGAGCATAACCATCTATTTTGAAGTCAAAGTATTTTGTTGCTTAATTATAAGCTTTCTTTACAGTTATTTGCTAGGTGGTATTTCTCCCCTGGGTTGATACTCTTCTTAAAGTGTTGTGAAAGAATCACACATTTTTAGACTATGCAAAAATATTGAATATGCATTGCACTTCAATTTAAATTAAAATTAAAAAACTATTTTAGCAATACATATAGAATTATAGGAAACTTAATATATTAAATGTTAATATTAAATATTAATTCAATTAATATTAAACCACAAATATATTTTATTTAGAGACAGCAAATAAAATTTCTTATTCTTAAATTGCGTGGAGTAAAAATGGATTCCATTTTCATAGTAAATTGAAAGGATACTAAAATATAAGATATTGTCTCTGATTCAATATTAAAATCTTTACCATCTCTAAAGTTCAACTGGTTGTTTTTAAATCAAAATCTGGTAGAAAAAGAAAAGCAATGCATATCAAAAATACTGTCAAAGATACAAAAATATATATAATCCAGATAGGAAAATCCAGTAAAAGAAAATACGAAACAGAATAGTATGAGTAAACTAAGATGAAAGTTGTAAGAACAACAATATCATATGGAGCAGTAAGTTAAATTCTCCACATCTCATGTAAACATAAGAAATGTTTTGGACTGAGAAGTAACTGTCTTGATTCTTCTTTTTTAGTCTGTAATTAGAAATACAGATTAATAAAGCAATTATTGTATTTTAGCAATAACAGTAAAACATAGAGGGTGAGAAAGGAGATGAGGATGGAAACTGAAAGCAACAGTCCATCCATAAACTTTGAAATGACATCTGTCATGAATCAGACCTGTCTGGAAGAATAAATTCACTGCTCTAGAAGCTTTTCCTTCCTTGTTGGGAAAGAACCCTGCAGGGACAGTCATGCAATATCAATGACCCCTTTATCCTTCTTTTCATACCTAGAAGTGATTCTTCCGTGTGTACTTATTATAATGGACCATTTTCATCTACCTGTGGGAGAAGAGAGTATAGCTTCCAAACATCAAATAAAAGATAGATAAGGCAGTTTCTAATTTCAGAAAACACACCATAGATTTCCTCCTGTGCACAGGTGTGCAGGGGAGACCATAAAGTAATAAAATAATAATACAGATTTGGAAAAGGTATAATCAGTATAAGCTGCTGTCCTTAGAATATCTTCATGAAAATAAAACACTTTGAGGATATGGAGGATAAATGGACTCTGGAGAGTAGAAGAATGAGGAGAAACAGAAGAAATCAGAGAAGCAAAGAAGAGGAAAATGTAACAAGAGGACAAAGAGAGGAGTGTCTCCAGAGAATGAGATGTGGGCTAATCAGTTAGGCAGACTGTGTAGCAAACATTCAGAATAGTTCTACTGCAGAGTGCATGACTCACAGAAGTGGGGGTAAGGAGAGCTGAATGTGTTGAATGTGCACATAAATAAAAATATGAATCTTAAAATTGATATTATTATAAAAATTGCGTCTATTATTCAACAGTATTTCTGTGACTATGACTCAACTAGGAAAAAAGGAAAAAAAAGATTAAGATTGACATACTCAATTTGTCTTTTGCAATTTATAACATTGAGAGAGTCTAATATTTGCTAAATCAACACTCAATAACTTTCATTGCACAGAAATAGCATCGGAATTTTGTAGATCTAAGAAAAAAAACAATAAAAATGTACATGCTGTAAACTGATGATCTATGGAAATGTTTTATAAATTTAATGAATAACAAGTAGACAGTTGTCTATATATTTGGTATGGATCATTCAAAGTTAGATTTAAAATAATCTTAGCTGCAACATTGCAACAAGTATTTCTTTGATGCTAATTTTTCTTACATAATTTTGAGATCTCTCAGAAGCTTTCCAAAGGGAGGACCTATAAAAAGAATGGATGGGCAGTCTTTCAGACCACAAAAATTCTGCCTTGACATAAAATGCTATTCTTTCAGCATATGTCTGAGCAACCAGTGAACCTGGCCACACTTTAATGCTCAATCATTTTAAATTAGTTTTCTACTGTGCCAGGTTAAGGAAAATTCAATATATATTTCACATAACTGTATATTTTAAGAGAATTTTCATCCATGTGCTTGTATACTTATATCATCAAATACTAGTCTTATGAACTTTCGATGTACAGCTAACTTGATCTCTTTCTCAATAAGGTATGTTTCAATGGTTTTCCTTTTTAAGAATAGAAGAATTTCTTTTTGCAAAAGACAAACAAATAGACAGATTTAGATTTGATCTGTAACTAAAAGCTCATACAATTTTCATATCTATAATTACCTTCCTTCCTATCCCATACAGAGCAGAATGACCAGATTCTCAAGATATTTTTGCCAGATACATAGCAATCAAAGGATAATGAGTACTGAATAAAAATTCTAGCAAAAAAAAAATCTGAAATGCCTCAGAAATACTAGCAAAGACTTGACTGAAAGCAGAATTTCCGTCCTTTTTTGATATGACTAAATATGGTGATGCATAGGTACATTATAGAAGCTAGCATTATCCTGCCTGAAATATTGAAGAATAATCATTTAATTCTAGATTTTATATCATCTAATTCTAGATTTCCTCAGTATTTTGAAATGAGGTCTTCCTGGGAACTCATTGATAAAATACTTAAAAGTATTATTATGCTCGATTTCACTGATATGGAATATTTCTTCCATTTTTTTCCATTAAATGAAGTAGTAGAATTCTTTGTTTTTTGAGTATGAAATTTCATTCTATAGAATTCAAGACAAACTCCCCATGATCTGTGACTGTCTCTTGGGATTTGATCAATAAATCCAAGTTTATCTTTTTCACTTTTTGTAGTTTCATTTGTGTTACTCTTAAACTTTTTGCCCTTTTCTTTACATTGAAAAATTCAGATCTAACTGAGTATGTGAACATATGGAGAAAAAAAAGACAAGTGGATGTTATTTCAGTTTTGGAAAAAGATCTTGAACAAATTTCTTTGCTAAAGTTTTATTGCCAAATGTTATTTAAAATGATGTATTAAGGGATTGGGTAAATCTTTAGTGATGACTGGGGGAAATATGTTAGTGACAGAAGAAAATGTAGAGGTAAAACATGGGTTTTAGGAATGGCCAACTGCATGAAGTAATATCCCCCATGGAAAGAACTGAGTAAGCCCTTTGTATCTTATCAGAGATAGCAAATATCTCATGTTTGAAAAGATGTACTTCTCTCCTATGTAAACAAGTACAGAGAGGATTGGTCTCTGAAGCATTTGTAAAGCATTTCTAAGTGTAAGATAGAGAACTTAATAAATTATTATATATTAGATACGAGCCATCCAGTATCTAATGGTATAGGAATCTGTAACTCCTCTGAGTAGATTATTTTCTGAAGATTTTGGCTGTACACTAAAGCAGAGGCTAATCAGAAAGCAACAGAAAGCAAAAAAAGACCACTAACCACTCTCCCCTTCCTATCTCACCCTCAAAACATCGAAATTAATAATGGTTCATGCGTTTTGAATGCTCACTATATGCCAGGAACTCTTCTAGCACTTTATAGGTGTTAGTTTTTTCCTACAAATTTTGGAGACAGGTACTATTATCCTTATTCCGCAAATAAAGAATCAAGACACGGAGGGTTTAATTAAATTGTTTGTGATGACACAGCCATATGGGATAAAGGTAATATCTGAACTGGGACTGTTAGACTCTAGAGTCTTTTAAGCATGGTCAGTACTATCCTTGTACACAGTCATGGTCTATGTACATAGGGGTTAAGTGAGACTTTTGTTTCGAACATCGTTGAGCTTAAGAAAAAATATCTGTGAGCTACAATATTCAAAACAGTTACAAGTATATTTCATCCAAGAAGAATCCCAGAGATGAAAATAAAGTATAAGTAGAAGCAATATAGGTCAGATACTACATGCACAAACTCAGTGGTTCCACTAGAACGCCACCTTTCTTACAAGTCTTGGCACAGGGATGAACTTTAATGGGCATGAGCCAAGCTGGACCCAGGCCAATTCCATTTTGTTTGTTCATAGGATAGCTGCTAGTGTATACTGGAGTGGGGACTTTGTCAGAGGCAATGTTTATTTTATTTTCAATAGGCAGAAGTCAGATTTTTAGCTACTAGACCCAGAGTTAATGTTAACTTATGTTTAACATTTCCTTTAATTGAGTTAATTTTCTTTTTATGACTTTAGCACTTTCTAATGGGAAACATCCTGTTCTATTTTCTTAATGTATTCAATTTGATCAAAGCAAGGAAGCATCATCTTTCATCTAAAACTTTGGTTAATTTTGACAATCTGACATTTTATTTTACTTTTAGTTTGTATGCAACAAAAGATCACTTTTTCTTTCACAGTTTGGGTAATAATGCTTATGAATGAGACTCATTTAATAGCTATAGAAACTGTCCAGGATTTCAGGTTTATGTTAATTATAGGGTAGAATCTTCAAAAATTTTTCTGGTGGAACAGAAAAAATTTTGAATTTCAGTTTTAGAATGTAAATCTTGGGGACAGGGAATCCTTTTATATTTATTTAAAGTATTAAAGTAGTTTTTTTTGAGAAGGTGAGTTTGTATTGTAAATAATGTGTACTATATGAGAGATCTGAATATGATTATTAGGGATATTCACTAATATTTTACCAACTATAAAAGGACCTTAATTTGAAGAACATAGGAAAAGGTAATACAAATATTAATGTGTATTCTATGAGTTGTGAAGATTTGGTGAGAAGCTGTGTAAATTCCTCTAAAGCTACATCAACTCATTGTGTGTTGTTTTTTGACAGTGTTCATCTGTACCAGCTAGACAGCTGCTTCTGGATAACTTTGAGACAAAACTTTCAAGGGAAAATATGTTTATTCTGGCTAAAGTGGTGTTACTAAGATTGCAAGTCCTGAATTATTTCTTTCTCTTTAACTCTTATCTTTATAAATCCTTCAATGCACATCAAAATAAAAATGATTGAATTCACGCTTCTTTGTATGTAAATATACTATAATGAGCACATATACATACACATAGTTCTCTATGTTGCTGTAACTTTTTGTTCTTTTTTTAGAGCCTAAGTATATATCTTCACGTGAATAAAATTTGGATAGGAAATACATGTAGAAAATCTCAATAACATTTGAGTAGTTTAGTAATTATAGAGAAGTACCATTTCAACATCTATTATTGATATTCTTATTGATGCAAGGTTATTCTATTTTAAATTAAACCCTGATGCTAAATTTTCATAAGTGTAGTACTTAAGACACCTCTACGCCATTACTTCACATTCTGGACATATGGAGACCACTGCAGATTGGATGTAATTTTATTTTATGTCTGTGCCCTAAGCATACTAAATTACTTGTCAATTGGTTTTCATTTGCCTTAATTTTCCTCTTTGGCGCCTGGCTACCTTCCTGGCAATATCCTCAAGAGATACTTTAAAAGTCATTTAGCATTTTTTCTTTTCTTATGGTGTGAAGGTTTTCGCTTAACAGCCATTTTCGGAGGAGAAGATAGGCTACAGCTGTCAAGAACACTGGAGATGAGTGTGTGTGTGTGTGTGTGTGTGTGTGTGTGTGTGTATGAAAATATGTATAAAATACATCTCTATAGCTATCATCTATATCTATCTATCATCTAGTCATCATCTATCGATCATCTATAATCTATGCATTGGTCATTAATACATTCTTCCTAAAGGTAAAAAATGAATTATTTTATATAGCAGCTGTATTTTGTCAACAGAAGTCAAATTAAGCTTCTGTGTTAAAAACAAGAATATTGAACAATTTCTTCTGCGTGTGAAACCGAACTGATGATGAGGCTTAATGGGAGCAATTTAATATTTCCTTTTGCACTTTAGGTGACTTGGACTAGTCATTCCTACCTAAATCTCAAGCCAACTCTCAGCACTTTGTGAAAATAGTCAGTCATGGGAATGGGATAGGAACCAGGGAATCTCTGCTTTTAGCTTGAACATAAGTCAATTTCAATTTGAAATGAGGCTTTTGTTTCACCCTGGCTGAAAGATATATTGTTGTTGTTTTTAACACAATCATAGCAACTGTGCCAAGAAGGTCTAATTGCTTCTTGCCAAAGTCCATACATTCTATTGCCATTTTGAGTCAAGTTTTGCTGGTAACAATAACCATTTCCAAACATGGTACCTTCCAAGTTTTGATTTTCTCATTCTCTCTTTCTCTTTCCTTTTTTGGAAAAATGTTTTCTCTTTTAGTAGTAAACACTTGTTTTAAACATTTACTCTGTCTATATTGACACAACACAATTAAGTTCAGTTTGATATAAAGAAAATCTTTTGGGTTCTGAACCAAAATCATAAATCTGTTTGTATATAAGTCAATCTTCTGAATTTTTCATTATAAAATTCTGTTTTACCACCTATATTTTGAGTCCCATTTTACTCTACTTTAGATAGTTTTAGCGTATCATCTATCCCTTAATTTTATTTAGTTTTTAATGTTTTCTCATAACTCATTTTATCCCATCAGTATTGAAAAGTACTTTAATCTTTGTGATCTTTAAATATTCATGTTCTCAGTTCAGTACTCATTTATCTACCTCTTACTTCTTTCCTTCCATTTGATTTTTAGCCTCTGAACTGTGGCTATTGCCAACCATTCTTAAATGAAACTACTCCCCATTACCAAAGTCAATTTATTGTTCCTGTCCTTACCTCACTAGATCTTTTGACAATATTATATATAGTTGATCATTAAGTCATACATTTATACAGGACAGGGTCTCAGATTTGAATCACCAGTACTTCGCATAGAACGCGGTTTATAGGAAACACTTACTATTTAAAGTAAATATTAGGGTGACAATTACATAGTTTTATATGATCAAAACAGAGGTAAGAAAAAGTGAGTTATATTTCCTATCTAACAAGTATAGAACTTGCAGATTCTCACTACTATTCTCACAATGTTGAGCAGATAAAATAAATAACTCTTTCTAGATTCATCACATAATTGAAGTTACAGGGTAAATATACACCACTACCCAAAAACCTAGAGAGTCAGGAGGAGAAAACAGAATTATAACTTAATGGAATTAGAAGAAAACTGGAACCAGCAACTGGTAGGTACAGTTAAATGGTAATTAAATAATTGTTGCAGATTTTAAAAGGTCTAGCTTGAGAGATGAATTCTCCTGGAGACCTAGGTTTTGGTAAAATTTATCTTCAGGACCTGAATAGGATTTCAAGGTGAAGGCTGGAGAAAAAAAAAATCCCTTGTCCAGCAGACGGAAGAAAAAGTAACCACTTTGAGGCATAACCAGACCATTCAATTATCTTCAACAAAGGTCAACCTCAAGGAAAACAATCATACCAGACTTGTCTTTATCAGAGCCTAACCAACTGTGGAGAAGAAATAAATAGTCCCAGCACCAATTAGACCTCCAGTTTCAGCTATAGAGTGGTTGAAACTGAGGAGCATTCATGAAGGTCACAAACCAGCTTCACAGGATCACCAGAATAAGACATATTCACAGGATTATAGAATACTTAGTTTCCCCACATCTTACAAATACATCTATAAGATTCCTATATAATATTAGAGGAATACAGCTAAAAAGAATTGCAAGCTTCAGATTCTATATAAGACAAGGTGTCTTGAAAAAACACAAACATCACAGAAGATGCAAATACAAGGTCATTATAGGAAGTGTTAACCCTTAATAATAGACCTATAGCACACAATAAAAGCATCCTGACTCCTAGCCAGATAAACATAAAATAGCAAATGTCTACACTCATATTATCCCATCAGTATTTAAATGTCCTTTTATCCTCATGATTATTAAAATACTCATACTTTAGTACATTTTACCTGATATGCTATATATAGCTATCAACAACAAAAAATCAAGATGCATTGAAAAGGAAAAAACAAAAACACACTATAAAGAAACAAAGTAATTATCAGAACCAGGTTCAGCTACGACAGAAATTTTTCATTAATTTGACTGAGAATTAAAATAGTTATAATTAATATGCTAAGTTATCAAATGTAAAAGTAGTCAGCATACAGAAACAGATGGATAATATAAGTAGAGAGCTGAATGTGGTATTTGAAAAATAGTAGAAATTAAAAAATACAGTAACAGAAATAGAAAATATCTTTGATGTACACATCCCTAGAATGGAATCATTATGGAAAGAATTAGTGTGCTTAAAGTTATGTCAGTGGAAGAATGCTAAGCAAAAATGCTAAGAGAAAATGAAAAAAAATGAAGAGCATATCTAATAACTGTGGGACAATTACATTCAATGGAATGACCAGTGAAGAAGAAAAGTAAAGAAACAGAAGAAATAGTTAAATAATAGGTGAAATATTCCCTGAAGTAGCGACAGACATCACACCACATACTGAGGAAGCTTTGTGAACATAGCCAGATTAGTACTGAAAAATGTGTACTTAGGCATATCATATTCAGGCTGCATAAAATCAAAGAAAAAAGAGAAAATCTTAAAATGTATAAGAGAAGGGTAGACTTTAACTGCTGAAGAAGAAATGTGAGAGTTATATACAACACTTCACTTTAAAATATGTAATCAAAAAGAGGGGACTAAATATTTGAAATGTTTAAATTAAAAAAAAAACTAGAATTTCATGCTCAGGTAAATAATTTAAAGATAGAAAAATAAAGACATTCTCAGACAAATAAAAATTGAAGGAATTGTCACCAATAGATTTGTCTTATAGGTAATATCAAATGGAGTACTTCAGAAAGGAGAAAACTGATATAGGTAAGAAAACTCAATTTATATAAAATAAAAAAGAATGAGAAGTAACAAATGAAGGTAAAATAAAATATTTTTTCTTATTTTTAATTTACCTAAAAGAAAATAACTTGTTCAAAATAATGGCAGTATTTTACTTGATTATAGATTATGGACAAGTAAATACATGCTACAATTGATGAGAGGGAGCATTTGGGAATATTCTGTTATAAAGTTCCTATCCTAGCTATGAAAAAGTATCCATGAAATAGTGTTAATTGAAACTGAATTTAGGAATCAGTTCAAAATATTGAAAGAATTCTCCTGAACTCACTGTTCCAGCTAGACTAATCAAGAAAAAGAGAACACTCAAATAAATAAAATTAGAAATAAAAGAAAAGATATTATAACTGATAACTACAAAAGATTATAGAGAACACTATAAACAATTGCACTAAAATACATTGGAGAACCTGGAAGAAATGAATAAATTCCTACAGAAAAAATTACTGATACATAAAAATGAAAAAGTAGAAAGTCTGAAAGATAAATAATGAGTCAGAGTAATGAAACAGCAATCTAACACCAACCAAAAAGAAAGTTAAGGATGAGATGTCTTCACTTATGGATTTACCAAACATTTAAAGGACTAACACTAATCCTTCCCCAAATCTTTCAGAACAGAAGAGGAGGGAGGATTTCTAAATTAATTTTATGAGGTCAGGCTTACTATGATATGAAATCAGAAAATGATATATCAGGAAAGAAAATTTATGTACAATATCTCTGATGAACACGGATGTAAAAACCCTTAGCAAAATATTAGTAGAGTTCAGCTACACTATGAGCAAGTGGGATGCAAGGATGATTAAGCATTCCCATATCAATGTGATATACATCATTAACAAAGGATAAACAATGCTCACTTCAATAGATGAGAAAGGTATTTGGTAGAATTCAACATCCTTTTGTGATAAAAAATCTCTCAACAGATTAGTTATGAAGGAAGCATATCTCATAATAAAATCTATAGCTGACAAGTCCACAGTTAACATCATAATACATTATGAAATGCTAAAAACTTTTCTGTAAGATCAGGAATAAGAAAAGGATGTAAGTTATCAACATTGATATTAAACATAGTACTGGAAGTCCTAGCCAGTGCAATTAGAAAAGAAAAGGAAATGAAAGCATTCAACTCAGAAAGGAAGAAGCAAAATTACCTCTATTTGTAGAAGATATAATACATATTTAAAAAAAAAAAATCCCAAAGCACTATCAAAAAATATCATTTTAGAACTTATAAACAAATTTATTAAAGTCTCAGGATTCAAGATCAATATAAACAAAACCAGGTGCATGTTTCTATATTAATATTAGACCTTCAGGAGAAATTAATAAAACAATCCCAATTACATTGGTATCATAAAGAATGAAATACCTAAGAGCTAATTGAACCAGGTAGATAAAAAACACTGAAAATGGTGACATTATTGAAATAAATTTTAGAAGACATGAAGAAACAAGGTACATTCTGTGCTGATGGAGCAGAAGAATTAATTTGTGAAAAGGCCCTTTTGCTTAAAGCAATATATAGATTCAGCCATTATCAGTATCAAAATTCCAATGGAATTCTTCAGAGAAATGGAGTAAATAATTCCAAAATTTGTATGAAACCACTGAAAATTTTGAAGAGCCAAAGCAATCTAAAGAAAGAACAGCAAAGCTGTAGGCAATGTGCTCTTCCTTTCAAACTATGTTACAAAGTTATAGTAATGAAGCAGTATGGCATTGGTATAAAAACAGATACATAGATCAATGTAGCAGAATAGAGACTCCAGAAATAAACCTATGCAAATATGGACAGTTAGTTTACAAAAATAAAGGAATAAATTGCATATAATGGGAAAAGAGTGATCTCTTTAATAAAGTCAATTTCAAAAACTATATTTACATGAAAAAGAATGGAACCAGTCCCAAACTTACACCACTATAAAAAAAAGCAACTGAAAATGAATGAAAGATATGAATGTAATACCTGAAGCTATAAAACTAGAAGAAAACGGGTAAATTGACATTGGTCTTGACAAGTTTTTGGGGATTTAACAACAAAATCAAAGTCAATACAGATAAAAAAAATAAACAAGTGTGACTTAATCAAAATAAAAAAGCTTCTGCGCAATGCAGCAAACTATCAACAAAATTCCAGGGAACTAGAGAGAATAGAAAATATTTATAAAATTTATATCTGATTAAGGCATATATTTTTATCATTGGTAATACCTATTATCAGATATTATATCCAGAATATATAAATCAGACATATAATTCAAAAGCAAAAATACAAAAAGCCATTTAAAAAATAGAGGATCTAAATAGAATTATTTTCAAAATACACATACAAATAGCCAACAGGTACTTGCAAAGGACCTCAACCTCACTAAGCAGGGAAAAGCAAATCAAAACCACAATGAGATCTCACCTGTCAAATGAGTGCTATCCAATAAGTAAGAGATAACAATTATGGTCAAGGATATGTAGAACAGCAAGTGTTTTTATGTTGATGTTGGGAATGAAAATTCCTATAGCCATTTTGGAAAACAGTTTGGAGGGTACTCAAAAGATAAAAAAATAGAACTATCATGTGCATCCAGGGATACCACTTGAATATATCCAAAGGAAATTAAACTACTATTTCAAAGTGATATTTGTACTCCTGTGTTCTTTGCAGCATTATTACAATAGCCAGGATAAGTAAACAACTTGTATCTACCAACAGAGTAATGGATAAAGAAAAGTTATATATATATATATATATATATATATATGTGCATGGGTGTGTATGTATACATCAATACACACACACAAAAAGTTATTTTTATTCTTGTGATATGTAACTATATGAATAAACCAGGAGTTAATTATGCTAAATGAAATAAGCCAGGCACAAAAGGACAAGTGTCACACGATCTCTTTAGATATGGAATCATAAAAAAAAGTAATACTCATAGCAACCAAGAGAGGGCTAGTGTTGATTTCAGAGATTAGAATTGTCTGAGTCTAAAGGGAGATAATGACCAAAGGGTACAAAATTTTAGTTATAACTGCGTAAGTTCTTCAGACTTTATGTACATGATGACTACAGCTACGAATAATGTGTTTAAACTTAAAGTTTGCTGAAAGTAGTTCTCAAATATTTTTACTTCCTCCCTCCCCCAAAAATAAATGCGTAAGGTACTGAATATGTTAATTTGTTTGATTATAGTAAATATTTTGCAATGCATAAATATAAAATATGTTGTATACTTTAAATTGTGCAATTTTTATTATTAAACAACTATTAATTTATCAAAATCAATAAATAAAAGGTAATGAGGCAAAAATAATAGCACTAGGAGTGAAAATTAAATCCACTATAATAAAGTTTCAATACATCTCTATTAGTAAATACAATTTTGGCAGAAAGAAAATTTGTAAAGATGTGGTTGAATTTAAGAGCCCCACCAATTATCTAAATTGACATTAACTGAGTGTATCCAAAGCAGCAGTACACACATTTAAGATCTTGTGATGTGTGTATCAATATTGTGGTTCATAAAATACACTAGCAAAATGTAAAAGAATAGAAATCATACAAAATGTGCATACAGATCATTCTGGTTAAAAACCATTTAAAAGATCCTTGTATATTACTGTCTTTCTTTCCTCTATGGTGTGCTGAACAGTTTGGACAGCAAATAGGTTCTGTGCTTTGTGGATGCCACATTCTATCACGGAAATTGCAGGGGATCAGAAGAGCTTGGTTCCACTGCATAACAAAGGATTAAGAGTGAGAAAGTGTCTGCAATTTGAACATCAGCACTGATTATAGTGTCCGTTTTTCACATTCAGTAGGCTTTGTATTTATGACTTCACTGTCTTTATTATCTCTTTCTTCTATTATTTCTTAAATATAAATAAGTAGCAATGGGAAGAAGTTTGATCAGGTGAATGTATGAAATCTGCCACTAAAATCCTATTTTCTGCAAAGAATGGTAGATGTGTGTTGATGATTAGAGCATTGTATGTTATATGTTCTGTCAGTAATGCCAAGGTTACTACTCCAGTACTAACTGAAGCATAATTCAGTGTAATGTTCCATTATTCCTTTGAAACATACTCTATCTATCCTTTTCTGTCAATTTTCATTCCAAACAAAAGGAGAAATCTGGATTCCTTTTTTTATTTGTAATAAATTTTAAAATCTTAAAGATATATCCTTTGCCAATATATTGTCCATTTCTGTGACTTGTCTTTTCATTCATTTGACTTTGTTAAGGAGCTGAAGTTTTTGACTTTGATAATGTACAATTTATCAATTTGTTTTTTATGCAATGTGATTTTGATGTATGTAAGATGTTTTTGCTTCAATGTCTCAATTCTTTTTATTATGTTTTCTTTGAGAATTTTTATTACTGTAAGTTTACCTTTGGATCAATATATGGATTAAAGATTTATTGTTGTTTGCATAAACAACTTTAAGAAAAGAAGAACCAAGCTGGGAAATTATACTTAGTAATGACCAGCTATAAAGCACAATAAATAAAATAGGGTGATATTGGCATAAAGACAGAAATATAAAATGAAATGAACAGAATATTGAATCCAGAATCCACATTTAAAGTTTTTTAAATGATTTCAGAATTATCAATGATAACAAAAAATGAACAATAGTAAAAAACATAATTAATACTTGGAATTTAAATTATTAATGGGGAACTCATAGAAAAGAAATTTTATCCAATATAGATGTCTCAAAGATAACATAAAAGTAAAAAAAAAATATATATTTTCATGCCAGAAAACAGTTTGAAATATCACATGATACTTTGCTGGTGATTGACTATTATAGAAAAAATAATAGAAAGAAGTTTCAAAAGGGAGTGGTCAATTCACCAAAGGTTAGTCAAATAAAGACTAAGCTGTGTTTATTGCTTTTGTCAAGTTGACGTTTGTGATGTGGTCGGCACAGAAACTAAATTCTTGTAAGTGGAGGCATTACAGCCTTGATTAAAAATTCCACTGGTAACATGTAATAGAAGGGATTTATTATTTTATTGCTATTTTCCCTTTCTTTTGTTTTGTTTTGTTTTGTTTTGTTTTGTTTTGTTTTTGTTTCAGATGTCATTAAGGAAACGATAAATGACCACAAAAACACAAAGTTTATACTGGTGAAGTAGTGGATTAGTCACATGTCTTCTGTGTCTTCTACTGAGAGCACAGGCTACAAGAACCAGGGTTGAAGACTGGGGTTGAGATCAAAACACAGGATGAGCAACTAAATAAAATAAATAAAGTGCTTTTTTTCTCCTCTCTCTCTTCCTGTCTGCCTGTTTCTGCTGGCCTTCATTCCGGCTTGCACCTTTCTTAAAAACAAACAAAAAAACCCAAAGTTTACAAAAATAGACAAAGGGAAAAGGCTACCAAATATTGCAAAAATGTTAATATATACATTTAAAAAAACAGTTCAGCCAATTGATAAGAAATTACACTAACAAATCAGTAGGAAAGTATACAAAAACTATCAATAGATAGTTCCTTGCAGCATTCACACAAATTACCAGTAAATACATGAAAAGACTCACTCTCATTAGAGGCAAGGGAAATGTAAGTTAAAATATCTGATAATCGTTCTTAATTTCCAGACTGAAATTTTTTCAAGGATTAATATAGTTTATATTTGGCAAAACACTACAGTGCTTTTGATATACTACTTGATATATTATTAAATTGCAATAATATTTTTAGAACAAAAGATTCATAATATCTATTAACATTAAAATATATTATGACAAAGGATATATATTAAGCAATGGTCAGAGAGGCATAGAATAGATGATAATTTACTAATTGATTAATAGGGAAGTAATTCATGCAATATGTTAAGTACTGACCAAATAGAATCTTGCGCACTGATAGAAATGTTCTATAAAGGCACCTTCTAATGTCATAGGCAATGACATATTTGACTATGATCAATTGAAATGTGGCTAGTATGAATAAGGGACTATATTTCAAATGTTTTAAATTTTAATTAGTCAAAATTTATTTATTTATTTTAAATTTTTGGAGGAATATTGTATTTTAACATTAACTTGGTTTCAGATTTGCATGACAGCAAATTTCCATCTGTGTATAATACATAGCTTTACCACTTTCCTTTTTTTTTACTTTCACTATACAACTAAATTCCTTTATTCTGTTTTCGCCATGCCATCTTCTATCTCTTCCAGCACCCTCTAATTTGCTTTTTTCTATTGTTTGAATCTGTTCTCTTTTTTTGAGATTTATTATTATTTAATTTAGCTCATTTGTTTGATTTCTCTCTATATAGGCCTCATATAAGTGATATCATACAATAGTTATTTTTCTTCACTGGCTTGTCTCACTAAACCTAATTCATCCAAGTCCATTCATGTTGTCACAAATGGCAGAATTTCTCCTTTCGATGGATGCATAGTATTCCACTGTGAATATATAACACATCCTCATTAACCGTCCATCTGTCCATGAGCATTTAAGTGTTTCCAGTTCTTGGTTATTGTGAATAATGCTGCAATGAACATGGGGATGCATAAGTATTGTGTGTTTTTAGGGTGAATTCCTAGTAGAGGAATAACTGGATCGTATGGTATTTTCATTCTCAATACTTTGAGGGGTCCCCATACTGTTTTCCAAAAGGTTGAACCATTTCACACTCCTAATAAGAGTATAAGTGTTCCCTTTTCTCCACATCCTTTCCAGTACTTGTTTCCTTTCTTTCGGATGATAGTCATTTCACAGGTGTGAGGTGATATCTCATTGTTTTGATTTGAATTTCCCAAATGACGAGAAAGCTGGAACAACTTTCCATGTACCTGTTGGACAGTTGAATGTGATTTTTAGACCACTATCAATTAAGATTATTCACTCATTTTTAATTGGATTTTAAAATGTTTTTGAATTTTATAATTTCTATATATATGTTGGATGTTAACCCCATGTCAGAGGTGTGATGGGAAAATATCTTCTTCCCTTCAGTAGGATGTCATTTTGTTTTGATCTGAGTTTCTTTAGCTATGCAGAAGCTTTTTGGCTTGATGTAATTTCATTTGTTTATTTTGAATTTTATTGCCCTTGCTATTGGAGTCAAGGTCTCAAAGATATATCTTAGGTCAATGTCCAGCAGTGCTTTGCTTGTTTCTTTTTCTATATATTTTATGGCTTCCAGACTTACATCTAAGTCTTTAATTTATTTTGAGTTAATTGAGTATGGTGTTAGGTAGTGGTCTAGTTTCAACCTTTTGCAAGTGACTGTTCAGTTCTCCCAGCACCATTTATTGAAGAGACTATCTTTATCTCATTGTAAGTTTTTGGCTCTTTTGTCAACAATTAAATGTCTCTATATATGGTGGTTTATTTCTGGGCTTTCATTTCTGTTCCATTGATCTGTGTTTCTGTTTTTATTCTAATACCATGCTGTTCAATTATTATTGGTTTGTAGTAGAGTTTGAAGTCAGGGAGCATGACTCCTCAGGATTGTTGCCAGAATTTTCAATATTTTTGAACACTTTAAGATTGGTATTAAATCTTTGAATCTTTTGTAGAATTCACTGGTGAAATCACCTGGTCCAAGAAGTCGACTTCAATTGAGATGAGTATAGTAGTTCCTGTTTTTTTAGATTCACTATTGACAGAGTACTTCCCTCCATCCCTTCACTTTAAATATATGTTTGTCTCTAGCTCTTAGGGAAGTTTTTTGCAAACACCATTTATTTGGGTTTTAATTTTTAATCCATCTAGCCACTCTGTGCCTTTTAATTGGTAGAGTAATTTTGTTTATATTTAGAGTGATTAATGATATCTGAGGACTTGTGACTGCCATTTTGATTTTGTTTTTTGGTTTTGTTTATGTTACCATGTTTAGATATTAGCAAATTTTCATCTCTTTGATTTAGATAGGAGAACCTCTTTCAACATTTCTTGTAGAGGTGGTCAGGTGGCCTTTAAGCACAGCCTTTAAATTTTTATTGTTTGGAAAAACATTTATTTATTCCTCAAATTTGAGAATTTTGCAGGCTATTATATTCTTGGCTGTCAGTTCTCTCAGTATGAATCCTTTTTTGACATTTAACTTTTCTTTCTCTTTCTTCTTCCAGCTGGCACCTTTCTATATTACTATTCTCCAGATCACTAATCCTTTCCTCCATTTGGTTTGTTCTATTCTCATAGCTTCTATATTATTCTTAACTTCATTTATTACCTCTTTAAATCCTATATCTCTGTCAGCTTTTTCTGTAGAACTTCAATTTCTACTATCTGTTCTTTAATTGTGTTTTTGTGGTCAATATCTTGTTTTTATCAGTTTTCTTTTCTCTCTGGCTTTCTTTATGATTGCCACTTCAAATTTTTTTCCAATAAAAGGAAACGGTCCTCCATGTTTTCAGAATTGGTTTCTGATAAGCTGTCTTTTCTCATATTTCCATGATATCTTGAGGCTTTAAAATATGTTGATTTCTCTGCTTTCCCCATGACTTGGGTCCTGTTGAAACACTGCTAATTTTTTTTATTTTTTTGCCAGGGGGTGTTCTAGTTTTATTCTGTTGTTTGCAGGACTCAATAGTGTAATTTTTGTTGTGCCAGGGAATGGATGATGACTCCTGGATGGTGGAGCAGGGCTGCCACTGCTGGCTAGCTAGGGCAGGGGACTTGATTTTACTGGCTGCACTCTGGTGAACTCTCCTCTCTGAGCCACCAGAACTGAGTCTAGCACCTCTTAGACTGTCTCTGGGGTGACTCTCAGCTGGAGCCTGAGTCTAAAGAGACAAGGAGGGAGCAGTGACTTCCTCTGTCTTTATGCTCCTAGCTATGTTACTCTACAGTCTCTTTTTTTATATTTCTTCAACCAAGGATCCTCAGTACTCCTAGCTTTTCCCTCTTACTGTCCTGCTAGCACTCCAGCTGTTCTTCAATTAGTGTTTCTGGAGCCTGAGTTGCCACTAGTTCAGGTGGATGCCGTGAGCTGCATCCTAATCTACTATTGTGTACAGGTGCTCTGTCCACATCCATGGTGCCATGCGTCCCTCACACCAACATTTCTGCTTCCAGAATGAAACTTCAGTCTCTGCATCCTCAAAGTGAGAAAATGAGTGGGAACTCATGATGTGGGTGAGAAATTAATTTTTCATCTTAAATAGTCATTTGGATTGTGAGCTTACTTTTTTATGGCAATAACTTAATTATAAACATTCACTACATAAAACCGTTAAAGAAAAAAGACATATCAGTTTAAGGTTATTCAAATACATTTCAATTTCTACTCCTCTAATTTTTTGTAATGCAAAATGTAGCCCAGTCAATTATCTTCTCTTTATGAGTTTTCCCTTAAAATCTGAAGTGGCCTTCAGATTAGATATGGCACACTGATTTTTCAAACATATTACTGGCAAATTTGTCACATTGTTACATAAAATAAAATAAGAATGTGCTAAAGTTGCATTAAAATCAATTTCTCAAGTTCCTTCTAGTGGGGTGGAATTGGAAGTGGTATTGATTAGAAGAGAAGAGAAAATTGCAATTATCTTATGCATTAAATCTTAATAATATAAATAGCTCAACTTTTCTTAAATGTTCAAATACAAATTTATGAAGTAAACATCTCAAAAAAGTAGAATAATCTATATTATTTAAAACTGAAGTCACTCGTACCAAGTGGCAGGTACAATAGAAGACTGAGTAAAATAAATATTATAGTGTCAAGTTTTGACTTAAGTGTTGGACAGATTCCTGTCTAAGTAAAGGACTCAGTAGTCTATTACACTCTTCTTCCTTGAACTGTGGCCTTGTAAAATCCCTGTATTCAGGATTGTACCCTCACTACTCTAGTGTTGGAGCACAGAAGCTGAAATCTCTGCTTTCCACAGCACTTCCAGAAGAAAATTAGTCCCTATTGGGGATTGCCTAGAGATGAAATGATTTTTACAATACTGAGAAGCCATCTATTAGGGGGGAAACAAGGGTTGAAGAATAGTACTTGAATTGATCATTTTGAACTATAAAAGAGGACTCATGTATAAAAGAGGGATTGGAGTGAAATAGAGCCCTGCATAAACTTCAAACAGCTCTTTTTTATTCCCTGAAAGGTAAACATTTAAGAAATAGTTTCCTTGAGGTTTCTATTTTAAAAACATTTTCCTCTGGAGATATGAGCAACAGAAAGGTATTGCCTTTAATTTATTTCTTCTGTTTCTCACTCTCTCCTCTCTTTCCTTCCTTTCTTCTATTGCATAATGTTAATGAAATTTCACATGTTAAATTCTTCACTACATATAAAATTAAGAGGAAAATAATTATGGGGTAATATAAATGCTTATTAAGTTAACAATACTCATCTCCCTTTCTGGGCTATCCAAATTTCCCTTTCTGTTTTGGGGGTTGAATGTTTAACAGGTGTTATTAGGTGTGTCCTTTTAGTTCTGTGTTTTTGTAGATTTGGAGACACTACAATTCCTTGTTGTCACTTGACCTTGATAAGGCAAAGGGGTTTACCTTTTAGGGCCAGTTGTGGGTTCTTCTTTCACACTTTTACTTAGTCTTACAAATCCCATTGCTGCCAGTCTTAGGTAATTATATATTTTTGCTTTGCAAACCCAACCTCTGCTAATATTAAACAAGACAAGTTAAAAAAGCAGTACTTTATTTTACAATACACATTACGTGTCTCATACTTTTCTCTCAAGTTAAATTCTCCCAATGTTTCAAAGAGCCATATTTATATCTGGCATATTCTTGGCCTAATCATAGAAGAAATAAGTTTATTTCTTATATAACCATGTGAATCAAGCATGGAAATACATATTAAATTAACTAACTCATTCTTCCGCCAATACTGGATTATTCCTTAAAGTCCTTTAGTCTGATTTTTACACTGGTTACATGGTTTGCTGATAGAATTCAATAAAAATTCCTTACTTATTTGTGAATTGACACCAATACCGTTCTCCAATACATGCAGTGTTCATTAATGTTGACTATGTAAAGAAAATATTGACATTAAACTGCATTCTATATCTAATCTCAGTATGTATACATATTTTCATTTAATCTGTACTATCAATGCCATTATTATTTCTATTATATATATGAGAAAATTAAGGTTCAGAGAAATGATGTAATTCCTCAAAATGTTATTGCTAGTAAATCCGCTGTGGAGTAAATGACATGATTTTAAAATTCAAAATGGTATTTACCTGATGAAAAATATAAATTGAGAAAAGAATAAAAGGCAAAAAATGTTAAACCCTATTCTGGATTAGTAATTCATCAAATATACTGAGAGTTTGAAGATTATCAAAAATGTTATCATTTTCTTTATACCTTTTAATATTTTTGAGTTTTGACAAAAATGATTAGTAACCACAATTTCTATCAAAATACAGAACAGTTCTATCATTCTCAAAATTTCTCCCAAGCCATATCTTTGTAGTTCAATCCTTGCATCATGCATAACTGCTGAAAATCACAGATGTCTATTATGTCATTTTAGTTTTGTATTCACTAGAATGTTATATAAAAGGAGTCATATAGTATTCAATCTATTGATCTGGTTTCTTTAGCTGGGTCTAATGCATTTGATTTTCATCCTTCTGTGTTGTGTCCTTTTCATTGCTAAGCAGGATTCTACTTTATGGATTTACAACAGTATGTGGTCATTGATTCTCCAGTTATGAACATTAGATTTTCTAGTGTTTGATGATTACAAATAAGGATAGCATAATCTTCATGTACTGGTTTTTGTGTGAATCTATGTTTTTATTTTCACTTGTGTAATTATCTATGAATAGTATTGTTGGGCTGTATGTTAAGAATATGTTTAGTTTCATAAGAAACTACCAAATTGATTTCCAAAGTGTCCGATTGTTCTTAATCCTCCAGTTATTTTCCTTCCCTTACCTCCTCTTCCCTCTCCTCTCCTCTCTTCCCCTCTCCAACCCTCCCTTTTAAAAGGTGGATACATTCCATCTGAGATTTTAAAAGGTGAATAGTGATATCTCATTGTGATTTTATTTTGCATTTCGTATTGAGTAATGATATTAAGCACTTTTCATCAATTTATTGTCCATTAGTATAATGTCTTTGGAGATTTTTCTTCCAGATCTTTTGCATATTTTATTTTGTTGTTTGTTGTAACTTATTATCATACTATTGAACTTGAGAGGTATTTATGCTTTTAGATACAAAACAAAAACTTTGTCAAATTTACCGAATAAAATGTTTTAATCTTCATGAAATAAAATTTAACACTGTTCAGAAATTTTGCTGGGTATGCTCTTTTTGGTGTCATGTATAATAATTTTGTGTAAGTTGAGGTCTAAGTTGAGATATTTTTGTCTGTTTTCTTCTAAAGATCTAAAGCTGTGTGCTTTATATTTGGATCTGAGATCCTTTTGAGCATGTTTATCTGTAAGATATGAGGAGTGACTTATTTGTGGAGGTTCATATTCAACAGTTTCAGCACAATTTATTCAAAAGACTACTTCTCTTAATTGAACTGTTTTTGCAAGTTTTGAAAAACCGCAAGGTCATATGTTCTGTGACTTTTGTTAGACATGTAACAAAATTATAGTCAGGGAAATATGAAAAGTTTTGCTATATGGTTGCTAAAAATTATATTCTTCATTAATAAAAAGACACACAAAAGTTAGAACATTGTTTTAGACAGAAAGCTGTTTCTTTAACTGGAATATCTGAGAATACCCTATTCAGAATTTATGAATATGAGGGGCTCTAGATAAACTTAATCTAATACACTGAAGATAACAAAAAAACAATTCAAGAAAACTGATTTGCTAGATGTTACTGTAAGAGTGAGTTAAACCTTCAGCTACCCTCCTCTGCTATCCTTATCAAGTGAATTAAATACATTATTATACCAGTTTTTATGAAATTTAAAAATTTTGGGGTGGAGTCCACTGGACAATGCTGAAGGACACTTGGTGATCTGGTGGAAGGCAGTTATGATGACATTTATCTGAGGAGTGGGGAAACAACATACATGGGGAACTTACACATGTCAGTTTATTTTAATTTGTAAAGCAAAATTACTGAAATAAAAACATTAAAATATGTCAAATGATACATAATTATTTTTCAAAATATAATGATTACTTTTAAAAATGCATATTTTACTGTATTAGTGAGTTTGAATTTTTTTTATATGCTCATTAGTTTTTCCTTTTTGGAAAAAAGTGATATTTTGTTTCCTATTGTCTATCAAACATTTCAAACACTAGGGATTTCTCATTGATTTACCTGAGCTCTACATTAAATAGAACATGAACATTGGGTCTGTCATATTCCTAGAAATACTTTTATCAGTTTTTCACTTTCATTGTTTTAATTTTTAAATATTTCAAAATTCAAGTAGCTATATATGTTGCTATTTCTCTTATATCTTTATAAAATTGGAGAAAACTCTACCATCTCATTTTCATTAATGCTCATTTTTCTTCTTAATACATTGATAAATCGTGATATTTCTTTATTTCCTGTCTTTTACTAGACTCTTAATTTCGATGAAGGCAGGGATTGTGACTATTCTCATATCACACATGGTTCTTGAATTAGAGTAGTATTCAAGATAAA
The DNA here is from genome assembly GCA_004363575.1 of Solenodon paradoxus. Lineage (NCBI taxonomy): Eukaryota > Metazoa > Chordata > Mammalia > Eulipotyphla > Solenodontidae > Solenodon > Solenodon paradoxus. The sequence goes on along the minus strand of RJWH01000445.1, from coordinate 530,656 downwards.
TGTTTATAAATATGTCTATGCGTGTGAGTGTGTGTGTATACACATCTATTTGTAGGTATCTATATGCATATATACATGCATCTGCATCCGTATACATGTCTATATTCATACACAGACATACACAGTTATATTGTTTAGACTGGCCACTTATTGGAAGTGATAATATCAAAAATGCTTGATGTGTTTTTAAAGAATTTATATGCAACATTATTCTCAGATTTTCAGTTTAGATCCATGGTGAAATAAGGAAAATGAATGAAAGCACACTTAATGGTCATTGGCATCTATCTTCATCCTCCAATCTGCACCCCCCACCAAAAAAAAAGATTATCACATCTCTTCTCTTTTTTTCCCCATGCTCTGTTTTGCATTCCTACCTTCTCCTATCTATGGATTTATCTATATTGTTAGGAACTGATGATGATAACTTGACAACTGGCATTTGTTTTCAGAGAAAGAGGAAGACATTCTCAATATATAAAGCTATAAGTATCTCTTTGGCATTTCTACATTAACTTTAGCTTTTCCTGGACTTTTAGAAACTGTTTTTGTTTTTGTTATAACAACACAGTTCCCCTGAGATTTCCTGTTGAATCATTTTGAAAGACAGCTGCAGCCCTATCATTCTCTCAGCTCAATTACAGCCCCCTAGGTCTTCGCATTACTATGAAATCATTCTTAAAATGATGATTTATAAATGAAATGGTGTCAGCTTTTCTAGATTTTATTTATATCATTCCCACTTCCAAAAAATATTGGGGTAGTCTTAACATTGCTGTTACCTGCTGAGCACATCAGCAAGGGAATGTGTAAAAAGCTCTCTTGATTTTAATTGCAGAGAGACAAGGAGAAAAGGGACAGGTAACACTGGAGAAACAGCAGATGGAAAAGATCAAGATTTGGGGGATTTACACTGACCGTCAATTGAATTTTGGAGCTTAGGAAATTTACATGGCTTCCCTGTGTGGAATAATTTTCTCATACTGAAATAATAAAAATTGTACAAAATATTTCCATGTGGTCACTAACACCAAACAAGTGTGACCATCAAAACTAAAGTGTTGCATAATATTGATGGCTAATAAGAAGGGAAGGAGTTAAAATATAGAAATTCATGCTATCTATGCTGCTGACTATGAAGTTTCAAATGAAAATAGTTTGCTCTGAAAATGCTCAGAATCATTGGAGATCTTTGTCATGCTAGTATGTGATTTGCAATCATACCTAGCAGTTCCCCTGTCTCTTCCACTCTTCAACCAAATTACAGTGGTTTCTTTATCGCTCAGTTGTGGACACTTCTTTCCTTCATTTCATATGGGGATATATTCTAGAAGAGGTAAAAGTAGAGGGGGATGGTCTTAGAACTTTTTAGTGAGGCAATAATAGACTGGTACTACATCTTACCAAAAGAACCAAGATGACAATGAGGACCAGGCTCATTATCAAACAATAAAGCAAGATTACTCTTTCACCCAAACGTCATGTTTTATTAAATTAAGTATTCCCACAATTAATAGGAATCAAACATTAATTTGCTATGGCCCAATTACTTTATTGTATCTCATTTTTTTTGGTAGGGAGAGGAAAACAGGTGTTGGAGTAAAAGTAAGAAGTTTAAACTTACTCACATCTTTTGACGTGTCTCAAGACATATGCAGTCTACCCAAGAGAAAATCAAATAAGCTTTACACAGGCTACTGTTCTGAAAAAGATGTCTTCTTTCATGGTTGGAAAGAATTTACATTGCTAAAATGGCTATGTATCTAAAACAATATACATATTTGATACAATTCCCATCAAAATCCTACTGCCGTTTTTCAAAGAAATAGGACAAAACACTTTAAAATGTGTATGGATAATCAAAGCAATCATGAGAAAAAAGAACAAAAGTGAAGATATGATACTCCCAGATATTGAGCTATATTATAAAGTGGTAGTGATCAAAACTATTCAATGCTAGAATAAAAACAGATGAACAGATCAGTGGAATAGAACTGAATCACTAGAAATAAAGTCCCATATATACAGTCTGTTAATTTATGACAAAGTTGTCAAGAACATATGATGGAGAAAGGAAAGTCTTTTCAACATATTGTACTGGGAAAAATGGAAGTCACATGCAAAAGAATGAATCTAGACCACTCTAACACCATACACCAAAATTAATTCAAAATGGATTAGATATTTGAATATGAGACTGGATAGCATAAAATGCTTTGAAAAAAAAGATAGACATTCCATTCCATGATATCAGTCTGAGAGAATTCTCAAGGGATTCAACTCCAGTAGCAAGGGAAACAAAGGCAAAAGTAAAAAATGAGACTACATCAAATTAAAAATCTGCTGAGCCAAAAGAAATCACCAAAACAAAAAGATACCCTACTGGGTTGAAATATTTGCACATCCTACTCTGACTTAATATCCAAAATATGTAAAAACTCATACAATTCAACAACATGAAAACAAACAACTCAATCAAAAAATGGGCAGAATTGAATAGATATTTCTCCAAAGAAGATACACAGATGGTGAACCAGCATATGAAAATGTTTCTCCTCTCTTCTTATTAGGTAAATGCAAGTCAGAAAAATAATGTGCTATCATCTCACACCTGTGAGATGACTATTATCTAAAAGACTAAAAATGACAAGTGTTGGTGAGGATGGGAGGAAAGGGAAATTTTTACACTGTAGGGGTGCAAATTGGTGCAACCTTTATGAAACTTCTTTAAAGCATTGAGAATGGGAATTCTGTAGGATCCCATCATCACACTTCTGGGTATTTGCCAAAAAACCCACAAAAAAAGCTTATTTGTGGAGATACATGCATTCCTATGTTCATTGCAATGTTATTTATAGTAGCTAAATGGATAAAGATGTTGTATATATACACAATGGAATTCTAAATAACCCTAAAATATAAACATTAAAAAAAAATTGAAGAAAAACACCAGATGATTTCAAGTAGAATAGCTGGATCATATCTGGCATTTCTATTTTTAATTTTGTGAGGACTTTCCATTGTTTTTCATAAAGGACAACAATAATTTTTATTCCCAACAGTTGTGTATAAGGCTTATTTTCTCCAAGTCTTCACCACTACTTGTGGCTTCTTGTCTTTATGATTATAGCCATTTTCCCAGGTGTGAAATTCTTCTGTAGTTTCATATACACTGGCATGAACATTACCATCCTTTATGCCATGCTTCTATGTTGTTTTGGTAAGGAAAAATCAATTAGCATGCACTAATTTACAGACGATAAATTTGACAGAAACATTACTGGTGATCAAACAGCCATACTTAAATATTTTATTATCTTACCATACACATAATGATTTGCTAAATAGTAACTTAGCTGGCTTCTCCAGGCAAAAAGGCTTTAATTCATTAAAAAATCCTGAAATTTCATCAGCTGGAAGGAATATTAATGTAGACAAAGGAAACATTTTTAAGTTGAAGTTTTCATCCTTGCCATATTATGTTGCCAATCCCCTCATCTGGATTTTCTGCCAAACACATTGGGCTAAATGTAAAATACAAACTTTATTGGTAGCATCTCAAAATTCACTTTTAGAAGCCAAGATAGTGCCTAATTCCAAATTTGTCATCTTGGTTTGGAGATGCAAATGAAATTCATTTTCTTGTGCAAAGTCCACCAAATCTTTAAATACAGAATGTTTTGCTTTTTCCCTGTCATCAATACATAAAGGATTTGATTAATTATATTATTTTTAAGTCCAGCAAGAGTACGAATTGCATATAGTTGATAAAAAATAGTGAGGACAGTTTTGCAAGTGCCACTCATTATGTAAAATGAAGCATGCACAAGTTTTTTCTATGCTATATTTAGTGGTGAATATAAGAAATCCATCTTCTTTGATAGTCAAATTCCTTAGAATATTTCATTAGTTGAACTTCTAAATCAGCAAATATCTGATTCGGAGTGTCAATGAGCTTTGTAGAATTATTTTTATTCTCTTTCAAAGGGTGTGTTTTGAATGCAGGGATGGTGCTATGTATGAAAGGACAGAAGTCTATGTGACTGAACAAATTAACAGGGGAGATTTCTTGTACATTTTTCCTTTGTTTTCACTTCTTTTTGGCTTTCGGGATTTCAACATTTGGGATTTTGAACTTTCAAAATTGTAATTTTCAGTATTTTAGTCTTTAGGGATTTTGATCTATTGGGATTTAAGTGTTTGGGATTATTATTGGGGGTAGTATCTATTTGAACTGTGATCAACATGTGACACATATACCAATGTTATCATTTCATGACTTTTCCATCACAGCTGGATCATGTCAGAAACCAGAATTGACACAGACATGTACTAGTAAAACTCTTAGATTTTTGTGGTATAAGTATTTTCTTTATCACTGCAAAGTTTTGAAATGTACAAATCTTGCTTTTCCTTGATGACTGCTTTCTTTCTTCCCCTGACTAGGTCCCTTTATCTGCCCAGTCTCACTTATTCTGATGACTCAATATTTGTGCTATTCCAAGGTTTTTCATACCTCAGCCTTCACTAGTAGAATTCTTGGTATCAAATGTAGAGGTGATTTAGTATTTATATTAAAAACTAAATGTAGTATACAGTCATTAGGTGCTGGACACTGAACTAAAAGCTTATATTTTTGATTCATTTGATTCTTACAGCAACATTAATACCAACATATTAGGAGAGTTAGAGACAGTATTTTCCCCAGAGGTATAACAGGTTCACTGGCTGAACTAAAACTCAGGTCTGTATGACTTCAAAGTTAATATTACTATATATTTTAAGAACAATATTGATTCCACAATAATACATATTAGGGATTATCTAAAATAATTGAAAAAACATATGTTGAGACGTATTCATCTCTGTTAATCATGGAGAAGATATTAAACAGTCATTCAAGGCAGTTTCTAGAGTCAGATTTCCTAGTCTTGGTCTCTGCAACATTTTCTGGCTTTGTGAGCTTGACAAAATTTATTTCACTTTTTTTCTCTAATAACACATATATTTCAATCTCATAAAGGTAGTTTTTGAGGATTAAATGTAAATGAAGCATTTAGAATAGTTCCTGGCTTAAACAAATGCTTTGTGGTTTTGAAAAACAAGCCCAAACCAAAATATAAATTGTGTAGATTGCAGTTATGAGTCTAGGTTCTATAAAAGCAACAACCTGCCATGTCGCTACATAGCTGGTTTCTTTGAACTTAGAATACCAGTGATACAAAGTAGAATTCAGATGTTTTTTAAATTAAATAATAAATTATTTAAAATTGAATATTCAAAACACCCCACAATGCTAGCCAAATGTTTGAATATAGTAAATCCAAAATAGTGACAGTGTGTGTAATTTGTTATAGTTTTGAAGTGAAATTTAACAATATATTTCAAGTTATAAAAATTTCATATTTTTCACACAGTATGAAATTATTGAGAATTTTTGTAAAGAAATCTATGAAAGGAAAAATATTGCTCATTTATGTCTTACTTATAAAAGAAACAAAATAAAAAAGAATATAAAATGAAACCAAGACTCTTGAAAAAAATAAAATCGTAGTATATTTTATTGAACTATTGCATGACCACTAGACATATATGTAAATATATGTTGCAATATGAAAAATAATAAAATGTAATTAAAAATATGTGCCATAATTTTCAGTGTTCTTATAATTTTTGTAATAATAAATAAAGCTTTTATGTCATATTGAAAAGTTAAATTACATCCTTTTTCTCCCATCTCTAGCTCTTCCAAATTTGGCAAGATTATCAAAGAGATGCTTTATTTTATTGTTACATGGTTTATTTATTTATAGCTTATGGCTTTGTTTTCTATCAATTATTTCATTAAAAAGAGAAAGAAAAGCCAGAGAGAATGAAAACAACTTGGGAAAAAGTAAGTAAAATTTGAATCTTGTCTGATTTTGCTAAAATTTACTCAACTGCAACAATATTGATGACAATTTCTAGCATTAGTGAAGGGTAGCATTTTCCTTTCTTTTAAAAATTTTTTTTATTCTTAATTGATTTCATTATAACTTTAAATAGGTTTAAGGTGTACATAATACCAAATCAACATCTGTATAAAATAATAAGCTCACCATAGTTTCAGGTTTTCCTTCATTATACAATTTATCCCCTTTACTTCATTTGTCTACCCCACCTTTCTCTTTCGGCAACCTCTGATTTGCTTTTTTTGGTTAAAAGTCTCCTGTTCCATTTTGTTCATTTTTTTAAAGGAAAGGTGAAGACAAGAATGGAGGTTAGTAGTCAGGCAGAAAGAGGGAGGAGGAGGAAGCACTCTATTTTTATTTAGCTGTTCACATTGGTTGTTCCCCACCTGCCCCACCTTGGGTCTTGAACCTAGGACCTTAGGATGTATGTGGGACTGTTCTCAGGCATACTAGACCAGTAAGCCATTAAGGTGCACCCTAGTTTACTTTTAAGGTCCATTTTTGTTTAATTTTGTTCATTCTTTTGCTTGATATCTCTATACGACGCTACATAGAAGTGATATCACATGACGTCTCTCTCCTGGCTTATTTTACAAAACATTATTCTTTCTATGTCCATCATGTTGCTGCAAATGGTAGGATTTTACCCTTTTTATAACTGCATAGTATTCCATTATGCATATATACCACATCTTCCTTACTCACTCATCTAGATGAAATAGCACTTTGCTCTTGGTAAACAGCCTTTGGCTTGTTTTTCCCCAGAATTTTGCATGCTCATCCTTTTTTATAAAGACATTGACTCAGAGAGGAAGGATGTCTAACAACAACAAAAATAAAATCAGGTCTTCATTAGAGAAATCCTCAAAGTATGATTTCTTAAACAGCGTTACTTAACAGTGAATATTGAAGGATATACTTTAAAAATGTTGAATATGCTAAGATCTCATAAATTCTAAAATTGTAACTTAATTTGAAATATTTCAGTTTAATTTGGATTCTTTTGAAATGTACATTACAAGATTTTTTAATATTATAATATATACATATATACACATATAGTATTCTTATTTTCAGGTTATTGAATTTTCATATTAAACAGAATGTCATATTCCATAATAAATGGTATTTCCCCCAAATTAACATTTTTTTCTCCAGGGACTAAGATAAAGGTAGAAAAAAAAAATTTCCAGCAAATTTCAAACATTCTGAGGGAGTTTGTCCATTTTAGAGAGCCCTTTGGCTTATAAAATATTATGTTTTATCTTATTATTGGTCTTACTATTTCTAGGAAATATTTAGTGTCCTGAAGAACAAAATAACCCCCCAAATTTTAGATGGAGTATTGACAGTCTCACTTTTTAAGGTCATGTGTTTGGTATGAGGTAAATATTACTTAGCTAAATCCTTAAGAGAACAAGTCCAAATAAATCATTGTAAATATCTGGTCTAAAACTGGATTCAGTTTCTAATAACCTACTTACATTTCTTCTGATTTAGTCTTTGCTTATTTTCATATAATGTGTTTTCAATCAGAATTCATTTTTCAAATTGTATGAGTGCATAATAATGGCAAGTGTAGAAAGATTATTAAGTTGTATTTACACTCCGTTTGTAGAATTATTATTTATCACTACCTTGGTAGACTAGATGAAGTCTCAAATGATCAAAACACTGGCAAAAACATGTGATGACTGCCAATTTCCTAAACCACTTTGTCATCATAATTTCAGTTTCTGATCATCAGTTTAGAGAATTTTAATGGGAAAAAATAAGAAATGGAAACCAGTGAGGTTTTCTCTCCTCTGCTTGTTCTAGTTGTGTCACTGGAACATGTGCAAACATTTTCATTCTGATGAAGTGTTGGTGATTGAAGTGGGCATTGCAAAGTTTCCTATTGTTCTAAGATTACACATAGGTTCAATAAATCATGATCTAGAGGTCAAATGGGAGCCACAATGATTGCTAACATACTTCTCACAAGAATACTTCTTACAGTGAAGTCAACAAAAATTCTTAGAATAAAATTCAGCAAAATTTAAAGAAATTACTCTTTAAACAGATTAAAAAAGGTAGGATCTGACAAATTAATAATATCCTGATTACAAGATTAGATAATAACTCAGATCTGCTTACTAAAAAATAAGAAATGTATATTAAAAGTAACATAAATATGATTTGGATTTCTTCCTGATTGGTCATGTTGGATCCTAGTGTGACAATTCTTCGCTAGTGGGCCTCTCATAGGACGCTCTCCAATCCATATACTAAATTCACAATCAGCCCTGAGACCTCTGTTTGGTCCCAAGCCAGTAGGCTGTTTTTAGCTGTTGGATCTAGGGAGATAGGACTGACTCTCCACAGGTCTCCTGCACCCAGATGACCATGGGCACATTTTCTGTGCTCTGTTAAATGCAGAGATTAAAATGTCCTGTGATGAGGGGAGCTGGGTTCTCCCCTCTCAGCAGCTTCTCAGTCAGGAGCAAGTTCAATGTCTGCTCCTGTCAATTCTGTGGATCATAGGAGGGGTGATTCTCAATACAGTCCTCCAATTTTGGGTGGGGGACTCCTAGGTAGATTCTCTGTGTTCTCCTAATCACAGAAACTGTAACTTTTTGGGGTGGTGTGGACAGGGTTCTCATTTCCCACAGCAACTCACCTGTGGAGCAAGATTGTGACGGGTCCCTATACTCCTTTGAAGACTGGGAAGATGGGTTCCCCTCCCCACAAATCTTCAATTCCTGAATGATTCCAGGAAGGTCCCTGCACTTTCCTAAGCACAGGGATTGAAGTGACCTTTGATGTTCAGAACTGGACTCTCCCCCTCTGCAGTTCTCCAGTCAGGGAGCATGTTCAAAGTCTGCTCAGTAAACTCTGTATAATCCTGGGGGATGATACTCATCACAGCTTCCACTGCTGGTGGTGGGGGACTCCAAGTTAGATTCTATGTGCTTTCTGGTACACAGATTATAACTTCTTTATATGTTGGGTAAATGGATTCTCCTTTTTTAGTTATGTTAAATCACTCTCTGGTTGAAATAAAAATATCTGGACAAGACAGTTTCCCTCAGGGTAGATAACCTATTTCTTTCCTTTTTTTTCAGAATGAATATTCTGGTATTTTTTTTTCTATACTTTTTTATTTTAAAGCCACCAAAACAGCTATTTCTAGGCTGGAAGTTAGAAAGAAAGCTTTATTTTATTCATGGAAGAGAACAAATCTACTCTTATGCTCCAAAAGTCCTGCAGATCAGAAAACTTGGAAATGGAAGTTGCTAAGAAAGAGCTTTAAAATTCTCATGACAAGAAAGAATGTAACTAGGTATGGTGATAGATATTAACTAGACCTATTGTGGGGATCATTTCACAATATATACACATATAGTCATTTGTCCCCCTGAAACTAACATAATATTAGTTGCCAACTGTACCTCAATAAAAACAAGTTAAAATGTTTAAAAATGAGAAATATAATAATATATTTACTGTAGCTAAAATATGTCTAAATTTAAAATATTAATATTTGGAAGAAAAGAAGGTCAAAAAGTGACAACTAACTTAAAATGATTGAGAATATAGAACAGCAGAAAGAAGCAGACTCCGCTTGCATTATCAGAGGACGTTTCAAAACTTGTGCTTAGTAATGCACAGGGGACTGCCTTGGAATGTCTAGGCACTGCATAACGGTGGGGAGAAACTCAACCCACAGTTTTTAAAGGAGCACAAAATGTCCCAGAGTAATCTTGCTCCCTGGCTAAGGAGATGGTGGGGAGCAAGAACCAGTGCCATCATCCATATGAGCTATAGTAAATGTGCATGGGAGTGCAAGAAGATGTATTTGTGAGATCCCTCACACCATACACCCTGCCCCCTGCACTAGAGAGCTGCGGTGAATGAATATCATCCCCAAAAAGATAAAGGGAGCTCATAGGGGCAGACCTTGAAATTCCTCCCTGTCTGGGGAGCAAAAAAAATAAGCAGGCTCTGATTACATCACCAGAGGACATTTCATAATCTGTGCTTCGTAGAGCAAAGGGAAAGTCTTGGAGAGTTCAGGCACTGGAGAACAATGGGAAGGGAGACCCATCTCCTCAAGTCTTCAAAGGAATGCACAGAAGCTAAAGGCAATCTTGACCCCTGGCCAAGAGTAGAGAGCAGACTGCTTTGTGCCTGCTTCTGCAAGATATCCCCAGACAGAAGTTCTCACACTTTAGCAGAGCTAGAAGGAGATAATAGAATACTGCAGCAGAGCTTCAAAATGTTTTGACATTCAAATGTTCAAATATTCCTGATAACAGCAGAACAAGCTAATGTTTATAGCCTTTCTTTGCAACATTCTTATTACCTCATTGTAACCCAGCCTTATAAAATAAATCAAAGAGTCAGGATCTGAGTCACTGCCTCTCAGAGAGTGGTGTCCCACCTGGACTTGCTTTTCTAGATGTATGTTGTCTGTCTTTCTTTAGGCTCCTGTAGCCTTCACTGAGGGACCCTCTCAATCACCAAGAACTGGAGAGAGCAAAAACTGATTCCTTCCCTCAAAGACACCATAGTAACTATGACAGGAGTGGACAGAAGACCTAGATGGGAGCCCCAACACCTTGGACTGGAGAACTATGAACTCCACAGAGCTCACAGGTTCTCTTTATCAACTTATTCCTTGGATTGGAAAGCTTCTTATGAGGGGTACAAAAGAAAAGAATTGCACACTATCATCACAGAAGTCAGTGGGCACCACTGAAACGGTATTTGTGACCCAACCAAAGAGAGCATTCCAGAGAAGGAAACAGGTATCACCTAACCATGGAAGACAAATGGCCTGTAGGGGCCACACCAGAACCCAATATCACCACTCAGGAAGAAAAGAAAGAAAGAAAGAAAAATTACAATGTCAAATCTAAGACAGAAAAGAGTATACCAAAATCAAAGTCACCAAAAAAGCATGAATAGCCCAAAGACAGGACCATTTCAGGACTTCCTAGTAGAACTCCACTGACATTGAGTGGGACACCCTAACAGAGAAAGAGTTCCAAACAGTAGTTATAAAAAAGCTGAATGAATTGCAGAAGACACACACATCAAAAAGCAATGGGAAGACCTCAAAAAGAAGTGAAAGATCAAAGGGAATGTAAACCAAGAAGATTGAGGTGATGAAGAAAGTCCTATCGGATATGTTAGAGATAAAAGAAAAGTCAAGGAATTGAAGATAAACATGCACACCTCCATAAACAGATTCAATAATGCAGAGGAACAAATATGAGAAATTTAAAACACAGAGGATATCCTCCTGGAAGAGCAAAGAGAAACAAAACAGAAAAACAATGAAGAAATCCTTTCAGAAATATCAGATACCACAGAAGAAGAAACAAAAAGAACAGAGGTATCCCAGATGGAGAAGAGAAGGGAAAAGTTGCTGAAAACGTACTCAAAGAAGAGATAGCTGAGAATTTTCCACATCTCTTACAAAAAGTAGCAATGAAGTTCCACAAAGCATATAGAACAACAAGATTTCTAAATATAAAAAGACCTACTCTGAGACACACTATAGTAAGATTAGGAAAAATAAACAGCAACGAAAACTTAATCAAGGCCGGTGAAGAAAAACATAACGTACAGGCATATAGTCATATACCTGTCAAACTATTATCAGATTTCTCAGCAGAAATACTACCAGCCAGGAGAATGTGGATGACATATTCAAGATAGTACAAGACAAATACTACCAGCCAAGACTACTCTGCCCTTCAAAACCATCATTCAAATATGATGGAGAAAAAGGTCTTCAATAATAAACAAAAATTAATGGATTTTTCCACCACTAAGTCTGCTATTCAGGAAATCATGGAAGGGGCCCTACCATAGAAGAAGAAAAAAAAAGCAAAGATCTACCAAACTCTAAGAATGGTGATAAACAGGAAAAAATAAAGATAGGACCAAAAGGAGAGAATGGAAATCACAGATGGGGGAAATAAAATCATGAAATATTTTAAAATATAGAAATATGATATGGTGATCGCTCATAAAATATTTTCATAGAGATGTAAAGGCAGTGATAATCCTCATGACAATCACAAAACCTAACTCTGAAGAGATAAATAGCTGGGAAGTCGACAAAACTGGAAAAGCTGACCATAAAACAAATAAGCAAATACAAAAATTATAAATGAAGGAACAGACACGGAACACCAAGAGAACACAAACACTCAAATCAAAGCAATAAAAACCTGTTATAATTTTATCACTCTAAATGTGAACGGACTGAGCACACTTTTCAAAAAACATGGAGTTGGTGAATGGATCAAAAAGAAGGATTCATTAATATTATGTTTACAAAAAACTCATATCAGAGTCACAGAAAAAGACAACTTGAAAATCAAAAGCTATGAAAAATATATCAAAGGAATAACAATGAAATGAAATCAGGAACTGCAATAATTTCAAACAAGATTAACATCCACCTGAAAAAGACATCTGGAGGCAAGGACTGTCACTATGCTATGGTCAGCAGGGTTGAAGAAGCAAATATCATTAACATATATGCACTCAATACTGGACCACTTAAATATATACACCAAATACTGGCAGAGCTAACATTGACAGTAACATAATAATAGTAGGGACTTCATTAATCCACTATGTCAATAGATACATCATCCAGGCAGAAAACTCAAAAATAAATAAGGACCCTAAATGAAGTAACAGATTATAAGGTGCTAACACACATTTATAGGGTTTTCTACCCCAAATGAAAGTAATATGTATTCTTCTCAAGTGTACATGGTGTATTCTCAAGGGTAGAACATATCTTGGCACACAAAACAAGTCTCGAAAATTTAGCAAGATTGAAATTATAGAAGGCAGCTTTTCTGCCCACAAGGGGGTAAAAACAGAAGTGAGCCAGGAGACTCAAACTGCAAAAGCCACAAAGATACGTGGATTAAAGAATATGCTTTTGAACAACTCACAGATCATTCATGAAATTGAAGGTGATATTAAAATGTATCTGGAAACAAATGCAAATGAAGATATGAGGTAACAGAGCATGTGAGATGTGATTAAAAAAAAATTCTTTCCAGTTTATAGCCATACAAGGACACATCAAACAACAAGAGAGCCAAAATTAACTCTTTAACCTCACACCTGAAGGAAATAGAAAGGGAAGAATAATCAAAACAAAATATCAGCCGAAGAAAGGAAATAATAAAAACTAGAGAATATATAAATGAGACTAAATACAAAGCACCATCTAAAAGATCAATGAAATGATGAGTTAGTTCTCTGAAAAATTAAAAATAATTGATAGACTCTTAGCCAGACTCACAAGGAAAAGAGAGAAAACCCTAATAAAAAGAATCAGAAATAAAAGAGGTGAGATTACACTGGCAAAAGGGAAATACAAAGGATCATGAGAGATTTTTATGAGCAATTATATGCCAACAAATTTGTCTATCATGAGTATTGGGAATTCTATAACCTCCAAAACTGAATGAGAAAAAATATGGACATCTTAAACAGATTAATTGCAAGCACAGAAATGGAAGAGGTAATAAAAAAAAACTCCCATAAAAACAAAAGCCCAGACTTTCTAGATGAATTCACTAGTGATTTCTACCCAATAATCAAAGAGGAGCTAATCCCCCTGCTCTTTTAACTCTTCTGCAAAATTGAAGAGGGAAAACTCAAAGATACATTCTATGAGGCCAATATTGCCCTGATCCCCAAATTGAAAAAAAGCACGAAAAAATGAAACTATAGCAAAAATACTCACCAAAATTTCTAACTGAATTTAACAACACACTAAAAGAAAACAAAAAAACAGAAAAAACACAGTTAAGTGGGACTCATTTCAGGGATGTAAGGATGGCTTAAATATGCAAATCAATGTAATACACCACATCAATTTAAAATAATTTTAAAAATCTTATAAATAAATTCTGAAAAAGCTTTTGACAAGATTCAGCACCCCTTCATGATAAAAACTCTTGCCAAAATAGGGATAGAAGGAGCATATCTCAACATAATAAAAGCATCACACAATGAACCCATAGCCAACATGATACTCAATGGTGAAAAACTGAAAGCCTTTACCTTAAGATATGGAACAAGACAAGGGTGATGTCTCTGCTCACTTCTATTCAAAATTGTCTGGGAAGTCTTAGCTAGAGCAACAATGCAAGAAAAACATATTAAGTGAATCCAAGTTGGAAGAGAAAAAAATAAAACTATCATTATTTGCAGATCACATGATAATATAGCTGAAAAAAACTGAAGACCACCAAAAAACTGTTGGAAACAATAAATAAGTATAACAAAGTGGGCTATAAAATCAATATTTTAAAATAAGTTGTGTTCATATATAAAAACAATAAAGTATATACAAAAGTAATTGAGAAGAAATTCCATTCTCAATAGCACCAAAAAAGATAAAAAATACATGGGAATAAATTATCAAAGGAATGACATCTACACTGAAAATCATCATACCTAAACAAAAGAAATAGATGGAAAAGCATTCCATACTTATTGACTGGAAGAATTCAATTAATTAAAATTGTAATCATACCCAAAACAATATACAGATTTATGCAATTCCCACCAAAATTCTAGAGACATTTTTCAAGGATATTGAGCAATGATACTGAAGTTTGTTTGGAACAATAAAGAGTTTGAATAGCTGAAGTTATCTTAAGGGAAAAAAAGAACAGCTGAGAAATCATACTTCCCAACTTCAAATTATACTGCAAAATGATGATCATAAAAATGCTATGGTACTGGAACACAGCTCAGTGAAATCAAAATGAGATCCCAGAAAGTCACATCAATATGAGCAGTTAATATCTGCCAAAGAAGTCAAGAGCATACAATGGAAGAAGGAAAATCTATTCAATAAATGATGCTGAGAAAACTGTACAGATATCTGCAAATAAATAAAACTAGAGTATAGCATCATGAATAAAATTTAACTCAAAATATATCAAAGACATGGACATAAGACAAAGTATTTGGGAGAAAATATTCCATGACCTCAACAGCGAAGAGATCTTTGGGGAAAAAACATCTACAGCAAAAATAACCAAGGTAAAACTAAATAATTGGAACTGCATCAAACTAAACATCTTCTGCACAGTGAAAGAACCCACCACCAAAAAAAAAATGCAACTCACCAAATTTTAGAAAATATTCATACATACATCAGATTAGAACTTAAAATCTCCAAAATATAAAAGAGTTCATAATACAACGAAAAATAAATAACCCACTCAAAAATGGGCAGAAGAACTGAATCTATACTTATCCAAAGAAGACATAAAGATGCTTATAGACACATGAAAAAATAGTCTACATCACTCAGCATCAGAGAAATGCAAATAAAGATCATAATGAAATACCACCTCATACCACTGAGAATAGTCTATATCCAAAAGTCTAGAAATAAAAGTAGTCCTAAGGGATATGGAAAGAAAGAAAACCTCCTTCACTCTTAATGGGATGTAGATGTGTGCAACCTTGCTAGAAAAAGAATGGAGATGCCTCAAAAAAATAAAGAAGAGATTACCATTTAATCCAGCAATCCCATTCTAGGCATATATCCAGAGTACAAAATATATAATCAGGAATAATATCTGTACCCCTATGCTCATAGCAGCACAGTTCACTATAGTCAAGACATGGAAACAACCTTAAATGCCCATCAACAGATTACTCGATAAAGAAACCGTGGCATATGCATTAAATGGGATTCTATGCAGCTATTAAAAAAATAAAATTGTGCCATTTGCAACAATATGAATGGAACTGGAGGTGGTAATATTAAGTGAAATAAGTCAGAAAGAAAAAGAGACATACAGAATTGTTTCACTCAATCTTTCCTTAAAAAATAAATAAAAATACCTCACAAGACACAAGATAATGGTTGCAGGGAGATGGAAAGGGAGGGGAAGAGGAAAGGGAGCAAGGTGGTGACAAAGGAGACTAGAACTCTGGTGGTGGGTGTGGTGTATAATACCCATTGACTGGGAATCAAGTTCAGATATTTTAAAATGAGCATGGTTTTGTAAACAAAAGAAAAAATAAATAATTATTTTAAAAATACTAACTATAACTGGCCTCAAAAGCAATAGTATTAACTTATCACTGTTGATGACTACCAATCAATGAAATTTTGCTTACATTACCCCTTCTTCACAGTACTCTATTGATTTTCTTTTTGATGACATATTCTAGCTAAAATAAATGTATTTTTCAAGAAAAAAGAAGCATTCAAACATTAAATCTATTAAAAATAAAAATTTCCCCACCAAGTGATTATACTCCAGAAAAATGAAAGAATAAACAATGATGAGTAAACATGGGAACTAGAAATTATGAAAATCAAAGTGAAAGGAAGTTGTTGGAATGAAAGTGAGTAGACAACACACTGCTGGATCTGAGCAGCAAATTTAGAATGTGATCAAACAACTCCGGAGCCCAAGGTTGAGATCTCTACGGGAAAGATATTAGGAAAAATATGAATATCTTAAGTGTGAGCACACACAAAAAATTACTGGTAGGCCATAGATACTCAAATTTTCTTAATTTATGGAGCTTTCTGTATCTTAGCAATTTTTTCATGGTGTCCCAGAAACAAAAGAAATATATATGAGTTTATATAATAAAGTCCTAACAAGCGGAAAGGTATTTCTTAGTGTTTTAAATAAAAATACACATAAATGGAAAAATGTAATCTTCTTATAAAATAAACATATTGGCTAATAGAATATGGATACCTATTTGGCAATGTACACCACTTAAAATTCAAATCCATGTTGTTCAAGGGTTAACTCTATATAACTTGCAATTAAATAATTATGATGAAAATAAAGTTAATAAATACAAAATATTGCTTTTTACACAGAACTTTCATTTTTTAGTAAATAAAAGGGTACTCAATAAGCAAATCAAATAAGAAAAATGCATCATATATTAGAAAACAGAAAATACTGGGTTAAAAACATCAAAACAAGGAAGGTGTACTCAATGGAAGGGTGGGGATGACATTTCAAAGTACTCAAGAAATCCTCATAGAGAAAAAAATCTATTCAAAGATATGATGGAAATGGGAAAGGAAACAGTGTGGATGTCTGAGAAAAGAGCATTTCAGAAAACGTGAGCACCAAGTGCAAATGCAAGAATTAAACATAATGCCCAATCTAGTTGAGGAATGGGGGTTGAGGGCTGGAATAGAGTGGGTTAAGCACAGAGAGAAAGGTAGGAGAGAAGGTCAGGGCAATACAAAAGAGGAAAGATGGGGCCAGGTCACATATGGCCTAAGACTTTAAGGTAAAGACGTAAGTTTTCACTTTGGATGAGATAAGAAGTCACTGGAGGACTATGAGCAGTGGAATGATAGGATCAAACATATCTTTTTTCCAATCTTTTTTCACTATTTGAAGATCACAAAGACTTTCACAATGACTTTTCTTCACTCTAGTGTTCTAAAAAGTTGGCAATAGGACTTTATTATAAAGTCCTACTTAGTTATAAGTAAGTCCTACAATTATTAAGAAGCGACATCTCATTTATTTTTCCTGGGGTACCACTGCCAAATGAAATAGGTGGTTCATGATCCAAGCTAGAAATCACATGTGTGCAGCCAGGAACAAATAAACAGACAGTCTAAGAACTCAAAGAAATAAAAGGTTTTCAGTTTGGAGGAGAGAATGATCTAATTACAGCACAGGTTAGAACCACAATATATTAAAGGGGAAGCCAAAATATACAGAGGATGCAAAAACTTTAGTTGATCCCACCTGCATTTGTTATTGGAGCTAGATTTAATAAATAATAATGGCCTTGCTAAATGTCAGCCACATCTACCTGAAAAAATGACATTTTTGGTGCTCAATTACAACAGACAGATTCAGTCACAGATGATTATAGAATATTCTTATTCATATTAAGTATATGAAATTCTGTACATCTCTCGAATTATTTTGACTGCCACCATTTCAGAGATAGACAACTTGTGGTGTGAATGATATTCTAAAATAACATCAGCACCTTAAAAATTTATATATTTTCTCCTGTTTCCTGTTAATACAAAAAATAGCAAATTTAGTAAGGGTAAAAGTGAGATATATGCATGTTTAAGGCAATAATGACAGTATTGAAATGACAAGGAAGATAAACATTACAAATGCATTACTTTCTTTCTATATTCTTTAACTTCCCTTTTAGAATCTGACATAGACAAACTCTATTAATAAAATTAAGTAATCCCCTGAGTGGTTCTCATATCACTCAGGAATATTAGAGCAGGGGGAGACATGGAAAAGCAGAAATTTGTTAGATTTGTTAAGATAACCACTAACTCATAATCATATTATTATACAATTCTAAACTTGTTTTAGATAAGAAATAAACACGATCAATTTCTTCATGTGAAATCTATAAACAAACAATATTGAGGTTCAATAGGAGTATGGTATTTAGAATGCATTTTAAATATTATTATTACTCTTTTATTAGTTCACAATGCTATTTAAGTTTCAGGATAATGGATTCACATCTTAATCAGTGTATATATCATAATAATTTTTGGATAGTGTAGTTCAGTTCAATTGAACAGAGAAATCTTCCCATAAACAGTGACTGTGTTCATATCTAGTAATAAAAATAATAGATAATAATTCCAAATAAGAGTCATCTGTGCATGATTAATATGTAGAACAAAATCTTTCATATTATTAAAAAAAATTAAATTGATGTTTATTTATTGATTGCATTATTGATTGTCTTGAGTAACTGTTAATCCTAAAAATGTAAAAATATACACGTGATTGACATGAGAACTTTTTGCTTTAGTTGCAAAAAGACAGAACAAAAGAAAATAATTATCTTGAAATAGATTATTATAATAGCTCAATATGTAAGAGCAAAGACTGATGGTATTTTGGGCATCTGGATGACTGGGAGTGGCTTAATATTCAGTCTTGATATGAATTCTGGAAGCCCTTGTTGTTTGAGCAATTTCTGCCAGTATGGCAGTTTTCTCCCTTAACACTGTAATTCAAAATATGAGTATTAGACTGATGGGCAATTTTGTCTAAGTATTTACAGTTACATTCTAAGGAGATGAACTGCAAAGTACACATAGAAAAATATATTCACAAAATGACAAAAGCCTTAACAGAATGAGGTCTGGAGTCATTCTTTTATTGTCTAGCTATGTGATTTGGGGAAGAAAAAATAATATCATTTATCCTAAGTCCACTCATGTGTAAAACACAAGGTATTATAAAGATATAGTATATGTCTAATATATCTAAGTATATAACTAATGCATATGTAGAGTAGTTAGCATAATAATTAAACTTAAACCATTTTTAGAATGATCTATCCTCTGCTATTACACTATTTTCTAGTCATTCTCTTCATTTTTCTTCTGATTCTTTATGAATATGATTTACATTTGATTATGTTTTAAAGTACATAATAATTTTTAGTAAAAGCGCTGATATCACAAGAGTAATGAAAAATTCATTGAAAATTCACATATTTCTTTATTTTTAAATCTAGAAATTTTATCATCAGATTCATTTATAATGAGTATTCTAAAGTGAACCTAAAATAATTTGTTCTTAATGTTTAATACAAAACATGTTTACAGATGCAATATCAAAGAACTTTCAAATTTATTATCTGAATGTGGCTGTTATAAATATTGCAACTTTTTTTTCTCCTTAAAGACAACTCACAATTTATATTTCCATCATCAAGTGCAGAGTATAGGGTAACAAATCAAATATATAATATTTTCTATCTTTAACATTTTAACCTATTTTTTGCATCAGTATATCAAATTAATGATTTAATATGAAAATAAAACATAAATAGCAATTTTCCAGATTTTTCTTAATAGTATTTGCTGCCTAGCTACTAGATTGTTTAAAGTGGTTGAATTAATAATACAAGCATCTAATGTCATATTGTTATGTATTCTACTTGATTGCAATTTTGGGTATATGGCAAATCAATGCTCATTTTATAGTAAAGATGAATCCCATCATATTTCCCATAAAATAGTCTCCTTTATTCCTCTCCATATTGTATTCATGGCTGCATGATGTTTTTAAGAACATAAACTTGAAGCCTTACAATACTACTTTTTCTTTTAATCCTACTTATTCTTATATTCAAAGACTTTCCATGTCTTTAATTATGCTTCTGAAGTGCCATTTGATTTAATTTTATGCTTCCACTTCCCACTGGTCATAACTTCTAATTAGAAAAGTTTCTAAATTTATATTACTACTAAAATCTTAGTTTTGATCCTACGTATATCTGAGGAATGGGGAACTGCACATAAAGGGAACCTATGCATGTGAGTTTACTTTAATGTGCAAAATAAAAGTTACTGCAATTAAAAAAAGGAAAGAGAAAATCGTTTAATCATTTTTTTCATTTTGAATACCTTAAACATAATTATTTTCAGTTTTTCTGTTTAAGTTGTCTTAATATTTGAATTCTTTGTTTTCTAGTTTTGAATTCGAGCTTTAATTGAGGGGAAATCCTTAGCTGTAATGTTCCTCTTTCTTTCTCCTATTTGCTAGACCAAGAGACTACCCTTCATAAACATCATGAATTATTTTTGTTTCAAAATGATGGAGTTTATTATAATTTAGTCAACATGCTCACTTTGTGTAGATGTTGGAAGAGAAAAAATGTCGTATTTTCCTGTCTGTATGGGGCTCACAATTTTCAGATATAATCAAGAATATGACAGGCATATTGCTATGTCCATCCTCACCTATTTTTGCCTCATTGTTCCTTATTTTTTTAAAAGCACCTTTATTTTTAATTTTTGTTTAGTTACTCACACTAGTTGCTTCCCTCAGGCCCAGGACTTGAAACCAACAGGTAGGTGGCCTGCTGCTTTGGAGACCATTGACCTAATCAATCCACTTTGTTTCCTAATTTGATTTAGTTTTTGTTTTCTGATGTTGGGAAGTGGCAAGACCTGGCGCCTGTGCATCACACACACACACACACACACACACACACGCACACACGCACACACACACAGACAGATCGAAAAAGGACACACACAGATTGAAAAAGGACAAAAGGAAATAAGGAGAGGAGGAAAGGAAGAAGCATTTTATTTATTTGCTTTAATTGTTTACTGTAGCTCAGGGTAACAAACCCATGTCCTTGAACTTTACATGGTCTACGCCCCAGAAGTAGACAGTATTTGACTTAGTGTCTGACCAGGATTTTTAGATCCTTTTATCTTGATATTTTAACTGACATCTGTGTGCTTAGAGCAAGCATGGCATCTAAAACTGAGCTCACGTATCTTCTTTAGAAGTGACACTGACATTTTTCACATGTATTTTAATTGACTATGCCTTATACATAAAATGATACTTGTTTATATATATGATCATAAAATAGAAGTATGAATCTGTGATATAGAAAAGCAATATAATTCTATGAACACTTTCGAAGCACCGTTGTGAATGTTTCCTAATCCTATTTCTCTTTCCTCCACTGAGGCATCCAATAATAAGAGTTTGGAATTTCTTATATTTTGTTTTTCTGTTTTTTATTTTGTAGTTTTTAATATGATATGAAATTATCAAAGTGTATTTATGAATCTGTGAGCTTGGTTAGTCTAATAAGTTAATGTGATTTAATATTACTGACACTGTTTTGCTTTTAGTTCTGAAATATTATGGAAGAAAATTTACAATTTATATTTAGAAAACAAATTTTTATCACTTTACTCAAACTAAAAATGCAAGTATAATGTGGAAGAATATTGGAGACCTAGAAAAGAAAATTCAAAACAGCATGAAATTAGGCATGTCCTGGTGGTATTGAAACAAGGAACTAGAAAAACTTCATTTTTTGCTGGGTTGCTCTGTAAACCACAAAGCCCTGAGGACCCCACTTTCTTTCTAGATAATCAATGCCTCTGCAGTGAAACAAACCTTTCACCTGGAATGCTAGGTACCTGCCCAGTGAGGAAAACCTTAGCTGGAGGGATTTCTGTTAATCTGCTGAGATCTAGGAAGAAGTTAAATGTCAAACAGATAGCTTAAGACATTTTGGGTGTGACCTCTGCTGTATAAACAGTTATAATAACTGCTGTTCTGCTTCTGTAAACCACTTACACACACACCCGGCACACCCGGGAAAGCCAAGCTGTAAGTACCCTGCGCTATTTGGGTACAGTGCTGCTCTATTTGGGTGGTGCTTTCCCCCTTGCAGCCACCGGCTAATAAACTCCTCTTAAATTCTCTTTAACTGTGGTGTGTCTCTCTGATCTCATTGGTTACTTTGTAACCAGTCTAGTACACTCTGGCAACAGTCCCATGTGCATCCCAAGGTCCTAGTTTCAAGACCTGGGTCCAGAGGGAACAACCAATGTGAATAACTAAATAAAAAATAGTTTCTTCTTCCTCCTCTCTTTCTGCCTGCCTGCCTTCTCACCATCATTCTTGCCTGCACCTTTCCTTTAAAAACAAAGAGTATGAAATTGTTGACTTTGTTGATTATGTATATATGTATATTTGTATATATATATATATATATCAACATTCAATTTCTAAATATAATTACATTTTATAAACCTTTTGATTGCTACTTTATTACATTTTTGTATAGTTCAATGATCATATTCTCATATCGACATCTGAATTTTTATGTTACCATCTTTTTCATTTTTAAATTCTCTTAATGTTCCACTTTCAGTCACTCTCTCTTCCTTATTCACTTTGTTGAACATGTAGATTTAAAATATCTTTCCACTGAAGATATTCAGTAGGTAGCTAAGCATATGAATCTTATATTTGGAGTAAAAATTGGACAGGAGCTCTGTATTTCAGTCATTCACAAAAAAGAAAATGAAGCAACTGATTTTTGAAACCATCGGTTGTGTGAGTTTGCTAAGAAGCTGAATTGAGAGGAACATTTGCAGCATTCCAAAATCAAAGGGGCAAGCCTAGGGGACTGAAAGTGATCACTTAGCTCAGAGAGAAAGTAAGTGAGCATGGTGTGCTAGAAGTTCAGATGAGAGAGCAATCAACTTTGCTAAATGCTGCTGATAGATCAAGTGAGATGACTAAGAATTAATCACTGAGTGATATAGAAGTTATTTATTGTCATCACAGAACAATATATTTGGTGAAATAGCTGGGTCAAAAGCAAGAAATGAAGTTGGTCTAGGACAAATTGGGGGAATGGGATGAGGGGAATAAAGCAGAAATCACTTTTGAGAAATTTTATTATAATAAGGAAATAAGGAAAGGAGGCAATTATATTGGAAACTGGTGGAGTCATGAAAAGTTTGATTTTATATTTTTGATGGGAGAGAAGGAAAGGAAGAGAGATTGTATATGATATAGTAGAAAAAGTTAAAAAAATTACACTTACCATACACTTAGGAAAGTGAGGTTGATCTCTAGAGAACAAATGGAAGAATGAAATTTGAGAGATGAAAGTGATGTGGGGGGCTCTGTGGTCTGGTGGCAAATGATTCAAGAAAGATTCTTTAGCTTTAGAGTGAAAATTACAAGTTTATTAGAGAAAATGGAGGATCAAGAAAGCAAAAGCAGGAGTTTGTCTGTTGGGCAAGGAGGACTGCCCCTCAGGCTAGAGTCTGGTTGGATTTATACTCTTGGGAGGTGTGTCTGTGCAGACCCCCTTTTCATTGTCCATAATTAGCAAAAGAATAGAACTCATAAGGAAGTTTGAAAGCAGAAGAAGTGAGGGGATTTTCCAGGATGCTCTCCAGGTCTGTGAAATGGCCTCTGGCATTCTGGTGGTCACATTCTGGTGGTCCCATTCTAATAGTATGACCTCCCTGTTGTCTTGTGGGGAGCATTAAGTTGATTACTGAACCTTCCCAGAGAGTTAAGGAGATAAGCTTTGGCCTCTAGTGCTCAGGAAAGGGCCTGCAGGGCTTGACTCAGGGCACTGAAGGTCCCCCATGGCCTTTATTGGCCTGGAAGTTCTTGGTCTAAAAAGGAAGCAAAACACTGCCTCTAGGGCCCTACATCCCTTTAAAATTTAAGCTGTTTCTAGACAATCAAAGGCACAAGGTACCTCCCCTGATGATTTTGGAAACCTGTAAAACTACTGAGGAGATTGCAGATAGGCAGTATCTCATTCTGAACTCTTCCTCTATCCAAAGTAGAGTTTATTTAGGTCAGGTGAGTAAGTAGATTATATGAATGCAGAAAAGGCTGATAGGTGGTATATGTGGTATGAAATTTATGGCATCTCTCTAAATACTACTTAATTTTTCTTAAAGAAATATGAAAGAATGTCACTGACTCAGTGGTTTTTGGGATGAGGCTGTTGGAAATCTGAGGGGAGAGAAAAATTGTGATTATCGTCGTTGAAGGGAAAGGAAGAATAAATAAGCTAATGAAGTTGAATGCAATAGCACAAATTGATTAAAGGCACACAGTGAAAGAGAAGTAATAAATGTACACTGGAGGTTTACAGTCATTCAATTAAAATGAGAATATTCTGCAGAGTTGGTAAATTTTCACCTAACCGTGGAAATAGGATAAAAATAGGTAAAGAGAGTTAGATTCATCAAGGAAGGTGATGTCATGATCAGTGGTGAGTTATCAATAATTCCAAGTTGTGTTGTCTTGAATGATCAATTTATTCCCACATCATGCATTCACACATCACACGACATACACAGTCAAAAGTAGAAGCTTGTGGCTGTGGCAACCAGCAATAGTAAGACACTCTTCTAAAATAAATCAAAAGTAGAACTAAGCAAGCTCATTCAGCAGTCTGAGGTATGATCTCAAAGAAACAAGGTAACTAGCTTGGAGTGCACAGCTTACCACAAGAAGTGTCCACTGCTGAGTCACAGCAAAAGGTCTCAAAGAGGCTAGACTGTGTGACTCGTGCAGGTGGTGTCATGTAAGTCCATTCAACTGACTTCATGGAAATTAATGCAGTTTTTATGTCATTTTCCAGTCAACTTTAACTTGTCTATTCATGGTAGATGCGTGGTTATCAGTAGCCAGAAGTTCTGGATTAACGCTCTGGGCTGGTGAGGGGAGCCTAATCAGCTGGTGCCGAGGTGACTCAGCGATAGGGCTCAACTCCTCACTTCAATTTTCACCAGGCTTTTGTTAGCCTGAATACTTTCACTTTAATTTTTAATTGTAGAATAGTCACCACGTTTCACTTTCTGATTCCAATGTTCACTACATGTGGATTTTCCAAACAAGTAAAGAGAAGTGAGAGAAAGGGTAAGAAGTCAAGGTTATAACTATCATAATGATTATGTCAACCATGGAATTTAAAATAGATAAAAGAGAAAGAAAATATCAAGATGAGGGGTAGTAGAATTGATGGATTGTTCTAAATATTTTAGAGTCAGTCTATTAGAGGAAATGAGAAAGAATGATAGAAATTGGTAGTCAGAGAATGAAAATAATAAAACTGAGATGATTAAGAAATTGCTCTTATCAGCACTAACAAGGACAAGAATGTGACCAAGATAATTAGTAATTATGGAAGTACAGAGGACAAGATCATTAATTTTATTGGTATCTACAATTCAAAAAGAAAACAAAACAAAACAAAAACTATCATTTCTAAGATACTTGGACGAGAGTCACTTTGGTGTCACAATGAATAAAAGAACACTTAAGAACTCTTGGACTGGGACTGAGGCTGGGTAGAGATGCTATATCAGGTTCCTGGATAAAGAAATTTCATATCGTGAACTTATTCTTAAGGAGGCAGCAGGGGTAGAGGTTGCATACTTATTTTTTTTTTCTGGACACTGAAAGAATATTTCTCTAGTAAAATTGATGAGCAAGAAAATAGAAATATGAGGCCAGCTTCTTTTCCATTTTAATGCTAACTTGCATAAGCAAAGATAAACTCATGGAAAGATACATTGCATTTATTCTCGTGTTCCCACTTCTATTTCATTTTTGTCTTCTTAAATTCCTTGCCCCTTTAAAATGTAGTTTGTTTCAACTGAGTTGTATCAACACCATTCTTTATCTGATATGCTGAATAATGCAGTTTCAAATTTTTACTTTGTAGCCCTTTTTATAATGTATTTAATTTGGACAGTGGACAGATTTAATGATACCCAAATTTCGCAATAATTTTACAGATTTCTTGATATACAATTATAAACCATGTTTTTACAGTTGTTAGTCATACAGTATTAATATTCTTTTTACATTTAATATTTGTTTCTTAAAGCATATAGTGATTTCCATAACATTACTAAATATTATTATTTTGAATTTTGAACTTACATAGTAGCAAATGCTGCATCTTCTTTATATTTTAGAACAAAACAGTGATCAAAATATTTTTGTACTTAGATTTAATGACATTTTTAAAATGAAATTCCACTCATGTTTATTTCTTACAATAGTAATATCAATTAAAAGGTATTATACATATTTCATACCTTTATAGGCCCTGGGATAAACAGATTAATATGTGTAAGCATACTTTCTTTAAGTTCACAACACTATAATATGGGAATGATCCTTATTTTCCAAGAAACAAAAAATTTCTTTGTCCAAAATCACACTCCTATTAAGCAGAACAGTTAGCATTCAAAGGCAGCCAGACTCCAGACCCGCCAATGTTAGTTGAGAGTTCAATTCAAATATTTCAACAAATATCCAGGTTGTAACAAATACATTCTTTACAGGCATTAATGTCTGAAATGTTAGTGTCTCTGTTGACAATTATCTAGCTTAGGCACAATAGATTTAGAGCAATTGGATTGATCAACTGTCAGTTTCTTAAATTCAAAATAATTTTTAGTTGGTATGTACAAAATTCTAAAGTCAAAATAAATGCCTAATTTGTATAATGGCACCAGAATATCCCCTGCTTTCTCCATTAGTTTTATTCCCAATGAACCTTTTACTATTCCTAACAATTCGATGAGGGTGATGAAGTGAATTAGTCCTCCAGATTTTGAAGGCTTATGGAGTTATGCCATTTTGGAAACTTTTTTTTGTCCCAGGAATGTCAAAGTTGGCAACTTTTTGATGGCAATTTATTTCTCCATCTGCCCCATACATTTAGAACGGTTGTGAAGTGAAGAATGGATTTCATACCATGCAAGTAGGCCTTTCCTTTTTTGTGTTGCCAATATGATTGTTCTAAGAAGTCACATGTATTGGGCTTCTATTACTGTACAGGTAGAAATATTAATTTTTTTGGCAAACCTTAAAGAGGTCTAGAAGTGACAGATAAATACATACACATGCACACATACATTCCAGTGTTTCTGTGTTAGGCTAGACTAGTCAATGCTCTGATGACAAGTAAATCCCAGATAATTAATGGCTTGACACATACAATATCTGCTGTAGGTGCCATATATGGACAATGCTTCCAAAATGCACCTCAGGGAATCAGAATGACAGACCACACAACTTCGAAGAAAATGAGAGCTGGAGGGCAAAGCAGAAGCTTTTCATGGTCTTAACTCAGAACCAACATAATGTCCCTTCTCACTGTCCTTCTTTTAAAACTAATCACATGTTCCCACCTCATATAAGAAAGTAAGGAAGCAGGGAGTGAAAATGACTGAAAATGGATGAGCGTTAGTAATATATAACACAGTCACTATTCTTGCTTTATTTGAAAAATAACCTATTTTAAAAAATTATGTTAAGGTAACATTGACTTGTAACGTTGCATGGGTTTCAGGTGCACAGCATTGCAAATCAACAGCAGTATATACTGCATTCTACTCACCATCAAAAAGTCTAGTTGTTATCTTTCACTATACAATTGCTCTCTTTTATCCTATTGACCCTCTTCCTTTTCCCCTTCCCTTTGATAACCACTAATTTATTTTTAGAATCTAACAGCTTTGGTTTTATTTAATTAGATATTAATTTATATGGAAGTAACATTTGATTACATTATGTAGTTTGAGGTTTTCACCATCATAAATCAATAACTGCATATACTAGAAGAAGGTCACCACTCAAAGTCCAGTTCTATCTTTAACCATATCATTGACCACTTTCACCCAATTTGCCAAGCCCCCATTCCCTCATCCTTCTGGTAACTAGTAACTCAGTCTTATAGACTAAAGTTTGTTTTGCTTCTCCATGCCAGATTAATGAAATCATATAATATTTATGTATAAAGAAAATATGGTATACAAACACAATGATACTCTACTCAGATCTAAACAAGGATGTAATAGTGCCATTTTCAACAACATGGATGGACCTAGAAGGTATTATGCTTAGTGAAATAAGTCAGGCACAGGACGCAATATTTACCTTTCAATGTTTTAGCCATTTTGATGTTGGAGACAACATGATCTGATTTATCACTCTAGTAAGTCATGTAGATTTAGGTTATTTAGTAATTTACTTTGGAAGAGAAATTGAATGTGGAGCTTTGGGGAAATGTATTTTCCCAAATCCTTATCTGTTACATATAGAAATATTATTTATGTAATATTTACATCTGAAACATTAATGTTCCACATTTTCTCAATCTTGAGAGAGCTATGAGGAGTTACATATATATGCATATATATATATATATATATATATATATATATACATATATATCAGTGTTTCCAGATTTTGACAAATTTAGAATCTCTATCATCAGAATAATTTCAAGAATTTTAAGGTGTTTGAACAAGCTATGTTGCTTTGGATGAGTAATTTAATCTCTTAAAACATACTTCTTTTTAAGGAAGAAGAGAAGGTAGCAACAACCTTTTCTAGAGTTGCATCAAGTGAGAAAATCTATATAAAAAATTGTAATGGTTCCTGGCATATACTAAACCACAGTGAGCATAATTAATTAATGCAGATGTAATTAATTGAGATGAGGTCATATTAGAGTAGGGTGGGCCCTTGAATCTCATTGGTGCCCTTATAAGAAGAAAATGCTTAGACAAAGGGCTATGTACAGAACAAGGATGATATGCAGACACCAGAGAAGACCCTCGAGATCATCTGTAAGCCAGGGACAGCCTGAGTGACCACCTTCAGAAAAAACTACTCTGGACAACAGTTCGATCTTGGATTTCTGTTTTCAGAACTGTGTAACAATAAATTTCTGTTGTTGAAGTCATCCAATTTATATTACTTTGTTATGACACGAACAAAAATTAACTGCAAATTATTAAATATTTAAATTTTATATACAGTTTAAGACCTTTTAAATATTTTTAAAAAATTGTTGAAGGAGTAGTTCAGGTTGACCTTATGTAACTTTAATGTGTGCATCATTGCAAATCAACACCTGTATGCAACATATTAAGTTTGCTATCAGCAGTCCATTTTTATCCTGAATATCCATTTCTATTTCCAGCACTGTATGAGGAAATTTCCTACCTCAGTTACATAAGACATTTTCCAAACACTTTTCTATTGTAAAATTCTAAAGCAAGTTATATGACTAGATTAGCAAATATGTATATATATATACACATAATAAAGTAAAGGTGATTTCTTTAATGATACTGTTTTGCAAACTCACCTGTTCCTAAAGTTTGCACGTGGAGAAGATGTATTATCTTTGCTCTCCTTGTTTCATCTAAGATTAGTTGCTCTTCCATAAAGTAACTGGAGATATAAACGCTTTTTATGGATAGTGGGAATTTTTTGCAATGAATTTTTCTATGGATTTAGTATATAAACAAATTTAGATATATCTCTAGACCTTGGGCATTAGAAGGTGGAAGGACAAATGTTGCAACAAATGGATGTTTTGCATATAAAGAAATACCTTAGCTCTTTAGAATTTAGTGTACATTTCATATAGCAACACTTCCACAGGTCCTTAGTTTAATGATTACTGATAAATTCAAATATTTTTGTGTGTATTGTTGAGATTCCAGATAAATAATACATGAAATCATTCAGCTGTGCTTCTAATAAGACCATTAAAGATTTGTTTTCAGAACTGAAAATATAGATGCTGAAACTCTTAAACCTAAACACAAATAAAATATCTCTCTTTAGTTTGCTCCTTCCCCCAACTCTTCCACTTTTCTCCCGTTTATATTGCAATAATAAACACTTGATGTCAAACAGTATCCTCCCAGGAACAACTGAATGGGTGGCTAACTGGGAAAAGAGTGCCTGGGCTCTAAATCAAAGTTCTTTATTTCACCCAGGATTTGCTGCTTCAATGTTTGTGAGGCTGGAGTACTTAAGATAGAGATCAAACCTCTCTTTTTAAACTTTCCAGTTGCAAATTAGAATTGTTTTTCTTTGATGTGAGGCATTAATTTCCCCAATTTTGTATCTTCGCAGAATCTTATTAACATAAAATTTCTGTTTATAAAATGCACAGTTGTAAAAAGCAAAATTGTAATGATACTTAGTGTCCCTAACAAGCAGACTTTGATAACCTCCTTCACCTGTCAACCTCACCTTAATATCTCTAGTGCTTTATTGTAAAATTATTAGATATTTACTTTTTCCCTTATAAGTATCAACTGTGCCTTGTCAAATTAACATTGTCTTTGATGTCCTATTAAAGAAGTTCTTCTATTTTGTCATCTGAAGGTGTCTTAGCTTTGCAGATAATATCTCTGCTTTAATACCATTGAATCTTCCTTCTCAGTTCAAAGACTTGTGAGAAGCAAATATATATGAACATTGTGGTTTAATATGGGGCTAGCTGCCTCTTGGTCTATAAAACACAATTGCCTTTAGTTCATTGCTTTCAGGCTTTATTTAAAGTAAGATAGATTTCTATATTCCATTTGGTTAAAGTTGTACAATGTCATAATCATAAAAATTATGACAATGATAGCTACTTTTTTATCATAATTCTCTTATATTACATTAGGATAAACTGGAACTGATAAACTAGTTCATGGTAGTCAAAGTTTTAAGTAGTGCAGTCTGATTTTGAATTCTGCATAGCTTTTACTCAGCATACTGCCATGATATTATTTTGCCTCAAAACCCCACTAGTGAGGTGCATGAATTATGAGGTCATTGCTGCTTAAATTTATTGCTTTAAATACATCTAGCAACTTGGATGAAATATTTGTTGACTGTATTTGTTGGATATTGAAAACTTTTCAATTTCAATGAAAAGTGTGCTTTCCTAACTTGTGCCAATTTCCCCTTTATAATCTTGTCTGAGTCACTCCCTGGATTACTTTTGGAAGACATATTCCCTAACTAGTATTCAGTCTTCTAAATCAGGAGCATAAAATCCTGTAGATAGAGCTGCACACAATAGAATTTTAATAAATACCTTTCCTTTCTCTACTTTCTCTTCATCATTTGTTTCAATAATTTATAATATCTTCATTTGTATTTTGTGATCATTTTTGTACCTTTGATTTAAGTTCTAATTCCTAATTTTGTGAAGACAGGATAAATTTCCTATCAACCTCTCTAAGTTGTTAAAATCTATCTTCTAGGTATTCTGAAATACTTGTATATTAAATACATATTAAACAAATGGAATATTTATATTGGTAAATATTTTCTAAATCTATTAACCCGATTCTAATAGCTTTCTTCTGTGCTCCAGAACAATATTTCTAATTACCTGCTCAGCTAATTCTTCTTATCTTAAAATCACTTCAAACATCCATGCTTAAATATTTTTCTTTAAAACTGTCTTTCATTCATGTACTGTTTTTGATATATTTTTTCAGTCCAATAAAAAATTTCCTTTGCATGTATAATTTGCACTAGGTAAACTATTTGCCAATTTCTTTTGCTTCTTTTTTTTCTCACTGTCATCATTATTTCAGTCTCCAACCTCTAAACAGCTACTTGACCATTCTTGCCTTCATTGTCCCTCCTTATTTAAATTATTAATTTATTTCTGATATTTCTAATCCCAAACTTTTAACATGTACTGTTTTTAGTCAGATATATTTAATAGTTTCCAATGTCACACTGCAAAATATAAATTATCTTCAGATTCATAGTAAAAAACTTTTAGCATCTGTTCTTAAACTCCATTTGCAATTTAATCTTCTGCATTTTTTCTTTATAAACACCCTAATCTGATCAAAATCTCATGACCTGTATGTGAAAATCTGATTTCCTGTACCTAAAAAGAATTAAAATATATAATTACATAAAATATGAACATGAATGCTGATAGAAAGACATAGCCTTTCATATATTTGTTAATATATTTATAGAGTTGGAGAGTTTTCAATGAATCTAGGATATACATAATTTAATACTAGCAATAATAGTAATGATATATGTGAACTCTATTCAATTCCTGATCTAAGAAATTTTATCTCCCTTAAATTTGTAACAATCTTATTAATCAGGAAAGCTATTATAATTCATACTTTACATAAGAGCTGAAACAGAGATAGAAGAAATTATTTGCCCAATGCCACATAGGTAAGTGAGGAGCCAAATTTAATGTATCTGATGCTAAAGCTTTTTATTTCAAAGTTATATTCTGCTAAAATAGGGCAAATAGTTTAAGCTAGTTAAACTATTACTAATGAAAACTTTGGCCTCAAATTCATTAAACTAGCAAAATAAAATTATACAATGTAATTTATCAAATAACTAACAAATAAACTATTTTCTAAGCAACAGTGGCAGGAAAATTTTGTTGACCTTTCTTGCAAAAAATCCTTCTGATCTCTATATCT
This sequence comes from Solenodon paradoxus, assembly GCA_004363575.1. Lineage (NCBI taxonomy): Eukaryota > Metazoa > Chordata > Mammalia > Eulipotyphla > Solenodontidae > Solenodon > Solenodon paradoxus. Next base: position 498,067 of record RJWH01000445.1, on the reverse strand, counting down.
ATTGCTATTTCTCCTTCCAATCTGTTCTAAAAATAGTTAAAATAATTTTTCTAGTATTGATTGGACCACATGTGGCCTGAATCCTGTTAGTTCTTCACTGTATGCAGAATAAAGCCTAGACAATTTAGTGTGACCTTAAAGAAACTGCATAATCTCATAGGAATCCACTTCTTCAGCTTCCTTCTACATAAGGAAGTGCCAGTCAAAATTTTTTTCTAACTTCACACATAATCTCATCTATACCCTTATTCATACCTTCATTTCCTTAGAGGTTTCTTGTCTGTACAACTAAATCCAATTATATTTTTAAAAACCAGCTCACATTCCATGGTAACTATACATGATAGATAGTTTAAAAACAATAAATGAAAGAATTTATTTTCAGTCTCTAAACAAGATTTTTTTGAGAAGTTTCCAATTTTTATAAAATCTGTTTAATTTGTTTTTTATGAATCATAATTTTCGTGTCTGGTAGCTCAGAAATCCAGGCCTAACCAAAAGTCACAAATATTTCTTCTACGTGTTCTTCAAAAAGTTTGGAAATTACTTTTAGCTTTATGATCTATTTTGAGTTAATTTTGTATTAAGAATAAAGTTCATGTTTTCAGATGTGACTAATTGTTTTCATGTAATTTGTTGATAAGATTATCCTTTCTCCACTGAATTGCTTTGCATCTTTGTTGAAAATAATTTTCCCATGAAAATGTGGATCTATTTTTAGACTCAATTCTCTTTAATAATATAATATTTTCACTTTTATTGTTTTTAACCAGAAACATGTATTCATCCTCAACTTTATTCTTCTGTGTACAATGTCTTTATTTTCTCACTGAATTTAAGATTTTTGCTTCTCACTGATTTTGAGTAATTTAATTATGATATGTCAGTATAAATTTCTGCATGTTTCTTGTACTTGAAGTTCATTGAGATTTTAGGATTTGAGTATGTATCACATTTTTCAAGTTAAAATAACTACTAGTTTTTCAAGGTTTTTACCTCTTTCATATCCTATCACAATGAAATTTACACACATGAAAACATTTGAATTTTTCTCTGCATCTCCCTGCATTTCATCTTGTATAATTCTATTACTGTAATATCAAGTACAGTTATTTTTTCTTCAATGCCTATTCTGTCATTAATCAAATCAAGTGTATTTTTCATCTCTAGAAGATTATTATTATATCTTCCATACCTCTATTTAACTGTTCAAATATATGCAATATGTTTGTATTATCTGTTTAGTATTTTTATCTGTCTTATATCTGTGTCATTTCACTATTGGTTTTGATTAATCACCCCTCATTATGGATCTCATTTTATTGCATCGTCATTTGGAAATTTTTTATTGGAGGTTAAACATTATGAATTTTATTCTTCTGGGTGTTGATTCTTTGTATTACTAGAAATTTTGTTGAGGTTTGTTCTATAATGAAATTAAATTACATGAAAAAGTTTTATTTTTGCTTTGTTTAAGATTTGGTTGGCAGTACTGGAGGAGTTATTAACCTAGGAATATTGAGGTTTACCAAATTGGTTAGTGAGAACAGATAATGTTATTACCCTTGTATGAAGGCTAGGTGATGTTATCTCTATCATTTAGGCAGTTATCCTCATGTCCTGCATAGTTTTCTTACACAGATTCATGGGTCAGTTCTCAAATAAATACCCAAGATGAACTTTCTCTAAACTAGAGCTTTGTCTGTGACTCTCTTCTGCAGTACTGTTTGCTAGGGATGCTAGCTGCCTCATTCCTCCCAGAATTCCAGCTCTGTCCTCTTACCTTAGGAGCTGATCAGTCTCTGTATGAGCCCCTTTTCACTGCTTTGAGAACTAAAATGTCTCCCAAATTAATATGCTGGAACAATTGCAGTTTTTATCTTGTTCCCCATCTTTCAGAAATCAGTGCTCTTCATTGTCTGCTGTATAGTAGCTTATAAACCCTTTCTCATGCATTTAGTCCTTTTTTTTTTTTTCAGGCAGCAGGGTAAATTTAGTCTCTTTTACTTTATCTCGGTAAGAAATAAGAGTCGAAGACAGCTTCCTAATTGGCAGATAAGTTCTGGTATGAATATCATTTAAAAAATGAAAATAAACATTGTTATCACTGTCTGAAATCTATTCATACTTAGAAAATGTCAGGAATCTTGCTTATTAAATTAATGATGGTAAACATTTTTTTTTTCTTAGAAACCTTGAAAAGAATTGTAGTCTCATGCCCTTGGCCTAAAAGAAAGCAGGGTGGAGTAAATGAGAATCAAGCAACAGACCAATGATGAAAATCTTAATATTTAGTCTCTCTTCTCTTTTTGTCTGGTTTTCATGCTAATTTGAATTTGTGTTAGATTCTAAATCTACTTGGCTTAGAGAGTGTTCTCTTTTCCTTTTAACTGTCCATATAGGTGGAGCCTAAGATAAGAGATATAGTGAAGGTGAACTAATATGTAAAAACAAAACAAAACAAAAAATGTGTCCAACAGACTCTTTGAAGACATAATCAATTTTTTTTGTGAGGTTGCATTAAAACAATTTATACTGAAGAATCTTTTAATAATAATACTAATACATATCACGACTATAGTAAATTAGGTTTTCTCTGCCTTGATAGAAAAGGCAAAAGTGATGTGACTGATATTTCAGAGCAAAATCCATAAAAGAGCCATCATGATGCTACTAATGCGAAGCATGGTGATAGAGGGAAAGAAATAAAAATGGTAACACATTCTGAGTCACTGAACAGCATGCTAAATTTATCTCTTTCTAAAGTAAGAGCCCTAGCACAATTGTCATAAAATAAATGTGTTTGGAAGTATGGGGAGTATTAATAATAATATTTTATTTTGTGGAGTGTGTTTTGCCATACAGTTTGTTTTCTGATAATCTGTTCTTGCTCTACTCTGAGGACCTATCATGGTGAATAAATACTTAAATTTTTCCTTTGTCAATTTCATTATTTATGTCTGAGCTTTCCTAGTTACATTTGTCTGTTTCAGTCAAAACTTGGAATATGAAAATTTCAGCCACGCATTTTCCCAGAACCATAGAAAAGTGTCACCCTTTCAGGGACAAGGCGGGAGGAAGAGTGCACCGAAATGTCAACCCAGACTTTGGACTGCGTGAGGATAGCCTGCAGTATGTGCAGCTTTCCAGGTTTGCCCCTCCTACAGAATCTGTGTTTTGAATTATTTTCCCCTAGATGTGTTAGTTCTTTTTTCCAAGTTGAACCTTATTTTATTTTCCTTGCTAGGGCCCATTTTATTATTCCAACATTTCCCGTTTTAGTATCATCTGCAGAATTCATTTAGACCCTGTTTACTTCCTTACTGAGGTTTTTGAGGCACAGAACAGTATGGAGTCTGGGGTCAGACTGCGAATTCCCTCTCCTCCATGCAGCCCTCATCAACCACACTGGTCATATAAATGAAGATTGAATATGCTACAGAATTTCTCTACTTTTGGAGATTTCTTAGGCTTTTCTATATCATAAAAAAATAAAAATGGAAAAAAATGCCAATAAAAGGTTTTTTTTGCTACTTGGGGATAGAGCAATCAACAAATATTTATTAACAGACAGCTCATGTGCAAACTTTGGCTCAATAGCAGTAGTGTTATAAAGGTAGGTAAACATTGTGCATTCCTTTGAGGAATACACAATCTAATTTAGGAAAGACAATATGAATGCACACACATCCAAACCAATAGAAGCCATGGTGTGTGAATACACTGATTTGTTGGATGCAGAATGGGATTGCCCAGAGAGGGAAAATATTCAATGGATCATAAAGCCCAGAAAAAATGTGGTAGAAGAAGGAAAGTTTATCTTCTAAGTATTTATTCAACAATCCATATTTCCCATTCTAAGAATTTATTGAGCTTCTACTGTGTAAGAGACATGATTCAAAGGGAAAGAGATTATCAGATAGAGCCTATACCATCAAAAAGCTTTCAGCTGATGAGAAATAAAGAATCACAAGACAGTGTGATAAGAGCTATCAAAACTTGCCTCTTGGAAGATATTCCTTTTAAAAGTCAGCAAAACCAACACGTACATTGTATGGGTTATTAGATTCATAACTTTTTGATTCATTCATTCACTTATCTTGAATGCTTACTCTGCGTAAAAATAATTAGACCATATATTACGTAAATATGAAGAACTGGACTTGACCCCAAACTTCACATTTAATGAGGACATATATAATGAAATTACAAATGCGAAGTAGAAAACAATTCTTCTGTTTTTATCTGATTTATATTTCAGTGAGCAGTGTAACCTAAGAGAACAATGAAAAAACATTTGATTATATGGGAAAGAGATTTTAATGAAATATACTGGCAAGATGTGAGGTCATGTTGAAGACCTGAATAGAAATCTGGCCATCAAGGAGGAGAGTTAAAAAGACACTAGCACTGACAGTTTCTCTATGGGACATCTGTTGGTTAGTATCCAGGAAAACATAACCCAGCAGCAGTAGTAACCTGTGAGTATTCAGGACTTACTTTAATGCCCAGCCCTTAGTTAATGATGTTGTGAAGAATCTCATTTAATACTGCCAATGATGCCATGAGACTACTTTCCATATTTCACATACAGTAACATGAGCCTTAAAAGCTGACAAGTCCCTCTCCAGCTAGTAGGTAGCTGAGTATGAATTAAACCACATCTATCTCTAAGTCTAAGGTCAAAATTTAAGAAGTAGATGGTATCATGGGAACAAAGAGCTATGCCTTTGGTCATGGCCAGAGGCAATGCCTTTTAAATTTAAGTACACACAGGAAACACTGGGGAGTTTTAACAACACCTTTGTTTTAATCCAATACGATCAGCACCTCTAGGGGTGAATTTTAGGCATCAGAATTTCCAAAGGCTCTCTGTTGATCCCAACAGCATGCCAGGCTTGACATGAAAAAGAATGTCTTTAGGTCTTCTCCAGGGCAGATGAAAAAACTAATATATTAAAAGCAAGCAATATCTCCATGGCTAACTTCAAAATTCATATGTCCACCCACGAGTAAATTCTGAGAGCAGAAACCTCCAAAAGATATCAAATCCCTTGTTGCTGTGAGTTATCTTGTAATGGAAATATCCACACCACTGAAAAGGTTATGATCTTTATTCAAGTGCTGCAAGAAGTTGGACCTCTCTGCTTCTCCAAGTCTATCTGATAGAAATTTTCGCATCAGAGCTCCCGGATTTACAAACAAATTACTGAAAATACTTTTTTAGAAAACAGGAAGAATGACCACTTCATTCTCTTATGAGGAGGCTGGAAGACCTAAAATTTACTAAAGGTCTTTTAAATGAACACTGAGCTCCCAACTAGGCCTTTGCCATTACTTTTCCTGCACACAAATCTCAGAAACACATTTTACATAAACTCAAGAAAAAAGTTCAAACAAACATAAAAGAGAATGTATATGTGAAAAAAAAAAAACCAACTGTGCTAGACATCATTCATGATTCATAAAAAAGGATACATTTTTCTTTCACACACCAACTCTCTTAATTTAGATTAAAAAAAAAAATCCTTATCAGTTTACAAGTAAAGGGAAGGAATTACCGTCATATATATTCAGAAGTATATGGAAAATAAGGAAGCATTTAGAAACATCTCAACATTGGGGTTAGCAAATTTTAAATTTTAAAACATTTTTTTTGTGAGAATTTTGCTTGTTGGATTAAAATTAAATATCTCATGCCTGACACTGATAAGTGGTGAAGGATAATTACTGATACATATATCATGATCAAATTATATAGTGTGTAAAATATCTTAAAATTCAGTATCAGGCTTAAACATAATACAAGGCTCAAGATTCCCTTAAAACGCAATCTTGATTCCATATATACTGCACATTTTTCAAATAAATTCAACATTTTCAAAGATGTAAATTAATTCATTCCAGTGAATTGCAGGTTTTAGATCCCAAGCCAAAGCATTTACTTGACAATTGAAATTGGTTCACGGAGTATTATTTTAGGCCAGTTAAATTTAATGACCTTTCTGCTCTCCAAATTTCAAGCCACAGATTTCAGGAACAGAGACCAACGAAATGTGTATCCTACATTCCAGCAAGCAAAAGTAGTGAAGAGCTTTTCCTGCGGCTACTAAAGAGCATGTTTCTTAATAAGAAAATGACTGTTTGAGAGCTGTAATACATCAAGTCATTTCCTAGTCTGTTTTACAAGTGGTTTTCTGTTATTATCTGATACACTGACTTTGCATCCTTGAAACTTCTGACCTTCATCTACATCTACATGAGAAATCCTCAGTGAACTGTTTATGGAAAAATCAATTCAGCTCCTTGCTTCCCATTTCTGATCAAAGAGATCGTTGAAAGAGGGCAAAGGATGTAGGAAGTGGGACAGCTAACAGAAAAGGAAATTTCCTCTCAAAAACCAGAAAGAAATCATTAATATTTTAGTTTGGCTCAGTGTTCTGATTATCAATCTCTGTGCCATCAAGCTGTCAATTGTCAATTTCCTTTTTAAAATAATCTGTGGCTTCCCACAATAGTGACCACTCCTCCCTTTCTTGCCACTGAACTTTTAGAGTTCAGTGTATACATACAGTCATCAACCTTGCTTTGCTGTGAAATACAAGGACTCCTAAACTCAAAAAATAATAGAATAGATGAAGTAGAAATGACATATGCATATAAACTCTACCTACTCCTTTCTTTATTAGGCATATTTATAGTATTTGAATTATTTCCTTCTAAATCTTTTTTTATTCCTCCTAAGAGACTGCTAGTTTATATTCATTTACAGATTATAGAAGGGGTGCACTGTGAGGCCATACAGAACAAATTAAAATGTTAACTTTGAAATGGAAGAACACAGAGTTTTTTTCATATAAATCCTTTAATTAATATATCATTTTATGGGCTGCTATGGTAATTGCTGGAAGATATAAATATAAACAAGATATAAACCACAAAGAACTTATCATTTCATAGATGGAGTTGGTAGTACATTGCAATTCAAATATTATAAAGAGAAGTAATGTATTTGATGAAAAGAATACTGTATTAGGTGACGGAATAAATCCTGACATCACCATTTCCTGCTTAGGGATCTGTTATAAACTGAAATTGTGTCCTTCACTAATTCATACAATGAAGTCCTAACCCACACTTGTGATTATATTTGGAGGTTGTTTTTAAAAGGTGATTAAAGCTAAATGAATTAATAAGGATAAAGTCCTAGCCCAACATAACTAGTGCTCTTATAAAGAGATACCAGTGGTACATGTACAGAGGAAAGACAATGTGAGAATAGGGTAAGAAGGTATTTGGATATCAACAAAACAAGGAAAGAGACATCTTAGGAGAATCAACCCTGCTGTCACATTTAACTTGGACTATCTTTCTCCAAACTCTGAGAAAATAAATGTTGATCATTTAAGTTAGCCAGTTTATGGTACTTTGCTGTGGCAGCCTTATAAAAATCATGTATCTTGTACTTTGTACTGAATGCTTTGACCGGATTTTGAGTTACCTCCTTGGGGATGGTTTACAGAGTAATATTTGGTGGTGAGATGGATTTTGAACAAAATGATTGACTGTCCATCAGAAATACATGTTCCATCTTCCATATTATGGCAACCTAAAGGTGACTTCAGCTTCAGAAGTTTCTCAGGACTTTTTGCATCTAGCTAGGATCCTGTGGTCAGATCTGTCAAATGTAAGTTGAGTAGAGAGACTTGGGTCACTTCCAGTATGATTTATTGAATGTCCTGGGTCTTCCTCCTGACATTTTTTCTCATCCCAGTCAACTAGACTTCAAAAATTCCCAAGTGATCTGACATATACAAAAGATAGTAGAGCTCCTTCAATTTATTCTGAAAGATGGCAAGGAAAAGGACTATTCTGCTGACCAAATCCACCTGGCCCATATGTTACAAGAGCAAGAGCTAGGGTTCTACTGTGTTAGAATTATTATACATGTATGAGGTCTATTTGTTAAATATAGTGTGAGAGCATGACCCATGTCCAAACTTGAAAGTGAGTTTTTGGATTTGAATGTAACAGATGAACTTCCTTAGATGATTAATGCCCCCACTGTACTCACTGTCCTAAAATGTCCTGTCTTGGAATTGTGCTCTCTTTGACGATTCTTTATTCTTGACCACTTGCTATTCCTGTCCACCCAGTAGCCTCTCCCTCTATTGATGCCCCCTATAAAAGAGACCCTCTTCCAGTCAGTGGTGTGATAGCTTTCCAAAAGTATGGTCCACCTGTCATCCTCAGAGAGGCGGAAATATATCTGACCCGCCGCCATCAGAACCACCTGTTGCGAGTACAATACAGGCCATGTCCTTGTCGCCTGTATCTTCTTATTATGTCCTTAGACTGTCTACTGGGCAAGGCATTAACCTACCAGAATGGGAACACCTGCTTAACTAAAGAACATTTATATCCATATACTGTCTAGGCACATAAAAGATGTTTATGTTTAAAGTTATGTTTAAAGTAAAATGTTTATGAGTTAGTCAATGCACGATATTTAAAAACAAGTTCCTCATTCGAGTTTTGACTTTCAGTGTATTACCTTTTCTAAAATTTTGTCAATGAAAGTTGACTTATTCTTACCCTCCCAAATATCTGCTATTTGTTATGGGTACAGGGTCTGTTTTCAAGTTTCTGTTTTTCTCTCACCTCCCAATATAATAAATATGTTGCAATATTTTTGTAATTGCAATTTTGCAATTTTCCTTTGGAAAACTTCTTAGAGCTATTACACACACACATACACACATCAGAGAGAAGTAGAATTCCTGAAAGGAGAAGGAAAAAATAATTAAATAATTCCTGGAATTACCAATTCGTAATTTTACTTCTTGAAGGAACAAATGCAGTCTTTGCTACTTATGATATAATGGTGTTTCTTTGAATATGATAAACATTAAAGGTTGTAAACCTCATTTTGATTGTGAGAATTTTTTATATGGCTTACAAAATATCTAGATAGTCTTATTTCTTTTGGTGCCACCCAGTCAAAAATTAGACAAAGGCACTGGAAAGAGTTTTCCTTTCTGTCCCTAGTACTGTGCTTGGTTCAGTGAATTTCTAAAGTCTAACTCTTTCACCACATGGGCTTAGAATCCTTCTAAGAGCTGAAAATACAGGCAAATATAAATTTCAGTGCAGTGTTACAAAACGTACTGACTCATTTTACTTGAAAATTTGTAGAACTTCAGTTTTATTTCATTGCAGAAAAAAATCCTTTCAATACATCTATTTCGAACATGTACAAATGATCATGTCCTTATCATCAGAGTTTAACTGTTCATAATTGACTATATGACCACATTCCTGTAATTCAGTTCTTCAAAAGAAGCAAATTTCAATTATTTGATTTTACTCTATCTAAAATAATGGCAAAGTTTAATATGAAGAAATAGTATACATGATAACAAATTAAAAGCCCTTTATTAGATGTAGAAGATTTTTGTCACACAGCAGTATTATGCAACAGAGATTCTTGTTTTTTTAAAGGAATGATACAGACAGAAATGAGGGCAAGAAGCAGGCAGGCAGGAGGAGAAGGCGGAAGAAACACTTTCTAGCTGTTCACATTGGTTATTTCTGTGACCCCCAGATCTTGAACAGGGCACCTTGGGATGTATGTGGAACTGTTTCCAAGGTGTGCTAGATCCCCAGGCCACCAAGAAGCAGCCTGATTCACTTTTTTAGTGATTTTTCTGTGGTTCATAATTTGTTTAATGCTTTTCCTGAATATGAAATCATTTAATTATAATTCAATGAAATCTCCAAAATATGTTTCTGAAATACTTTCATGGATACAAAAATCATTTTTATTTTAAGATAAATATCTTCCAAGAAAAATCATTTTCTTGATATTTATAAATTAGTTAATGAAATTATAGTTTTACATTAAGAATTTTCTATACAAAAATTTAGTGAATTTCTAAGTGTAACAACTAATATCCAGTAAGTGACTAACTTTCTTGATATGCTTAGGATTGACCAAGATGACCTTACTATTCTTTTCAGCTTAGACTAATCTTTAGACAGTTTTTTGTTTTCCTAACTCCAGATTCATGATTTCCCTTTTCTCGGAGCATTTACTTTAGAAATCTTTCAACTGTATTTTCCTCTACACCTTTGAGATGCAAATCTTCTCTCTGCTACCAGACAGTTTTACTACAAGGAATGTCTGAGAAATTTAGACACCAGCTCTTGATAGATAATTATTAAGAGAGGTACTATCTTCCAGAATTTGTGGGAAAGTGTGAAACTAAATTCAATAAACAGCCATTTTCCCTCTATCCTCATAATGTTCACTACTACTTTTCCAGGAGCTCACCCCAGAGCAAAGAAGAGAACACTCCACTTTTGTTTCAGTGGAGTTGAGGTCAGTCTCTCTCCCCTATTGCAATAGTTAAGTTCTTCTTCTATCAGATACATTATTTCCTTTGACAAGACTTTTCCAGAGCTAGTATTAACATTCCAAATCCCAGGAACCCTCTCAGTACCAGGAAACCTGGAACAGCTAGGTCTATTGTTTTATTACAATCTTTAAACCCATTTATAGATTGTTCTGTAGTCTGTCATTCTCTCAGAGAGAGTTGCCAAAGATCATGAAGTTCTCTGTGTTGGTCCACCCATTATTATATTTCTGGGCAGAGTAGGTGCTGACTAAATATTTGCTCAATACATAAACTGGAGCACTCAGTATGAATATGACACACTGATGTCATAGCACTACTTGCTTTCACTGCTAGATTAATGCAGAATTTAAGATGACCCATGTTCATCTATGCATCATTTCTCTATCCATTAATTAATGCTTTCACTGCTAGATTAATGCAGAATTTAAGATGACCCATGTTCAACTATGCATCATTTCTCTATCCATTAATTAACATCTCTGCATACAACAAAGAGAAATAAAAACTTCCCATTTATCAGTATGGTAGACTTTGTCCCTGCCCTTTAGTGATCCATAGACTAGAAGAAGTAATAGCAATGAATCAAAAACAGCAAAATCCACAACAATAAACACAAACATACAGTTTAGAACTGTGAAAAGTTCGGTTGTAAATATATAGAGTGATATGAAAGACTATTAAGTAAAAGTCGATTATAATTTTCTAACTTTTTTAAAGTCTTAGAGCTCTTTAGAAAATGCAAGATTATTTTTTATCAACTGTATGCAAACATTTTTTCTGAATGTAACAAGGTGGTCAAATACATTCTTATCAATATAAGAATTGTTATGAAGGAGAGAACTTGTCTATTAACTGAAGTTCTTATGCTAGTTGATTAAAAAAAGCAATTTGGTATGTATTGAAAATAATTTTTGGTATCCTGATTTTCAAATGAATATTTAATATTAAGTAATGTATTTTAGTTTATGTTTTAGAGTATGACGGTGAGTCTTTTGGGAGGTTATCCTGTGAGCTAATAGCCCTCACATAGCCAAACAGATGGAATTTTGCTACTGACATCAATTTTTTCCATCATTCCAGGAAACAAAAAATGATTTCTATTTCAATTAAGATTTTAGGCTGGGCATTGGTGTGTATGCCATTCTGTTGGCAAAATAGAATAGGGATGTGTGTGTGTGTGTATGTGTGTGTGTGTTCACATGAGTGTGCATTATTTGACTAGTTCAATGCTATCTTTAAATGCGTAAATAAAGGTATGATTATTATTATGTGCTTACTATAACTATTATGACTATTGGGGTAAAACAGGATTCTTATAAGTAAATAACAAAAAAATATATTAAGTAATATTTTATAGCTCTTATCCCAATGTTGGTTATTCTACCCTGACCATAGGATTAGATTGAAAATGTATGACATACTTCAGCAGAGTTGTCAGCCAACAAGATGCATGTTTAAAATGAACAAAATTCTTACATGACTGAACTCTTGTTATGCGAATGATGTAAGACCAGAAAGTAGAGGTGAAATTGTGATTTGTGTTGATTGAGACTGTTTTTATTATAAATAAGAGAACACTCAGTATAAACTGGTTTAATCAGCAACTGCAAAATAAATTTACTGACTTTTATAATTTAGCAATACGGAGAAAGGATGTGACCTGGCACAACAAATAAAATTCACCAAGTATCTATTTTTCTCTCTCTTCTCTCCAACTTCCATGGCACTAGGGTTCTTTTTTCAATTTTACGTGGCATCCCCTGGCACTCCTTTAAAATGACTGTGTTCCTGAACCTCATATTATTATATCATTAAGTGGAGAGGATGGAAAAAGTTTCTTTCCCATGGCCTCACTGCCTTTAACTGGGTTCTAAATCAGCCTTGAAGTAACAATACTAGGGTTATGATGATGAGATGAATGGAAAGATTAAGTCTATTCATGCTCATCTCAATAGCATTGCTACTATTCTTTTAGTGTTATTAGTATTCTTTAGTATTCTATTAGTATTATTTAGAAATAAATAAACAAACTTCTCCAAGGAAAATTGGGCTGCTTTTGATTGAAGCAGAGGTATACATGCCTGTATTCTAAAGTTTAGAGACAACTACCAAAAAAAAAAATGATTAACTATAAACAGTCTTTTCTAACATGATTCATGGATACTGAAATAATACCTTTCTAACATTTTTTCTCTTGCTTGCTCACTTGGTACTTTCCAGCTAGGACTCTAGGATTATTCTCCTAGGTTTGCCATACTCCTCCCCGTCACTGTTCCATTTACCTTCTCTCCCCAGTACTCTAACAGTCCTGCTTCTACCCATTTTAAGATGTGCATCAAATCTTTCATCTTTTATTTATCAACATAGCAACATTTAACTGTCTGTCAGGTATAATTCCAGTGATCCACTGTAACTGGACACTATATCATTATATATAGAAAACGACTTTTCCTTTAATTGATGGGGGAGTCAATTTGCATAAACCACAGCTGTCAATACTTTTTTTCATGAAAGGGAGGGGAATCATTACTATCAAGTCATGAAAAATAATCCTTTTAATCAAAATGAACAGATGATTCTTTAAAATGCCACAAAAGGCAAAATTAATTCATTTTACATATGCATTATATTGCAGATTGCTAAATTATATCTGTTGAGAAGAGATGCAGCAAAAAGCTATGTATTATAAATTCATGCTAATTTTACTATCTTTACATAAGTCAATTAAAGTGTAAGATGATATTAGTATAGCAAATTTGCAATTGCATTGGGTATGTGGAAACATTTGTAATCTGAGACTTTCATCTACGTCTGAAAAAATCTAGGAAATTTTAACTATTGTCCCATTTGATATGTTAAAGAAAAGGTAAGATGACTGATTTTGAGAATATGATAAACTTTCAGCACCTTTAATTCAATCTTCTACATTTTTATATAATTTATGACTTTCTTAGAGCTTCTTATTATTCTGTGGTGAAGATCTAAATATTAGTTATGAATTTTGCAAAGCAAGCAGAAAATTGGTCTCTCAATGATTCTTAAAACTTAATTGACATAGACTCTAGAGGAAAGAAATGTAGAAATATGAAATAAAAAGTAATAATTTTCTATTAAACATTTGAAGACCTTGGACAAATGTGCTTGTGGTGAGAAAGAAGGATCAGATTGGTTCTAAGATGGCAGACTGATAAGATCTCAGGCTCACCTCTTCCCCACAGACAATCAAAACTGCACCTATTCACAACAATGAACTTTGAAAAAGAATGAAGGTTTGGGAGACCAGCATCTCCACAGGGAAAAAGAATAGAAGATAATCAGAAATGGTAAGAGCCTTGTACCCCAGAACTGAAGGATTTACTCCCACATCATTGAATATCCCAGCATCAGGAGCTGCACTAGAAAGGGAAGTATATACAGCTTGCGTGGAAAACAGAGGAACTTTTCTTCAGAAAAAATAATATAGAACTCTGGGGAGCAGCGATCCCAAGGAAGAGAGTCAGGGAGACAACAGACAAACTGTGCACATATTTAACCAAAGAATTTTCATTTGTTGAATCAAAAATCTTAGCATGAGGAATAAGAAAGAATAGCATCCCTGTAAATGGAGACACTGTTGGGCATCCCCTCCAGGTTCTCTTTTGTCTGTGTGCACTGGCATTAGCAGATACCTTAGCAGCTGGGGTTGAGAATACTCCTCTGTTATCTCCTTTGTGGTAATCAGTTCATTTTCACAGTTACGGTTGTTGGCTACCAGAGCAACACTCACCCAGGGTAGATACAGTCAACCAGGCCTTCAACCGCTAACACATATGGCTGAATGTGCTATGTAAACCTGTTTGTAGAGGTTTTAGCAGCTCCCTCTTGGGAAGCATCCTAGAGAAGCAACAGTGGTTCCATGAAACAGAAGCTTCTAGCCTGTCTGAGGCTGTTGCTAAACAGTTTTTCACATCTTCCTATTCCAGGCACCAGCAACTAAATGTTCCTACACTGCTCTCCAGGCCTCGTTGGATCAGGCTTCCTCCAGGGGCTTCAGTCTGACTAGAGGACTGAGAGACTTTCAGGGTGTGTGTGTGGGGGGTGGGGCGCAGGGGGTGGGAAGTAGGGTAGAAAGTGAGTACTTTGATGCTGCAACTGGCTTCTGAGAACCTTAGGAAGTAGTTGACTCCTTTTCACCCATGGCCTTTGTTGGGACTGTGGTCTATTTGTGATGTGGGCCAGCTCCCATGTCACTGTGCTCTTGCCTATCTCCTTGTGCCTGAGACTTTGGGGGGAAATTTGAGAAATCTATTGAGATCACAGCTAGTCTGCAGCAGAGAAAACGTTAAAAGCTCAAGACTACTGGGAAAGATTTGATTCAACCTCTTTGCATCCCCTGCCCCAACACCCAACCTGAAGGCTGTGCTCTTGGGTCTCAACCCAATGTTGACTCTAAAGTGCCAATCATTCTGACAGGTGCAGAAGCCTGAACCTATATGAAAACAGAAAGTCCAGCATCTGGGGGTCTATACTCCGTAACCTGATATTCTAACACAAGACCATTACATTAAGGCAGGAAAAGAAAGTTACTTAGCTTAGCCCATAGATATAAATTTAGAGTACCAAGCAAAATAGAAATTTACCCTGAATGATGAACCAAAACAAAACCCCTGGAAAAACCCATATTCACAGATTTAAGTAAATTTCTTAAGGATTTCAAAGTAACTGTCTTGATGCTTAGTAAAATCAGGATAACAATGAATGAAAAACATGAAAACTTCAACAAAGGTAAAATATGAGAAAATTCCAAACAAAACTAATAGTGCTAAAGAACTTTTTGACTGAACTAAAAATATATAATAGTTCAACAGTAGACTGGATGAAGCATCCAATCCAATTAGATTAAAGATAGGACAATGGAATCCACACAAGTGTAGAAAGACAAATTACACATAGCAAATCACTGAGCTTAATTATTTTACAAAAAAGCAGCCATTTGTATTAAACATATGACATACTTAAGAGATATATAAAATACAATTGGTTACATTTTTGAAATAATTTAGAGCCTAATGTTTAGTATCTGATAAAATATGTTATATATTTTAAATGTAGTTAAATGAATTCTTCTTTCCTTTAGTTATAAATATATGCCTTATTTAAAAGGCATACCTTCCAAAGTTTTCATGTTTCAGTTTTATATCTGAAAACAAATCTTTAAGTTGCATGCTGATAATGCAAAAATTGAATTGCATCACTAATATTGCCAGATGGTTGGATTTAGTCCTTGCTTCATAACAGTCCTTGCTTGATAACTTCAAAAGTTAAGTTTCTTTCATTATATCTCATATTAATTTTAAATTTATGTGACTTAAAAATATTCACAGCACCAAGGCAACTGAAATTTATTTGTAGAACTCAAATATATTTAACCTAATTTATTGATTGCATCCGTATGTCCATGACTATAAAATATACCACTTCTTTGTCCCTTGAGTTCACCTAATACTCCTTGAAATATTTCTCTGCTTTGTCACTATTATGCTGCTAGTCAATAAACACGTTTTATTGTTCTGAGTGCTGAAAATAATCTTCAAAGTTTGTTTGTTGGTTCTTTTCTACTAGTACATGTTTCATTAAATCAGCACTTCACAAGGTAACCTAAGCCAAAATCGCTATGTAAATGTGATTGGATTTTGTTCCTCCTTCATTCTGAAATTTTTTTTTTTAACTCTCTTACTTTAGGACCTGACACACAAGGTTTTAATGGTCCATAAGTTGCTCAGGGTTCTTTTCTGATCACCTCAAATGAACCCACTCACCCACATCAGAAAGAGTATTAATATATCTCCTGCCTGTCTTTACCCTGCAATCAGCAGACTCACTGAAGAACCTCCCTATGGGGCACTCTCATTAAGGAGGAAAGGAGAATTAGCAAACCATTGTCCAGATCTCATTTGGAGGAAGGTGTGAATGATTTGAAAATAGATGAAAAGACAAGTTGGTCAGAAGAGTATGGTGTACAGGACTTTCTAAATAAAGGAAAATCGTTGATTCTTTTTTTTATCTCATGGCAAATTATTTGCATAGTGACATTTTTCTGCAATGAGATTTGGAAAATAGATTATCTTCCCACATTCTCTGATAGATTATATTAAATTAGACAGTAAATTAAACCACTTCAAAATTGCAAATGAGGACGTAGTTGCTTAGCTTACTTAAAACAACATTATGATTATAAATGTTTTTTGAAGTGCAAAATAAAAGTTAAGAATATCAAAAATAAATTTAAGAAAAATATTCTCCTTATTGTCACACACTGTGGGGAAACAATTTTTAAATGTTTGACAACTTTCTTAGTGTGCTTTATACATAGAATTTATATAACTAAAATTATGCTTAATAAATAATACATAACCTCTTATGTAAAATTTTGTGGTGACTAAAATGTCTTTCCGGGCTAAGTCATACATCTGTAAACTGATATTTAGTAATTTAATATTAATGTACAATAATTTGCCCCAAATATATAATAATCTACCTGCCTAATCAAAATATTTCTGTCTCCATTTTTTCTTATGAATAATTCTATAATAAATGTTTAATAATACATACCAATGGAACATTTTGTATCATATGTAATTGTTTTTTGTTTGTTTATTTATGTAAAATTTAATGCCTGATTAGTGTTTTGATTCTCCTGACTGCCGTTAAGCCAAGTATACCCCATGTAAGATGTTCCTTATCAAGTCAATATGTGGGCTTCAATATCACAATAAATTTTAGACACCAGCAGGGTGTCCTTAAATTTAACTAAGTCCTGACACTACCTACCTAGAGATGGTATTATATCCTACAGGTTAGGGACTCAGTCCTACAAGCCTGTTTCTCAACTCCCAACTCCCAACTTCAGATAACAATTGTGAGTTCACCTGTACTTGTCACCTGTACTTCTGACTGACAGGCTAAAGATTAGCTGTTCCTACAATTCCCTCCTTGGATTCAATTAATTTCCTTGAATTGCTCACATAATTCAGACAACCATTTTATTTAGTATATCACCAGTCTTTAAAAAGGTTATAACTCAAGAACAACGAGACAGAAGGGATAGAGGGCAGGGTATGTGGGAAAAGGAGGCAGAACTCCCATGCTTTCCCAAGGTGCACCACTCTCCCTGAAACTCTACAAGCTCATCAACCCAGAAGTTCTGAAAAAACAATGTCATTTGGGTTTTTATTCAGGCTTCATTAGACAGGTATGTTTGATTAAATTATTGAATTACAGTGATTGAACTCTATCTCTAGGCTAGCTCCACTGCCTGGAAGATAGAGGTTGGAGTTGAGGACAGTATTGGGACTGAAAGTTCCAATCTTCTAATTTCCTAGATAGTTTCTCTGGTAACCAGACCTCGGACCTCTCTTAAGGGATCTCCAAAGTCACCAAATTAATATAAACTGATTTTTGAATAGTTGTGAAAGTTGTGAATAGAAAAATAGCCCTATGATTCAGTGATTTCAGGAACTGAGAATTCAACACCACGTATTTTTAATGAGCACTTTAGTACCACTTAGGAAATTTCAAGAATTTTAGGAGCTGTGAGCCAGGAACTGTGGATAAAAACTGATGTATATGTTTATTATAAATCATAGAGCACACCATATCATGACACAGTTAGGTTTTTTTTTGCCCTACCAAATCCAGACTTTACCTTTCTTCTTACTTAGGTCTATTATTTCAACTCATCAAGCCTCAGAATACTCCTGGATATCAACTTTGTCATTTAATATTATAGCTATTCTTTTCAGCTTTATGTAAATTTAATCTTTGTATCTTATATGTTGCTATACAAAACGCTTAGACAGGAAAGAATAAAAATCAAGTCTTGTGTGTAGAATACACATAACCACTGTCTAAATTCACCTCTATTTTTTATTGCTCTCTATAAAATTGGAATATCACTGATGAAACTAGGTTCATCAAATCCATATTACTCATATTTTCCCAAAGTGATATAAAAAATGACTTGAACAATTTAAATCTCACTCTATGTATAATATTTTTGAATTTCCAGTCTATATAATGTAATAATCCTTGCTAGCGGGAAGAAAGTAATCTCTCTCCTCATTCTAGCACACAACACTTTGCATTCAATAAGTCCTCAAAGACTATTTATTGAATGAGTGAAAAATGAATGTTAGTTTGAGAGTCAAGAATTATTTTTAATATTGCTTTTTAAAAGACATCACAAGGCATCTATATTTTCCTGTCTCCAGAATCTAGGGTCTTCTCCAAATCTCAATACTTTGCTGAAAATTAAAATTCATAATAATAGTCACAATTTTTTAAAGATATAATTGATCTGAGTCTAACCAACAGAACTTATTACTTGTGGCCTGCTACTCTCTCAAATTTCAATTCCATCTCTTGTCCAGGATGACAGAAACCATATGGAGGTTGTATAATATTCTGCAATGAACATTAATGTTAAGCATTTCAGACACTAGGATTGGTTCTTGATTATTGTTCCTACAGTTTAGGAAGTTATATGAAGGTTTATGGTCATCCCAAAATGCTTATGAAATTCAGCTCACTCCAAGTCATCAGTTTCATAACATTCTTTCTATGGAATGTTTTGTGCTATTCTTGATTACTTCATTTGTTTAAAATGTGCCCACATGCAGAGCTGATGTGAAACTGCTGTGCTGTGGTCAATTGTACTGGTTGGTAGTATTGCTGTTTCAGTTGGTAGTCCATGCCATACAGATTATTTAATATTTTGAATAAAATCTTGTTTCTTTAAAAGCCTGAACCATAAACTCTCAGCAGTCATGTTGTTCTCCCCAGTTGCTGCATCTTTTTTATTTTTTGCTTTAGTTCCATTGCAAGAATTTTAATATTTAGAAACATGTATTTTTCTAGGGTCACTTATAATAACATCAAAAACTTCCTGTATGCAAAATATTGTGCAAAGATATAAAGAATCTCATATCACCTTCTTATAAGCTCCAAGAGTTAGGTCATATTTATCTTTATGTTTTAATTTTCAAAAAAAAGTAAATGAATTTTCATTTTTATTTCAAGAATATGGATTTTATGCTTGATATCAACTGCTTATTGAATATTATGAAAGATAAAAAATAGCACAGTAGGTTTCTCTGTATATTTATTTTTGCTGTACTTCACTAAAATTTTTACACATTAAGTTATAATGTAGCAATGTATTTCAATAAGGTAATATAAGCTTTCCTTCACCAAACTTTTGAGACACTGTTCTTTTTTAAAAAATTAACAGCTTAATGTTTTCTACTATGGTTATTTGATTCATCAATTACTGTGGAATACCTATTCCAAATGTCAGACATCATATTAGTATTTTTGGGTTTAAAGAAAGAGATAATACCATTATATTTGCAATTTTCCATTTATTATTTATTTTGTAGCTTTTCCAATCAGATATATTTTTTTCACATTCTTTTCTTCTGGCTTCCTCTTCTGAACTAAGTAGTAGACACCATTTATAAACTCTATACTATAATGATATATAAAAGTATCTACCATCTGAAATTAATAATTTATAATCATTTTATTTGATGCATTTGTGGCTCTCCACTGGTTGACACCCATCAAAATCTTTTGAGAAGTTTGGTTTGTTTGCTTAACTATCATTTTTTAAATTATATATGCAAGGGTTTACCTCAGATCTACTCAAAGATAAATGTGCCATAATAGATGATTTTTTAAAATCTCTGCAGTCGAGCCTCATAAGCATCCAGGGTTGAAAACCATTGTATATAATCTATATGACATGTTTCAAACCATGCACTACAAGACTGCCTTCCCTGTTATTTTCTTATAAATATTTCAATTTCTTTACTCTCTTACCTATGACAGTTTCTAGAAATACCCGTTTTCATGAATATTTAACCAAAGTAACAAACTAAGGTAATTCTCTGCATAGTTTGATAATTATTTTGTATGGTGATTCATGTGCCATCTTTATTTTTAAGTAGATCAATATGTGTATTAAAATAAAATGAAAGTAAAACAAAAATACATTAAACTCTTTCAAAGTGACTACAGGTCTCTTAAATTTCATATATGTATATTTATATACATATGCATATATATATTTACAGTGATGATAGTTTATTTTATTTAAATTGAATTTCATATTTAGCATTAGATCTGAAATCTAGGGGTATTAGGATAATACTTTATTTTCAATGTAGGGAATGTTGATTTAAAGAATGGAATTTGGAACATGGTTCTGTTATTTGCATGAATCGAATTCTCAAAGCTTTACCTTTATCAATAGTAAAGTAATGAAGACTATACTGATATTTTTTATTTTAGGAGTTTCAATTAAATTATACATGTTAAATTATGGTAATTTCTTGGCAAACAGCAGGTGTTTTTTTAAGCCAATTTCACTGCATAGAATAGTATTTTTCCTTATCAATTTTAGTTTGAATGAATAAAGCCTCTTAATCTTACAAGGATTCTGGGATTAGTAGGTAGTCTATTAACTTTTTGAGCAAAGGGGAGAAGGTGATTCACAACTTTCAAGCATTGCCCCATTGCATGAAGTGACCTTCAGAGGTCATTTTGAAAATAGTACTTAAAGTATGTTTGAGTTGCAAGGAGTAAAATGGGTGATATTAGTCTGGCATGAAATATCCTGTGAAATCGGAGTATGACTTTTATTTTCTCATTTAGTTTTCATTGAGTGAAAAATGCAATTTCAATCGAGCACTGAATTGGAGATTCAGAGAACTAGGAGTTTATTATCAACTCCATCACTGACATACAGTGAGCCATTAGGAAAAAATTGCTTTTCTGCTCTGAACATCAGAATTCCTTTCTTTAAAGTAGAAATAAATTTGGTTTCTTGGAAAATGATGTTGAGTTTGGCTATACAGGTACATTCAATATTCCAGAGCATTTGACTTAATGAAATTCATGCTGTGTTCATAATGCAAAGAAGTAGCAAATGAGGATATATGTAAATAGCGATGAGGATTCATTTGTCATTTTCTAGGCACAGCGGTAACAAATTAGAGCATAAACATAGGTCCATTCCTCATAGGCATTACTTCTATTTTAGTAGGACAGAGATAACAAAAAATTAAATGACACTAGCAGTAAATACATTTAAATTAATAAAGTGAAAATTAGATGGACAGGAAGTCTTCAAAACTAGAACTATACTTGTGAAAAATAGTACATTTCTGTTGGAAATCATTTAACAAATAAATCTTTCAAGAAAGAATAATGGATTTAGTTTTTAATACTATGATCACTAATTATGGAGAGAATTCTAGGAAGATGGCAGCATGCTCACTCATCTCTGGATCCTTCTTCCAAACTTATTGTGGAATAATACAGGAAAAGAGATATGAAAATCACTCTGAACAGAAATACCTCAACCCATTCCTAAATGTTACAGGGGGAGGAAATTGGCATGAGATTCCATTATCTTTGTGCTTAGAGAGATCCAAGGGACCAGAAGTTCCTAAGTAACACTGGGAATTTTTGTTACTTGCAAGTGCACTCACTAAGGAATACAAGAACCACCAATCCAGTTTGGTGCTACTAAATTGACTTGTGCTAATGTACCAACAAGCAATGTTATCCATTTGTACTTTTGTATCATTATTGCAAGCATCAAAACAGTTCTTTGAGGTACAAAAATGACGAACTTCAAGAGCATTATTCAACACTGAATATATTGATGTCACTTGCGCTTGATGTCAAACATTCACATAAAGCAAGGTCTTCTTGATTGCTTACTTGACGCTATACCAGATGAATACAACAAAGGACCAAGTTTAGTGACATCTGTAGTTTCATCCATTTGGAAAGAATATCTAGTTCTGCAGATGTGATATTATCTCATGTTCATAGTTGCAAGTAAATCTTTGAGAAGATAAAGGAACATCGGAAATTAGCACTGCTGTCAATGCTTTTAATGATTTTTCCTCAGTGGACATTGAGCAATGCTGATTGTCCAGCTAATATGTGTTCTTCTCTAGCCAAGGCAATATAACCATGTTCCTGTAAGATACCTTTGCAAAATGCTCTGCATGTCTGATTTGAAAAGGTTTAACAATTTTGGCTGTTAAAAAAATTTATTCCAGCTTTGCTTAAAATAGTTATTTTTCTCTAGCTTCTAAATATTTGTCTCAAAATGATATTTCAACTTAACTGACTCCCCCAAATTATTTAAAATAGTTTTTGCAAAGAGACAATGATGAAAAAATATTAGCATGTATAAGGAGGAGAAAAACAGCATTTTTTCATAGCTTTGTTTCTTGGTTATAGATTTACCTAGGTTCATTTGAGTATATTTCTCTCTTCCATGAGTCAATGGAAATGACTTAAAAATAGCACTCTAATATGAAAGCTTTATTTTTCTCATCATCTTTAGATGTAGATGGTACATCTACAGGTTAAGAAAGTAAATCTTATAATTTTTTAGTCAATAATCATTCCTTAAATATAAGGAAATAATTTTCCCTATTTAAAGTAAATTATTTTTAGATTGTGAAATGATACTTACACAATATCTATAAGAGCAATTTGTTAAGCCTTAAAAATATTAGAGAAACCTAAATAATTTCTATCCCTTTTTGTGTTTCCACATAGGTTGTACCAAAATTTTCAGAATTTCAAATTAATATTTATTAGATGAGGATTTTGCAAAGATTATATGAAGAATATCAAGTGATAACAATAGAATGGTGTAAATACCAATTAAAATCTAGTTAATATATAAAAATGTACATATTTGTATGTGTGTATTAGATTTTATAAAACAAGAATATGCAAGCACATAATCTGTTAGTAAAAACAATGGCATCCATACATGTAGCTTCTAGAAAAGTTCATCAGTATGCTTGTACAAGACTGAAAGGAGAACGGAAAAAAGTCTTCATGTTATGATGTAAATAATTTTGACCTTTCAGAACACTTGAAATACTCTTCAAGATGTTCCCTGACCGAGTTTTGTAAAGTGTTGTCTTACTGGAAAAATGACAGTACCTTGTGAATAAATTTAGTGAATTATAGAACAATATCAGCAAGTTATTATTTTTGCATTGTCTCTTAGATTAATATTTTAAATTCAAATATTCTTCCAAAGAAAAAAGTTTTTCTAATACTCTTATTTATGTGTTTGTATACCTTCATGTGCTTGATTTATAAGAAAAATTTTATGAATTTTGCAATGCAATTGACTTCAACTCTAATTTAAAGACTATAAATATAGTTATTTTTTTCCCAAGAAAGAGTAATGAGAACTTCATGAAAGATTTCATTATATGAAATCCATGTTTGCTACTGAAAGGGACTCTAAAGTATTTTCTTAGTCAGCATCAAATAATTAGATAAGCAGTACATGCTAAGGACATTATTGCCACAATAACATAAATATTTCTTTGGGGCATATAAATGGGTAATCGAGATGAGAGAGTCGCAATGAAAGAAAAGCACTTTTATATTCATTGTAATGTTCATGAAATTCTCAAGTCATGGATGCTCTGGTTTGGGAGGAACCTTAGCTAGGATCTAGTTTAATTATCCATTAAATGCTTAAGTATATACAATAGTTTGCCTGACATGTTCAGTGTATGCGTCAATGTCTGTATTAATGAAGTTTGTAGAAATCTTTAGTTTCCATTGTTGTATGGAAATTTTTCTAGAAATCCTCCTTCTACAGAAGTGACATTTGCCATTTGTGCCCTTTCATACAGGCTTGTTTTTTGAGATAGAATAAGACATTCTGACTCAGTCACTAACTAGATATGCAAGCTTTGAAAGTCACCTATGTAGTTAGTCTAGTCTTTCACAGGAAATGCTTAAATTCAATTATCCTCACAGTTTCTTTACTTTGTTTCTGCTCTAAAAGGTGACAACTTTCCCACCCCTGCCTTTACACACACACACACACACACACACACTCTCTCTCGCTCTCTCTCCTTCTCTGTCTCTCTTATAAGATTTGTGATCTTCTCTTTCTATTCTTTAGGTTCCCAAAGCCCTTTTCTCCATATTATTAAAAGTATTATCTACTCTGTTTTTTCATATGATAATTTGAAAATGTAAACCTGGTAGTGAAAATAATTTGTAAATGATGAGTACTCTACATATTAAGACAATTAAGACACAACTTAGAGTAAGACAAAAATTAACATTATGGAAAAATAAGTAAAGGTAAACAATAAGTAACACGTAAAACTATAGTTAAAGCAAATATAAATTTACTGATATACAAAATAATAGAATTTGAAGTATTTCTGTCTTTAATATGGTTGGAATAAGCTCCCGATAGACTAATGCTTCAGTATATAATTAAATATTCTAGAGAAACACACACTTCTACTTGATCTAAAGAGTGAATGAAAGCATTCATATATTTCATATAGTGGAAATGAATTGGAATTTGGAGAAAAAGTCAGTCACAGATTGATTTCTCTTTTTTTTTTTTTTTTTTTTTTAATAATCTGGGTCTGAAGCTATCCTCCATCACAGTGCAAAGTAGTAAATGGAAATCAGAGAAACATGAAGAGCAGGTATGGCTCTAGACATTGGGAAAGAAGTCCAGATAAGAGGAGCTCTAAAATCTATATATAGACTCTATCGAAATCTCTGACTGGCCCTGGGATCATGCATACATGGGCCAAAATTAAAGTGGCTGCCTTTAGGGGTAAAAGAACTGAACTAAGATTTGCAATATCACTCAAAGCAGTTGAAACAAAATTTGAAGTTCAGGTCTAATTCATTTATTGTCTGTTAAAATAAGCACATTCATTATAATATTCAAAATATATCAAATTTGGTAAAATATTTAACTATAACGTCAAAAAGTTTAGTGAACCACAAGTAGAAAAAAATACAAACAAAATGCCTAGCTACATCAATTGGAATTTGTTTGAAAACCAAAGAGAATCTAGAAAGCAATTAGGAAAAATATATACTTGAAAGATTATAGTGTACATACCAGACACAATGAAGTTCAGAAGACTAAAGATCAAATCTTTAAAATATAGAAAGGAAGAAAAACGTTGTTAAGTCAGAAGTCTAGCCCAGCAAAAAATAAGCTTTAAGAAAGAAAGTCAAATAAATGCATTTTGGGATAATAGGAAACAAATAAAAAACAATCACAAATTTAAAATCACAAGAAGATCTGCATATCAAGAAAGACAATTCCTCTAGCTAAAAAGAAAGTGATGCTAAAGGGACACATAAATCTTAAGAAAGTAATGAAAAGCATAAGAAACAGAAATACTTAGGTATGTATAGAGGACATGTTTTTCTCAATTTAAAATATTTGCAGTGGTTAAAAACACAGTATTTTCTTATGAGGTAACTACAAAATAAAAAGGCAGTAGGTAGCAAGTAGGCATATACTGACTTGCAATCGAAATATAGAATACAGTAATTTACATAATCCCAAAACATCTTCCCCCAAGATATTTATTATCTAAAAATGGACAGATAATAACTTATATCAGACACTTCTTTAACCAAATGGTTGTAATCAACATCACAAGCATTAAGACATATCAACACCATGTACTCTTTGTTATATTGCACTGGTATATCACTTGTGTGTTATCCTTGACCAAAATATAAAATTACAATCTAATTATGAAACAAAATTAGATGAACACAAATAATCAAGTCACTATCTTCAAAAGTGTCAAAATCATGAAACATAAGGAAGGCTGAGGTATTGTCACTCCTAGGAGACAAAGGCAAGAGACATTATAATAGCAGACAATGACCAGACCATGTATGAAAGTAAACACTGACCAACATTCTGCAGCAACTAGCTTAGGAAATCAACCTATTATGTGCAGTAACCAGTTCAAGAAGTCAAACTACTATTTGTAGGAACTAATCAGGTAGCTATACAATACTCTGCATCCATTGGCATAGAGGAATTTGATTAATAACAGCTTTCATAAATTTTGTTTCAGCTTCCAACTGAGAACCAACTGGGAAGTCAAATATGAACACGTAAGCAATCACATATGATACTCTGCTTCTAATTAGCCTGCCTGAAGCTTCCCTATGCCAACAGCCTTCAATCAAGGCAAACCTAAATTCTACTACAAACTGTCTCATTCTTATTCCTATGTTTAAGTCTCTGTCAAATACAAGTGATGGTTACTGATATATTTGCTACAGAAAAGTTTACAGCTTTTGCTTGTTCTTCTTTGGGTGGTCTTCATTTCCACAAAGAAGACCTGAAAATCGAATGCAATATGTGATCTTGGAATAAAACATTGACATTAGTATAAAAATTTGTGGAATCCAAAGAATATCTTTAGTTTAGAAAAGATGTTGTATCAATCTTATCTCAATTTTGATCATTATAATATGATTATAAAACATGAAGGGAAGTTCTCAAAGGGTCTTTGGTGACACAGCACTGGGAAACTTTCTATGTGTCTAATATTATTTAAAAAAATGTAAATAATGAACCTCTAGAATAAAACACAGGGGAAATCTCTGCAGTGCCGGCAAGCAAAAGCACGTAAACCACAAACAATATTGTAAATTTGACTTTATCATCAAATACTGTTTTTTCTTCAAAAGACTGATTAAGAAAATAAAAAAAGTATATGTAAGTTGAATTTTAACATATATCGGCCAAAAGACTTAAACAAAATGCTTAAATAACTTTTACAATTCAACAATAAGAAAAGAAACTATCCTATAAAATTGTACAGATATTTTCATTGACACTTCACAAAAGAATATTAAGTATTGGCCTTAAGTGAATGAGAAGATGCTTAGCATCTTTTGTTATCAGAAAAACACATTTAGAAATAAAATAGAGCTACAAACCATTAGAATGGATAAAATTGAAAAGCCTAATAATACCAAGTATTAATGAGTATGTAGAAGAAAAAAATTCTTGTATACTGATAGTAGTAATATAAAATTAAATATCTTAGAAAACAATTTTACATTTTCCTAAAATCTCTCTCTCTCTTTCTCTCTCTCTCTCTCTCTCTCTCTCTCTCTCTCTCTCTCTCTCTCTCTCTCTCTCTCTCTCTCTCTCTCTCTATATATATTAATATATGACCCTGCGTTTCACTCTTAAGTACTCAGGCAAAACACACAAAATTTTTACATAGCCACAGCAGCTTTATTTAGAGTAGATCCACACTAGAAAATATTCACATGTTCAACATCAGATGTATAGATTAAGGAGAAATGAACAGAATGAAGAAACTATGGCTGGATGCAATCACGTGGATGAATCTCAGAAATCATTATACTAAGGGAACAAAATCAGACATAGAAGAGTACATTCAATAAAATTCCATTTACATAAACACAAACTCCTTTATGTTGACAGTAAGCAGAACAGTGGTTGGCTAGGTTGGGGGTAGAGGAAGGATTCACTACAAAGGGGCACCAGAAATGTTTTGTGGGTCATGGAAATATTCTGTCTTTTGATTGTGTTGGTGGTTTCATGGGTGTGTGCATCTGTCAAAACTCATTTAATTGTACATTTTAAATGAATGCAATGTTTATACCTAAAATATACTTCAATACTTTTGAGAAAAATTAAATGAAAAAAAATTTTTTGAATTTGGAGATGCCTCAGAAGTCACTTAATGGCCTTTCTTAGGGAAGAGAACAGAGGCTAGAATCTAGATCTTTTGCTTCCATGTGTATATGGTATTAACTAAAAATAAATAAATAAATGTATATATGTGTGAAAATTTAAAACAGCATGGTGTGTCCTCTAATACTGTATCTCCTCTTGTTTAATTTCTGAAAGCAACTGAATCTAAAAATTGTACTGTGTGAGCTCTTACTAAAAAGGGAGAGGGAAGGCCACTGGGTTCTCAGAACATATTGGTTTGTCTGGCTTTTCCAGAAATGATAGGAATTCCTATTAGAATACATTTCCAAGACCTGGAAATGTTTTCAATAAACCATGAGGAGTTTTGGCTCAACCTCCTGCTCAGTTCATGCCTTTTGGGCTTTACAGAACACTCAATCTGCAACATGTGCTAGAAACCTGGATGAGGATTTGATTGAAAACTTCTGCTGTCTCTCATTTGCCATTTTGCTTTTTCTTTCATTCAGTGGTTCACTTCCACCTGTTTGGGAAAGTAAACCTCAGAGCACAGAAGAAATGGGACATAAAAGTTAACCCTTCCTAGGTCTTGGAGTTGCTCTCACGAACTCTCTTATCCAGGATATCTGAGCTAATCTCAGAATCTTCATCTTGTTATTTGGTATGCCCTGCTCAAAGGAGAAGTGTTGGAATTTTTAAATGGCATACTCCAGCACTTATTAAAAGAAAGCAAAACAAAAACAGCTTAATCAGTTCAAACACTTGAAATCATCTGTGGAATGTGCCGAAGGTTACTAAGCACTTAACCAACTTAGAGCCTTGCAGGGGAGACAAGCAGTAGCTGACTATGTTTACCACACCCATGAAACTATTATGCTGGGAGCGGTGTGTCTTGAATGTTCATACAGGTTGTTTTTTCTCTCTGTCAGACTGAATAAAACACACCAGAGAGATTTTGACAAAGTAAGCTTTAAATTTTATCTTAAAATCAGAAAAGGGCAAAGTACGAGTATGTATATTTTTGGTTGGGAGTTTCCTTATTTGTGAAATGAATGTTTGGATAACCTTAAAACTAATACTTCCATTATATACTCCTTTAATGGTGATAGCTGGCTGTCTTGTTCAATAGGATGATGGAATGGGTCACCTCTGAAGTTCAACTCTTGGAAATTTCTCAATGTTTATAATGTCTAAATGCTGCCAGCCTTCTTTCAGTTCTCTGGGACTCTAACAAGGAGAGATAATTCCCTAACAATTCTTTGTATCTTCTTGCATGTGACTGTATTCATTCTCAAACTTTTGGCTCATCCTGCCAGGTCTTTACAAAGATGCAGATGTTCCACAAAAGTGGCAAAAAGATCAAAGGGACATTTTGTGCCTGATGTGCTGGAATGGGTCTGAGTTCTGTTAAATCTGATTTGGACATATTAAGTCATACCAGAAACTAGTGGTTTGCAAAGGTTGCTGGTGAAGTATGGAGCTTCATGGATAAAAATGTCAGCACACACACAAATGCCTGATTGAATTGTCTTTTTTTTTCTTTTCAGTTCTAGCTACAGTTAGAAAACCAGCAGAATGGATGCTGCTGATAAAATGGCTGATTTGCTTTAGAATAGTAGTGCTTCGGCAATTAATTCGTTCATGCCGCCTATGGACTATTCCCTGCTCCATTTTTATTTTAAATATGACCAAAGAATGTAGTTACCAAATTCAATAATAGCTCAAAGCAAAATTTAACATACAAGCATAAAATAAGCATTTGCTTCATACAAAGAACTAAATGGGAACTGAGGACTTAAAAAGAAGCAATACACAATTTCTGCTAACACAGAGAATACATACTAAAGTTTATGGAGTTTGAACTCAAGTCCAATTGATGGAGATAGATTTTATCTTTACTGTATTTCACTATGTTGAATGATCTTAATTCATTTATATCCTGGGTACCTGTTTTGAGCCAGGCTTGGTGTCAAGTGATTAGTAACCCAAGATAATTTTTTCAATGATAATTAAGGTGCTTGCAGAAAATCTTTTCTCAAGAATATTTGCATTTTAAAGCTATAAAGCTTCCTAAGAATGACATTATTGGTAAAATAAGCAGTAGGGTTGCTGTATTTGCTCTAGGTCCTTGATGATCATCTTAACATCCTTGAATTCAATTACTATATTTAAATACAAGTGGGTCTTTCACTTAGGTGAGCTCTCTGGCTATGTCCTACAGTTCTCATTTCAAAAGTTATAGAAAGTTAGTTGTTACCTCTAGCGTAAATATTTCCTTCTGAAATTTGCTATTTTCTGTTATAATTGAGTATACTTTTCCCACAATTGGGGACAACTTACATGTGATATAAGTATAATGAAAGGAACAGAAAAGGGTCTTATCCAATTGATGGTATTTCCACATTATACTTTGACAAGGGATAGTCTGAGAGGCATCTGGTAAGCAGACCAGACGGAGTCCTTCCAATATTAAGGGGAAGAATATTTTGAATTTTAAAATATCAGAAAAATGCAAATAACTAGAAAAAACAACAACAAGAACCAAATTCGGATTCTCTCTGTATACTTTTTTTTGACGACCCAAAATTATCTTCTGCACAAAAAAGAAAACTTCATGAGCTTTTTTGTCTGTTGATCTTATAATCTCACTTTCTAGTGAGATGAAATTTATATACTTTTATACCGATTTCAAGTAAAGCCTTATGTTTTTTTTGGAAAATATATTACCATTAACTTAATTTCATACTACTGAGAAACTTCTCTGCTTCAGACTGTGTTCTAACTGAAGACAAAAAGAGTGAATAATTGGTATCTCAGCTGGAATACCTTCTAGTGAAGATCTAATCATTAAGTATACAATGATACCATCTGATAGAAATGTAAGAAGCAATAAAATAATTTTAAAATAAAATGCAAAATATCCCACCCATTACCTTTGTAGAACATAGAAATGTAGCATTTCATTTCTATCAAAGTATTCTTTTTCATCACTTTCATGATTTCTAATTATTTGAAAATGAAGTTGTACCTTATATTAAGGAATCAAAGTTGTGGTTCAAGTCTTTTAAGAGAAACAACTTTTTCAAAATTTTAAGAAATTGTGTAATGATACTTAAAATACTGTTATTTATAACTTTGGGGCAAGAATGAGATGAAGTGTATGTTATAAAATAGTTTTTAAATTTGAAAATTATAACTGGACAATCCATACTATTTCATTTGGAATTTCTTTCCAATAAACATATAATTTCATTATACTATGGTATACTTTAGTATAGAATTCTATGTCTGATGTAGTAGGAATTCTTATTTTTACTCAAACCAAGGGAGCTTTTCCCTGGGTAACAAAAAGACATCATTTCATTATAAAATAAAGATTTTCATAGATTCTGGGAAAAGTTAATTAAAAAGAGAATGTTCAAGATTACAAATATTGATGACTTTAATTGTACATTATTGAATTTTATAAGTTCTACCCAGAGTGAGGTTCTGAGGGCAGAATGCTGGAGTCAAATCTTGGCCTGAATTTGATATAGCTCAGTAGCTCTAAATAATTAAGCAACCTAACTACCTTTGTTTCTCAGTTGTATCATCTATAAAGTAATCAACATGCCTAACTCTTGTGGGGTTTTTTAATATTAAGAAAGAATACACTCTCACATATTTTGCTCCATAATCATGCTAAAAAAATTTTTTCCCAATGCCCCAGCTTTATTCTGCCAAGGTAGGAAAAATTATATCATTCTTTGAAGATTCTTCATAGGTTTGATGAACAAATTAACACCAGGCAGGATTAGTGGGAGAAAGACAAACATTTTATGACATACATATGGAAAATTTGCATGGTTATACATTCTGAAGTAAATGGGACAGACCAAAAAGCACTTATATCCTGTGCACAAGTCTGGGAAAGGGGACCTGGGGTGTCAAAAAAGAGAGGAAAGGTAACTTCACAGGACAAGGAAGGGATAACTCACCTTGACTCTGAAAATAGCTAGGATTTTTAGACAGAGAGGGTAAGTTTACAGATAAACTTACATTTGGATTAAGATCTTCTCAAAGATCCTACATCCTTTAGGTCACAAAAGGAACAATGATCACTTCTTGATGAGCGGAAGGATAGATGTTTAAGAAGTGGTGATTGCTTCTAATAAGAGAAGAGTAAAAGGCTTAGGAGAAAGGCCGGAGTTTCTCCTTCATCTTTGGAGTTACCATGGACTTTGGCTCAAAATAATCATGTCAAGACCTACAGATGGTCATTTCTGAGAGTTTTGGGATACAACTTTTCTACATCCTTTCAATACGTACTGAAAGGAGCGTAGGACTAATTTCTTCTTACACCTATTTAATCTTTTCTTTCTTACTTTATCTTATTCAGTAATATTATCATTAGTATAACTGATACTTTGGAATAAATTCACATTACTCTATTTGATTAAATTGCTTATCCACATTTGTATTATAATGAAATTCTCTAGAAAATTCTATTTCTATATCCATAGTTTTAGCAAATGAGTGAATAACATAATATTTAGAGATAAGAACTTTGGGGATAGTTCTTTTTCATTTGGAATAAATAGCTTATTCATTTTTATTGTTTAAATGATATAAATAGCACTCACATTTCATAGATATTTTCCAGGAAACTCTATTATCCATAAATTTAAATTTTAGTCAATATGTTCCTAAGGAATCATGTTTGAGGTAAACATATTGGAGTCAGCTGGAATAATTTTTTAACTGAATTTTAATGGATTTTAGTGAAAAAGTAAGCTCATTTTGTTAAGGGACTGCTAGAACTAGTTATAGCTTGATATCGTATTAAAAAGCTTACATGGCCCGATGCAATCTCAGACCTGAAAAGAATAAACATCATCCCTTGCCTTAGGAATAAAAAAACAAACAAACAAATAAATAAATCTTAAAGGTAACATAGGAGCAAGTTGTCCCAGGAGAAAGTAGAGATGTTTCTTTGAAGCTTATGCCTACCATTTAGCATAATTCAGGTAAAACTCAGAAGAAAGAACAGACAGACTTTGTATAAAAATAGTACTTTTTTTGCAAAAAATACCATCTAATTTCTCATAACAATGACAAAGTTAGTAAATGTTTTTGGAATATCAACACACTTTCAGTTTTATGTTTTTTATATGTCCTTAAACAAAACATCAATTTTTAAAATACTGTAACTAATTGACAAAGTTTGTCTAAGAAAATGTGGCTATTCTAACGTTATATTTACTCTTTCAATTTACTGATTGCTACAATATCATTGACAGAGGTGAAATATATCATTATTGCAGAATAATTTTGTATTGACATTCACAATATTATATAGAATGCTCCATAGAAAATAATTTAAAACTATTCTAAGTTTTACAAACTTTCTGAAATGAATTTTATAGATTAGATTTCAAAACTTCACACTGGTATAGGATACAGAGGTAAAGGTGAAGCAGTAGAACAAACATTTTTTCCCCTTAATTTTTTACTGAAATAATAGATTGCAAGTATGCAATCTTTTAAATTAACCTCTCTATATACTGTATTATGTTCACCTCCAGAATTCGTTTTCTTCTGTCACCACCCAGTTGAACTTTTTACTCAATTTATGCACTCTTCTTCCCCTTTCCACTCCAGCAACTACTGTTTTGTTCTTAGAGTCTAAAAGTTTATCATTGTTTATTGGTTTGTTCATTTGTTTTTCTGTAACTGTGTGTTTATCTTTCTCTGACTTAATTCACTAAGCATAACAACCTTTAGTTTCATCTATGTTGTTGCAAATGGCAGGATTTTATATTTTCACACTGAGTAACATTCCTCTGTTCCTTTATATATGTATATGTATCTATCTACATATATCATTTTTATCAGCTCATTTATCAGCTATAATATCATTTTTATCAGCTCATTTGTTGATGAGTACTTGTTTCTAAATTTTGGCAATTGTGCAATGAACATGGATGTGCACATATCTCTTTGATCTATTATTTTCATATTCTTTGGATAAATACCCAGATGTAGGAAGGCTGGATCACATGGTATTTCTATTTAATTTTTTTTTAGGATTTTCCATACCAAATTCTATGATGATTTTACCAGCTTATATTCCCAACAGTGTATAAGGGTTTCCTTTTCTCCACATCCTTGCTAAAACTTATTCTTTTTTAGTATCCTTAGCTAAAATTCCTTCCCACAAGTGTGAGGTGATATATCATAGTTGTTTTGATTGCATGTCCCTGATAATGAGATGATAAATGTCTTCATATGTGCCTATTGGCAGTCTGTATATCTTTTTTTGGAGAAGAGTCTATTCAGATCCTCTGCCTATTTTTACGTTGATTGTTTGTTGTTGAGGTATGAGCTTTTTTTAAATCTGTTTTGGATATTAAGCTCTTGTCTAATATATGTTTTACAAATTTCTTCTATTCTGTTGTCCGCCTTTTCCTTTTAATGTTGGTTTCTTTTGCTGTGCAGAAGGTTTTTAATTTGATCTAGTCCTAACTGTTTATTTTTGCTTTTGTTTCCTTTGCCATTGGGTGTGAGTTCCCAAAGACATCTATAATACAGTTGTCCATAAAGCTTATTGCCTATGCTTCTTCTGTGCATTTTATGGCTTCAGGTCTTACAGCCAAATGTTTAATCATTTGAACTAATTTTTGTAAATAGTGTAAGATGGTGGTCTAGTTTCGTTCTTTTGTGTGTGACTGTCCATTTTCCCCAGCATCATTCACAAAAGAGACTTTCCTTACTCTATTTAATTCTCTTACCTCCTTTCTCATATGTGTGGATTTATTTTAGGGATATTAATACTGCAAACAAACACTTTGATTTTGCTATCTTTTCTTTCATAATATCACTAGTGATGACTTAAAGAAATCTGAGATTGCTCAGAAAGTGGTAGATAACCTGGTAATATTGTATTATGGTTTTCTTTTTTACTTTTAATCAAAGAACTTTGACAGTCACAAGTTCTCTAGAGAAATAAAATAATGGAATGTATATATGTATCTTTATATGTCTAACATCTCTCTATTATATATCGAGAGTTAGAGAGGAAAAGAGAGAGACAAGGAAAGAGTTCAAGGAATTGATTCAGTCTGGAAAGCATAAAATTTGTAGGGTAGGTTCACACATTGGAGACCCAGAGTTGAGGTTGCAGCTCCATTCTGAAGGCAATCTGGGGACAAAATTCCCTCTTTCTGTGGGGATCTTCCAATTAATGTCCTCAGCTAATTGAATGAGTCCCATCATTATAGAAGGTAATCTGCTTTATTTAAACTCTATGATTTAAATATTAATCTCACCTAAAAAAACCCTTCACATAAATATTGTTTGATCAAAATTTGGGTACTGTTGCCTCACCAAATTAACACAAATATTAGCTATTAAGAACATCAGTTGCCGAAACTGAATGATTTAACCAGAAAAAAATCAAATGAAGGATACCTCGTACAGAAATGAATACTTGTGCTTTTAAAAAAAAAAGCTGAAAATTAATGTATGTACATGCATGTTTATTAACATATATATGCTCATACATACTTAAAAATGTTTCTGACATATTTTGACCAAAAATCAGAATAAGCAACAAAGTTGAGAAAAAGAAGATTTAAAATGGATTTTCTTTTTTCTGTCTCACAAACTCCCACGAGTATTTTATTGTTTAGGATATTATGTGGGAATTTATTATAATTTTTAATAATCACAATATGATTACTATAACTTGTAATTACTACAACTGTTCAGTTGTATATTAATTGGCTACTTCTTTCTCAAAATTTCTTTGAATTCCTATAAGCATGGTATCTCAGAGTATAAACTGATATTCATTTAATCCATTTTAGCTGATATTTTTTAGTCATTATTCTAAGAGGTAGTTGTTAGAATTATCTCTTAGAAAGTTAGGGGATATTAACAGAGAAACATAAACACAAATAGCAATAGTCGATTTTATTTGTTGTCTCTCATCATACTTAGATTATAACAAAACGTACTGCCTCAATGTTTCTAGTCTAAATATAGCATTAAGGTATCACTGCTGAGTAAGGGTTTCTTCAAGAAGATTTCAGATAAAAATCATTCACTTCGTATGGGGAACACCCATTCTCTTTTGTTTCTCCTTTACTCTCATACTGCTAACACTCTCACAAAAATCCTAATACTAGATGTGCTGTGTTTTTTGCTTGCTTTTGGTTTTTCCTCCTACACCAGGCAATTCTGCCATATCCACCTGGAGATAGTATCAAATTCCATAGATTAAGGACTGAGTCCCCCAAGAGCCTCCTTCACTTTAGATGCCAGTCCCAAGCAGTAGGTTCCCAGGCTATTCACAATTTGTGTGCAACTGGGCTTCAAATATCCGTTGGATTTATTTGCTAGAGTAGCTCACAGAACTCATAAAAACAAATTTACCAGCTTATTAAAGCATAGGATAATATGTATACAGACACAGGGCAAGGTGTGTGGGAAGAGGAATGGTATTTTCATGTTCTCTGGGTGTACCACTCTCCCTAAATCTCCATGTGTTCACCATACTAGAAACGTTCTGACCCTATTCTTTTGGTTCTTTATGGAGGCTTATTACATAAACATGATTTATTAAGTCATTGACCATTGTGATTGAACTCAATTTTCAGTTCCACTTCCCTTTCATATGATCAGTGGAACCGGTATTTTCAATCCTCTAATTACAAGGTTGGTTACAAAGACTGCCTGCCAGACCGCTTCCTTGGGCTTTCCAAAATCAGATAATTAACATAACAAAGGGCACACAATTCCCCTAGCTATTTAGGAATATCCAGTGTTTCTAGGAACTCTGTGCCAGGAAATATACTTATTTCTATAGATGGTTATATCATGTTCTATAGATCGCTATATCATATTATTAATGCTATACATAATGCTCAAATTAATACCTATCATGATAAAGTTCCTATATCACATTTAAACTTTCAAACATTAGACTGATTGACTTCGTGATTATAAAGTAACTGATTAGTTACTTTAGAGTCAAAGAAGTGACCAAGAAATGGCTAATGTGGGAGACAGGTTTTCCAAGTTGCAGTCTGAATATTTATGGCTTGTTGTTCGCTCCCACCTCATTCTTTCTTTCCACATGTGGGACCAGCTGCATATGTATGTTACAACTTCAAATTCTATCTAGTGTGTTTTTTTCCCCAACAAAGACATTAGTCACTATTTTCATAGAGCAAGAAAAGGTAGAAAAATAGGAAAAAGAGGAAAAGTGTGGGTAAAATGAAGTAAAATAGTCAATGACTGGAGCTCTAGGCATGATAAGATAGAAGGCACACGGAGACCTTTGTGACATGATCAAGAAATCCGAGACAGCCATGTGTGCTCTAACTGCACTTTCTCTACTTGTTGCCACGCACGTGAAAGCTAAGGAACAACTCCAACCTCCTCGTTCACAAATATTGTTGTCTGTTCTAAGAATTTCAATTAAATTTTGAATGTTACTGAATATAAAATAAAGATAATCTCAGTTTGGTCTCATTTTTAAGATAAAATGTCATTTGATCTTTTTTAATGCCTTACCTTAAATAATTTACTTAAAATAGTTTACCATTACATATGACCCTCACACATTAAGGACTTTGTGTATTTCAGAGTTTGTAGCCCACCTTTTTTGGTAGGAACATTTGAAAATGTTCTAATTCCAGCCATGAGCATGTGGTTTTAAAACACAACTCAAGGCTCCCAGTTCTTTGGCACTTTATAAATCGTTTTGAAGTGGTAAATAGGACCACTAACAGTTAATTGAGATTCCTGAGCAGTTTTCTAAAATACTTTCTTGAGTCTTACTGGAAAAACAGTTCTTCCTTCAGGGAATAGACAAATCATCTTCTCAGAGGGCTGACAGGAATCAGAGAACGCCTCTAGACCTCTGGAGTGAGAGGGGTACAGTGAGCGACCACCTCTGATCAGCAGGATTATACCATCATCCACATGAATCAAGAGGAAGGTGATTCCCTGAGGCCCTTCATGGTGAGATCTTTCAGTGGTACAAAGAATCAGAGAAGCAAGGCCATTTATCATCAATCATTTGATAAAATCTCTAGGCATACTGATAAGACAATTCGTAAGAACTACTTTTGTTTTACAAAGCACAGGCTACTAAACTGTCAATGGGCTTATGTTAACTGCTTACTAAAGCTTAACCTAGAATTAACCTAGAATATTTTTGGATTCTTTCCAACTATATTCTTTTATTATTCACTGAATTTCCCAGGTAAAGAATAGGTTTATATTATATAACAGAGAAATGGTTGAATTTGGGTTAACAAAGTTGGTTGTTTGGGGGTTTCTATATAATATTCTATCAGGAAAAAAACCAATGTACTTGAGTGTTTCCATAAAACACTGTGAACCATTCTGTTTTTATTTCTCTTCTTCTCCCTATCCCTCTCTGTTTTTATTCTTCTCTCTGTCTCTCTCTCTGTCTCTCTCTCTCTCTCTCTCTCTCTCCACACATGCACACAAACACACACACACACACACACACATGTGTACGTACACATACCTTTCTGCTTCTCCTGCTAAATTGTGACTTCTCCAAATACAGGAACTGTGTCCTACTAATGACTTAATGCCAATTACTTTAATTTAAAAAATTAGAATAAATGAACCTGTGAATTTGAATAATTTAGTGTCACATTTCCACAAGTAGCTTTGTTACTATTTCTCAATATTCGGACTCATTTACCTTCTCTCAAATTATAAAGCAACAAATTGTGATAACTGGGAATGTAGCTTTATTTCTAGTAATTTAGTAATGTTTACCCCCTAGAGAGAAAGAAAGAAAATAAGATGGTGTTTTATTATCATTTTTAGATTCATTATTCATTCTAATTGATTATATGTGGGTAATATGAAAGAAAAATCAAATAATACTTAGCAACCTAGGTACATGCTGCAATAAAATACCAAGTGATAAAAACAACTGTAATTTACCACAATTTCCTGAATGTCTACTGTGTATTAACTTTTTTACTAGACAGTTTGCATGTAATCTTTATACTAAATATGCAAGACTTGTATTTGCTTTTTTACCCAGGAGGAAATTAGTGATTTTCTCTGCATCACAGAGGAAAAAACTCATAAATGACAGAAACTCAGAATTTAAAACTCTGAGCAGCCAGAGTCTTGAAGTACTCTGGTATGTCTTGAGTCTTTCATATTCTTGCAAAATATCCCTCAGTTTGCAATATGGGTGAGTGAGTCAAAGGGACTATTCACTGGCTGCTAGTAGCTAATTTTGGATTTATACATAGAGTTCTCATTCAATAAACACTTTACCTTTGTGAATGCTGAGCAAAATGGCATCTGCAGACATGCTGACCACAAAAATCTTACTGATTCAACTGTGTGGTGATGTAGTAGGTTTATGTTCTCATTAAGAACAGAAAGTATCTAGACACAGGTGACTGAATCATCTCTCCCCCTCAATTGGGTCTTTTACATGAGGTACTCTAGTAGCCTATGCCTCTCTGTTCAAAGCAGAGAGGAGGTTACCCAGGTGTTACACAAATGTTTAATTTGCATCTAGCAGAATAAAATAAGCCAAATAGTACTGGAAAATACAGACACCAATATGTTGGCCTTAGGTCCAGTCATTGTTTGAATATATAAACATACTTTTCTTTCTTGGATTTAAGTTGAACTTATGTGCTATATTGTTCTATTCTTACCAATGACTCATTGTAGCCGGCCAGTCTGTAGGTCCTTTACAGATATAACATCTGAGTGGTACAGACTTGTACTGATGGCTGCTGTCTCTGATTTTCTTAAAGAATAGTTAGATGAGACGATACCAGGGCGTGCTGAAGCATAGCTGCCTCCTAAATACAATATATTTACCTTCATGACACTTACTCTACAAGTATGAGCTTATAAATGGAGATTTGTCAAAATGTTTATATCAGTCCTATCACGATGACCCTTAAGTATCATCCCAAAAAATTAACACCTGTGTGTCAGTCTTATTCTGATTGTGGTAATCATCTTCTCTCTTTGGCATTACCCTGCCAAATGTTAATCCTGCTTTGCTCTTCAAGGATTCCTTGACAAATCAGGATGCAGAATGAGAAAGGCTAGCCAAGAAACAGGCATCATTAAGATCACTAGGTTGAAAAGACTGGAGTTTCAGGGTTTTGTTAGAAAGGTGACAATAATTATTTGAATTATCTTAAATGAGTTACTCAATTTCTCTGAGTTTCAGTGTTGTCAACTAAAAATGGGAGACACGTAATTGACAGATGAGGCTCTTTTAGCTCTAACATTTGGTAGCTCTAACCTAGAAATGGCAAGGAAGCGTTGATTTCTCTTCAAAACAATGAGCTCTAATGGTGTTTAGACCTTTATTTGGTGGTAAAAGCAGAATCAAGGGAGCAAGTTATCAAAATGAGCTTCCTGAAACTGAGTTTTCAGAACAGGGAGTAAAGAAGGCGTTGCTTCATGTTTTATACCTGTCTTGCAATCTCTGTCATGTGTGATGTTTTTCCTTTCTCTTGCCTTGTCTTCATATCTAGTCTTCTGCCTAGAATTGCCCTTTCTAAGGCACCTTCATTGCCATCTGTCTCTGCCATTGCCTAATCACTTACTCAGACTGGTGATAATCATTCAGCTAGTCTCTAAATTTCTCTCTCAAGGCTTTTGTGTGTTTTATAACTTGCTTTCCTATTAAAATTTTTGAAACAAAAGCAAAATGTTTCATGTCACTCTCATAGAAATATAAAATAAAAACACAATGAATTCCCGTTGCAAGAATAGTTAAAAAATTCAATTTAACTCTGTAATATGGCTCCAATATTTTCCAAAAATACAATAGTCCTCTTTTATCTATAGTTATACTTTCCAAGGTTTCAGTTACTGTAGTCAACTGTGATCTGAAAATATTACTTACAAAAAGATATTTTGAGAGAGGTGCAGAGACCATATTCATATAACTTTTACTGGTGTATATATTGTATTTTTATTTTAATATTAATCACTGTGGTTAATATCATATTGTAAATAATTTATAAATTAAATTGTATCAGATATATATGGATAGGATATATATGTATATATATATATATATATATATATATTATACATAGTATATATAGAGAGAGATCTGTATACTATATTCCTTGGAGAATCTTAGAATATATCCCCCACAGATAAGGAGGGACTGGTAATTGTCATTACTCTTCCCATAATTTATGTTCCAGAAAACTGTCATCAAGTTCACTGTTGTAACTGATGTGATTGACATTGCTGTCCATATCACCCCAAAACTCTGCATAACAAATTATACCTATCCTTCAAGTATCAGCGCAAGTTTCATCAAGTCCCAAGTTCTTCACAGTTCTTCTTCACTCCATTTGAAAATTATTATCTTTATTTAATATTCCATAATGTATTTA
Source organism: Solenodon paradoxus (assembly GCA_004363575.1). Taxonomy (NCBI): domain Eukaryota; kingdom Metazoa; phylum Chordata; class Mammalia; order Eulipotyphla; family Solenodontidae; genus Solenodon; species Solenodon paradoxus. Next base: position 456,641 of record RJWH01000445.1, on the reverse strand, counting down.
TAATATTCATGGTATTATTTCTCTTGACAGTGATTTATATATATATATATACATACACACATATGGAATCCTAGTATGACTCGCTCCCTAATTTCAAATGCTGACAGACAGTAATGATTAAAATTTAATGAGTAGATTGTCAAAGACAGCTTTTCATTCAATTTGTGTATTCTATTAAGATTCTAAGTTCAAAGGAATAAAACTAGGAAACAGAAATAGGAAGGGATATATTAGTATCTTGAGAGGAGGGATTTGGAAATGCATATTTGTTTTGATTTTTAACCAATATGATATTCAGCTAATTTTGAAACTGCAACTAAGTCTGAAAAGTATTTGCTATTTTAATTATTATTAAAGTAATGTAGTTTTAAAATACTTGGAATTGCTGTAATTATTGTCAGTTAACTTTACTGATAATTCCAAATTTGAATTTGCATTGATTTCAGGTTACATTTCAGGTACGTGCTAACCACAATCCTGCATTCAGTAAGAAGCTTCTGCTGACCCCAAGTTAAATAGGTTCTCGTATGCTGTGAAATCCTTTGTCTTTAATACATATTAGCACATTTGACCCCAGATTGCAGAAGGTTTTGTTCTTGTCCTGTCTTCCCTATTGTAGTTCACCCTTCTTCACCTTTTTTTTACTTGCAGACCTAAAGTTATTATTTTCACAAAACAGGAAGATAATAAATAATAATGAAAAGTAAATAATTACATTGCATTTCTTAAAAGAATCTGGTTTCATTTTTTTTTTTTTTAATTTTCATAGGGCTTTAAGATGCTGAATAGTGCTAGAACTTGAGAACTTACCTTTGTTACTTTAGTTATCATTTCATTGCTGTTGATTTCTGAGTTGAATGATAATTTCTTTTTTGTTTTGTTTTTCAATTGTAGTATATATTACTTCTTTTGTTCACAATTCTATATTCATTTTAGGGTATTGAAATTGCATCTCAGTTTATATTTCACTTTACATCCTCCACTACAATTCCAATGTCCTTTACCTTTACCCTCTTTCTACCCTCCCTGCTATGTGTCCTGTGTCCTATTATTTTTGTTGGGGTTTGTATATTAATTTGTTTCATTTCATTATATTTTACATATGAGTGAAACCGTCCTATATTTCTCTTTTTCTTTCTAACATTTTATTTAGCATTATCTCCTCCAATTCCATCCACATTGTTGGAAATGGCACAATGCCATCTTTTTAAATGGCAGCAAGAATTCCATTGAGTGTATATACTTCTTTATCTTCAACTCTCTTTATAGACATTCAGGATATTTCTATGTCTTGGTTACTGTGAACTGTGCTTTGAACATAGAGGTGCAGACTTTTTTTCTGATTAGAGATTTTATATCCTCTGGGTATATGCCCAAGAGTGAAATTTATGGATTGAATAGTGGATCCATCTTTATTTGTTGAGGAATCTCCCTACAGTTTTCCAAAGAAATACCACCAATTTACATTCCCACCAACAGTGTAGGAGAGTTCCCCTTATCCACACCCTCTCCAACATCTGTTATTTCCTCTTGTTTTTTGTTTTTGTTTTTGTTTTGTTTTGTTTTGTTTTTGATACAGGCCATTCTCACTGGTGTGAGGTGGTATCTCCTTGAAGTTTTATTTTCATTGCTTTGATGATGACTGATGTGACTCATCTTTTCAGGTGTCTGTATGCTGCCTATGTATCTTTTTTAGACAGGTGTCTATTCAATTGTCCATTATTTGGGTGGGTCATTTGCTATTTTATTATTGAGATGTATGTGCTTTTTATATGTATGGGAGATTAAGATCTAATCTGATGTATGTTGTGTTAATATCTTCTCCAGTTCCATGGAGGGTCTTTTTGTTTGGATGGTGGTTTCTTTTGCTGTTTAGATGCTTTTCAGTCTGATGTAGTACTAATTGCTTAGTTTTGCTTTGGTTTATTTTGCTGTTAGTGTTTTCCTTCTAAAAGATGTTTTTTGAATTTGAGGTCATGGAGTGTTTACCCACATTTTCTTCTAAGTATTTCATCATCTCAGATCTTATATCTAGGTTTTTGATCCATTTTGAGTTAATTCTTGTATAAGGAGATAGCATGTAATCTAGTTTCCTTTTTTTTTTTTTTTCATGTCTTACTTTTCTCAATACCATTTGCTGAATGGACTTCCTTTCCTCCATTGTATGCTCTTGGCAACTTTGTCATAGATAGTTCATATAGGTGTGGCTGTATTTCTAGGCTCCTAATTTGATTTCACTGATCTGTGTGTTTTTGTTTTAGTACCATACTGTTTTGATGATGATCACTCTTTAGTATAGCTTGAAATCAGGGAGTGTGATTCTTCCACTCTTCAGTTGTTCTCTTAGGATTGCTTTGGCTACTGCAGGCCTAGTGTACTTTGTTTTCTCAGTTTCCTTGAAAAAATATCTCTGGTATCTTGATGGGAACTACATTAAACCTATGCATTGCTTTGGGTAGAATGATCATTTTCACATTGGTAATTCTTCCAATCCGTGAATGTGGAATGCTTTTCCATCTTTTTGTGTCTTCTTCTATTTCTTTTGTTAACTTTTCATTGTAGAAGTCTTCCACCTACTTTAAGTTTATTTGCAGGTATTTGATGTTTCTTAGTGCTGTTGTAAATGGGATTACTTTCTTAATATCTTTTTCTCTACTTTGTTGTTTGCACATAAGATTTTTGTATATTGATTTTATGTCCTGCCTCTTTGCTGTATTCATTGATAGTTTCTAGCATTTTTAATTATTTTCCAAGCCTAATATCATGTCACTTGCAAATATGAATGTTTTATTTCTTTGTTTCCAATATGGATTAATTTAATGTGTTTTTATTACTTTTTTTCTCTGACCAAGAGCTTCAGAACTATGTTTAATAGTATTGTGATAGTTGTCAGTAGTTTTCTCTTTTGGAATTGTCTTTGTCTAATTTTAGAATTAGGGTACCATTGCTCTCACAGAATATAGATGTGACTTTTTTCTCCTCTTCAACTTTGTTTAAGGAGGATGGGGATTAGCTCTTCTTTGAATGCTGATAGAATTCACTAGTGAAACCATATGGACTGGGCTCTTATTTGGGGGGAGATTTTTCTTACTACTGCTTCAATTTCTGTGCTTGTGGTAGCTCTGTTTAAGTTTTCTGTGTCCTCCTGGTTCAGTTTTAGGAGGTTTTCAGATTCTAGAAATATTTCTATTTATTCATGATTGATTTGTTATGTGTTTCTAATATCTTATCATGATCCTTTATATTTCTGTGATGTCAATTGTAATTTCACCTCTTTCACATTTGTTTTTTGTTATTAGGGTTTTTTCTCTCTTTTGCTTAGTGAGTCTAGTTAGGGATGTATTGATTTTACTGTTTCAAAGAACTAGCTCTTGAATTTATTCATCATTTGACTTGTCTTTTTGTTTTTAATTTCATTGATTTTTGCTCTAATTTTTATCATTCCTTTCTTTGATGATTTTTGGTCTTGATTATTCTTCCCTTTTTTTCCTCAGGTGTATTCTTAGAAATTTTAACATGGGTTATCTCTTGACATTTTATGTGTACTGTTATGGCTATAAAGTTTCATTTCAGAACTGCTTTTGCCCCATCTCATATGTTCTGGTAGCTCATCTCTGAATCTTCATTTATTTCCAGATAAATCTTAATTTCATCAATGATCCAGAACTTGTTCCAAAGTGTAGTGTTAATCTCCACATACTTGTGGTTCTTCCAGTTTTGTTATTTTGTTCATTTCAAATTTCATGCTCTTGGGTTCAGAGAAGATTATTTCTATAATTTCAATTTTGTGAAATTTATGGAAATTTGTTTTGTGTCCTAGAATATTATCTGTTTTTTGAGAATGTTCCACATCCACTTCAGCAAAATATATATCCTTTTTTTGTTCGGAAAGAATATCCTGTATTGTCTGTTAGTTCCCAATAATCTAAAGTTTCATTCAGGGTCTATATTTCTTTGTTGATTTTGTGTCTGAATATCTATCTATGATGTATATGGAGTGCTGAAATCTCCTGCTATTATTGTGTTACTGTCAATGTCTGCCTTTAACTCTTAGTATTTGTTTTTGTATATTTAGGTGATCCTGCATTGGTTGCATATATCTCGATGGTAGTTATTTTTTCTTCATGGATTGCTACTTTGACCATAATGTAGTGTTCATCTTTGCCTCATGATACCATATTTAGTTGAGTTTGTCTTCTCTGATATTAATATTACAGTTCCTCATTTCCTTTAATCACTATTGTTTTGATATATTCTTCTGTAGCTCTTGGTTTCTTATAGGCATGATATTCATAGGTGTTATTTTTTTGATTCATCCAACCATTCTGTATGAGTTTTTGACTGATTGGTGAATTCAGTCCATTCATATTTAGGGTGATGACTGAAATGTAGGGTTTTATTACTGTCATTTGAGCTTTTATTTTCTGTTGATTCTCTCTCTCTGTTGCTTCATTTCCTGTTTGAAATTTATTTTTTCCTTTAGATGGTTTTCAGTGTTGATTATATCAGCTTTGTCTACTTCTCAGCTATATATCTATCTCTTTAGAATTGGGTTCTATGTCTGTCAGGTGGAGTGTCTCTAAAAGTACTGCTCCATAATAATCTTTTGTGAACTGATGACATATTTATTTATTTGTACAGATTGCATGTTTGTTTTCCTTTTAGTATTTTTTTGTTCTCTCCTCTTTGTCTCAGAATTGTTTCTGCTATTTTTCCTATTTATCACCATTCTTGAGGTTTGTTGAAAGTTTGTTTTTATTTTCCCTGTTGCAGGACTCCTTTCAAGATTTTTTGAATAGCACACTTGGTGATAGAAAGCTCCATTAACTTTCGTTTGTCATTTAACACTTAATTCTCCACATTTGAATGACAATGTTACAGGATAGATTAATATTGGTGGGTAGTTTTTGTTTTTTAGCATTTTGAATATGTCATTTAACTCCTATAGGTCTCATGAAAAGTTTGATGATATCTTGATAAGTTTGTCTTTGTACATTATTATTCTTTTCTTAAGAAGCCTTGAGTAGCTTATCTTTGTCACAGATTTTTACTAGTTTTACTATGATGTGGCTGGTAGTACATCAACTTGCATATAGAAACGTCAATGTTTTCACTATTTCTTGAACATGCATGTTACTTTTTGTAACAAATGTGGTATGTTCTCTGCTATTACTTCATTAAGTTGGCTTTTTGCTCCTTTCTCCCTCTCCCTTACTTCTGGGATATCTGTTATATTTATGTTTAATCCTCACACAGTGTCTGATATTTTTCATAGTTTTTCTTCTTTTTCCTCAATCTTGTATGTCTTTCTCCTCCTCTCAGGGAGTCACATCTGTATTCTTGTCTACAATTTCTGACATTTCTTTCTATGTGAGTTTGATTCTACTTATGAAGTTTTCTATGATTATCTTCAGTACCTCGACTTTGGTTTTCATTTCTAAGACTTTCTTTTTGGCCTCCATCTCTTTGGTGAAGTAGACTCTGTGGTTTGTCACTGCTTTTCTGAGGTCTTCCATTTGCTTTTGAGTAGCTGTGTCTCCTGCATCTCCTTTGGCTTTTTTTATGTAACTATTATTTTGAGTTCTTTATCTCTTAATTGTCCCAATTTATATCAGTATATTATTTCCTGGTAAACTCCTAGTACCTTCCTGTTATGAGGCCATTTTTTGAGGATGTGACTAAGATTTTGGCATGTCTCCCTTTCTGCCTGGAATTTAGCACTGTGGCTTTTCTTTTACTTTAGATTTCTTCCTACCTGTATAATGATGTGGTAGATCCCAGAACCTTGATATCAGTGGGTGTGGGTTTGGTTCTGTTCTCTGGGATGCCCTCTTGTAGTAGGTTCTGATGCTGTTTCACGTGGTGCCTGAGGCTTCACAGCCCTCCAGTGCAGAGAGGTTCATAGTCCAAGTGAAAACTATGAGCACAACAGTCTGGTCGTCCAGTTGTGTGCTTCAGGAACATGGGTCTGGGTTGAGGCACTGTGGGGGTCTCCAGGTCCTGAGATCTATCTGACACTTATTCTTGGCAGGGGATGGGCAAGGCAGAGATTTATGACCCATGAGGCCTGATACCTAGTGAGCAATGCTTCCATCCATGTGTGGTGGCCAGGTTGAGGGGAAGTCAATGGATTTGACCCCTAGCATGCACAGGTTCAGGTCCATGGCAAGCAGGGCCAGGAGTGATGGCCTGTGAGTCTGCAGTACATGAAGTACAGTGTATGATGCTTCCACACCTTGGTGGGATAAGAGATTGGAGTTTGGGTAATTGCAGCCTGGCAGGCTTTGGTTCCAGGTGCTGCAGGTGAGACCAGATGTTCATGGGTCCCTGGGAATAGAGGCCTACTGTGTGCTGGTTTCCATTGCAGCATGTCAAAGGACAGGGGTCTGGGTAACTGGAGCCTGGTTCTGGCACTGGTTCTGGGCCCTTGCAAGGCAGTTCCACTGGTCCAAGGGTCTCTGGGAGCAGAAGCCTAGTGTGCACTGGATCCGGGCTGCCAGGAATCAGGGCAGGAATCTGGGTACCTGAAGCTTGGCTGGTTCTGGGCTACTGCAGGGTGGAGCCAGTGATGTGATCTTCTTTCATCTTCAAAGAGCTCCACTGTTTCATATCTCACAGCATATAAATCAAGTTGACCACTTTTGTTTGTGTCTGACATGGAGCACTGATTTGATTTTCCAGTCCATACAATCAATATATAAATTATTACATCTAAACTTATTCAGTACAAATGTGGTCTATTTTGTGTGATGCTTTGAAACCAGATAGTGTATTTACAGTATGTCTGGTGAGAGTTTCAAGAAAAAATGCAGGAAACATGCAAATATTAGTTAACTTGTGTTTTCAAAATTTATGATTATATTCCTTTAAAGGGTTTTAAAAATCATTCTTTGGTAAGAAAGATTACAATTTACTTCAGTTGAGACAAAAGGATTATATCAGATGGAGTTTGTTTGAAAACACCAGTAACTACATTTCCTCAAAGGGTGATTCATTTTTTCCTAAGACAATTTATTTTGCTTCTCTGCAATTAAAATTTCCTTTGCATGAGAACAATGGAAATGTATACCAGGAAAAAAAATATTATAGCTGCTAACAACGTAAGTTGTTTAGAGGGATTACATTTGGAATTTAAAACTTTATATTGCAGATCTATTCTAATTAAGAAAAATTCACATGCGCTTATTGAAAAGAGCTTTGTTTTCAAGTTGAAGATTTAGGGTGATACTTTATTTTTCTTATGAGATGGAATAGGTCATAAATAGAGATGAGACTGAAAACTATCTATAAAATATTAATTTTTAATGTGGCTTGTCATAATAACTAAGGATATGTACTATCACTGATAGTGATAATAAAATAAGCTAAAACTATATGCTTAAAATACTTTTCTATGCTAATCACACTCTGCAGCAGAAAACCAGCACTCTTCATTTCCCAGTTAATTGTTAAAGTTCCCTAAAAACTTCTCATTTTACAGCTTCTAAACTATAGTTACTATGCAGTATCTGGTCTTTTTTTTTTTTTTTTTTTTTTTTTTTCACTTATCCTCTTTGGTTTCCAGTGATTGGAAACTACTGCCAATAATTCAGTTTGGAAGGCTTCCTACTGCCATTGCTGATGTTGCCTATCAAGAGACCGGCAATGCCCCAGTCAAAGTTGCATTCTTTGTATTTGTTTTCAAAATCAGAGATCCTTTAGGATCTAGAGAGGGGAAAAAAATGACCTCATTTGTCAACAGTCTGTTTTTTGCCCAGATGTTCACAAAATACCCAGTATAGTTGTTTCTGTCTGTCAACCTTCTTCCAGAATTTCAAAGTCTCTTAAATATCATTCAACTTGTGTGTTTTGTAAATATTTATATTTTGCATGAGATTGTTCATGCAAGTTCTTTGCTCTTATGGGTTAGATTGTTTTTCTCTGTGCTTCAACCATCTCTTTAAGTTCTTAACTGTGTAACTGCATGCTTAGTGACTAGCCAATAGAAATATATTCGTTTGCATCAATCAGCTATTTCTGCATAAACAACAGCAAAAATATTTTGGCAGCATACAGAAATAAGCATTTACTTTCAGATTTTAGTCACTGAGACTCAGATGATTTATTTGAGATATGAGTATGTGGCTCTGCTTCAGGCAGTAATGACTGAAAAGATCTGCTTCTTGTTGCAGATTTGTGGATTGACTTGGTGAAGTGCGCAGATTCTTGTTTCATGTATCTTCCCTGTACCATTGGATTCAACTAGGCATGTTTTCCTCATGACAATGTGAAAACGAAAGTCGGGTAAAAATTGTCAAGTCTTCTCCATTCCATTGACAAAGTAAATAGCATGGCCAGGGCCTTAGTCAAGGATGTAAGGATGTGCGTGTGTATGTGTATGTGTGTGTGTGTGTGTGTGTGTGTGTGTGTGTGTGTGTGTATGTATGTATGTCATCTCCAACAAGATTTTTTTCCTTTTCAAAGGACCTGTTCATTTCTCATCTTTCTTTTGGAGTCTGTCTCTTTCTATGCCCAAATTTAAGAATATCTTACATTTTTCCTCAGAATTAACTGGCATACTTCTACTAAGATTTAACTCCTAGACAACATAATTTTCCATCTTAAAAGAAGTTATATTTTGTTCAGATGAAAATGCTTTAACTATTTCTTCCAAATAAAAGAATCAGAAGCACCATCTTTACTAGTTTCCTTTCCCCAAGTGTCATCATCTTCACCAGTTACTACCATAGTTTGATTTATTTTGCTGTGAATGAGGAATTCCTTGGTCAATGACATTTGGATTATACTAAAGATGCAAAAGTCACTCCATTAGTACATTTGTGATGAATTTAATAGAACATAATCCATTAGGAAATAAACACTGATACATATCCAGTAAAAGTGTGATCTGTGGTATAGGTAAGTTATTGTCCTCTTCTTCATGGAAATAAGTCAATGTAACTAAATTGTTCACATTGTTAGCTGATTCCTCCATTGACTGAAGTTATATCAGGTGCTCACATGATCACTTCATTTATTCAGTTGAACTTTTAGTAGTAAGAGTTTCCAAGTCAATCTTGGGAGAGGACTTTCACATTTTTCAGTTTATCATCTCCATCCCAACTACCATAGACACATTGAATAAATATGGTAGCTAAGGAGGAAAAAAAAAGATTTCTAGCAAAAGGACAAGTAATATTTTTCACCTGATTTTTTAATGTGGTTTGTTAGACCCTCACATTGGACACAATATTTTGTAATTCTTTCACCACTCTGAGAGTTCCATTCACACAGAGGATATATTATCTTTAAATTATAAAGAACTTCATCTTACATTGTGCTTTTATAACTGGTGTATATTACATGGCACAGCAGCCTGCTTTTTCTTTAGAGCAGATAACCATAGATACCATAGACACTGAATCTCTAAAAATTTCACTGACATCCTAGGGATTTAATTCTTAAGAAAAGTTTATCTTCCAGTCTCTGACATACTTTCCATATAGCATCTTGACATCCATGGTAACTTCCATTACTTATTCACAGGTGCAGTAATAATGTCATTGGTGTTATGGCTCAAATGGTATTCTTTAGGATATTAGACAACAAAAATCCTTGTGGACCTCAGAACTGACTTAGTTCTGGGGTAAAAGAAAAAGGTATATTAAAATCCCTGCCATATATAAATCAAATTACTCCAGATATGATTTGCTATTGGAGTAAAGTTATTTGTCATATCAATAGCTGCATGACACATGCCACTGACTTTGTTGATTTGTAATAAAGATATAAATCTGGAAGAAAACTGCCATTGTAATCATTCTTAATTGCATTAACAACTATATATTCAATTTCTTATTGGTCAAGTATGCAACTTTTAAAAAATGTGGCATAAGTTATCTCTCCTGTTTTCTTAATTAATTGATGGCTAAAGTCATTCACTCAGAAACGTGATATTTCATTTGATTTAGTATTTTTGTAGGAAGGAGTAAGGCGGTATTTTCACTTGATCTTTCTACCATATTGGCCCTTAGCACATGAGCTAGAAAGCCAGTCTCTGGATATTTTTTCCCATTTGCTGAGTCTAGTATATCAACTACAAATATAGAAATCATCCTGTGGGCATGCCACATGATATCTTTTAACAAGGCCCAGTATAAGAAAGACTCAGGGTAAACCTCCATCTACCACTAACTTAGTTTCCTTATGGACTACAATGTTATTTTATTTCTTCGAATTAGCATTAATTTAGAAAGTGTCCCTAAAGTCTGGTTTTCAATTTTTCCAAGTGCCTAGTCATCCTATGTAAATAACCTCACACTCCCTTGGGAACATCTTTAAGAAATATTTACAGTATGCATTTTTATCAGCTTTCTCTTGCTTATTTAACAAATTATCACAAATTTAGAGGAGTAGAACAGCACTGATTTAATATATTTTTATAGATTAGAAGTCTGATACGGTTCTAAATAGACTGAAGTCAAGAGAGGGCTATATTCCTTTCTGCTGATTTTAGACTATTGTTGTTTACCTTTTCTAGTTTGAGAGCCTACCTGCATTCCTTGGTTCCTGGATGCCTTCCTTCATGTTCAAAATTAACATCACATATCTCTGACCATTCTTCCTAGCCATATTTCATTCTCTATGACTTCCTATTCTGCTTCCTTCTCTCATTTGAAATAATATTAGTAATTACATTTAATTCGTTGGGATAAGGTAGAAATATCTATTATAAACTCAATTTAACAATTAAAAGTAGCTATTTTAATTCTATATGCACTTTTAATACTTTGTCATGTGATGAATATAGTTACAGATTCTACAAGTGGGACAAAAACATCTTTGGGAATCATTTTCTGTCTACCACAGTCCTACAACCTTATTGCAGAGAACATCCTCAAGAAAATCTTACTTTCCTATAAAGGACTGCTAACTGGGTGAGAAGCTATAACTTTCTATGTTGACAATTCAAATAAAGTGTCCGCTCACAGTGCTTAAGAATTTTTTGGTTTATGAAGCAGCACATTAGTAGATGATCTCTTTTCTTTCTTTACCCACCATAAATAATAAATCCCTTTCATAGATTCTTTTCTTTCAAAATATTCTAATTTCTACCTGATCTTCAATGCCTATTACAATGTCTGTGGCAATATTGTCTGTGATAGTTAATCACTGTCACCTGAAATCCTTTGCTTCAGAATTCCATCATCTCTACTAAATTCAGAGTCCATTTCAATGGAAATGTCTGTCATTATCATTCCTAAAGTATAATGGACAGTCATCCTGGAGATGTTAGAGACGCTGTCCCTCCAGTTATTATTTAATTTTTTAATATCTCAGGGAGCTGAGTGTCCCCTGGGTCTGATAGTAGCTGTAGTCAATGAAAGAATGCTCTATCTGTATATATGGTGTACTGATTTGAAAAATAATGTAAGCCCATAGGGTAGATTCACTACATAAAACATATGACAATGCATCATGCCCACCACCAAATTACCAATAGTCCTTTCTATTCTAGTACCATATAGGTTTGATTATTATTGCTCTGTAGTATGTGATACCTCCATTTTTATTCTTTTTTTCTCATGATTGCTTTGACTATTCATGGTATGTTGTGTTTTTATAAAAATTTAAAACATTTTGTTCATTTCTTCAAAATTGTCAGTAGAATTTTGATGGGAATTGCTTTAAACCTCTATATTGCTTTAAGTAAGATGACCATTATAACAATGCTAATTCTTCCAACAATGAGAATGGAATATCATTGCATCTCTGTATCTTCCTCTATTTCTTTAAACAATAACAAAGTTTTCTTTGTATAGGTCTTTCACCTCTGTTGTAAAATATATACCAAGATATTTAATTCTTGCCTCTATTGTAAATGGAATAGTTTTCTTGTTTTAATTATCTTCTATACTATTGCTTGCAACAGATTTTTGCATATTAATTTTGTAGTCTGCCACTTTACTGTACTCTTTTAATTCTAGTCATTTTTAATGGAGTTTTTAGGGTTTTCTTTTGATTATACTGGGGTTTTAATATTGATCAAAGGAATATATGAACAAATATTTTGCCACCGGTTTGAATATATACATAGCCCTTGTTCCCAAGTTCTTTATCATCCTTAGTATTGATTATTAATTTTTTATTAATAATCTTATTAATTTTATAACTGCAATACACATTTTTGTATACATTTTTTCTCCATCCTCAGTATCTGAAAGAGTTTATTTAATGCAGTGTTGCTAGAATAAACTTCTTATACTGCTATTCAAAACTTCATATCCAAATAAATGTTGTATGAGTACATGAATGTATCTTCTTAAATTCATCAAATTTCCATTTAAGAAATAAATCCTGATTAATACTTACAGTAGCAGCCCAACTCCTTAATAATATATAAGTGGAAAATTGGGAGAATCCTGTATTCTTATTTAAGACACTATTATACAGCAAAAATTTTAATTAATTATAAATAAACATACTCGAATATGTACATTGCAGAGTATATAAATAGTCTAAAAATGCTAAAAAGATAGCTTTTTATATTTTAAGAACTTCCCCTGGGTCTTATTTATATTCCATTCTGTTAAAATATAGTATGAGAGAAGATATAAAAATATGTAGTAAAAATGCAAATATTATTAAAGTTATGGACAACTTTCCAACTTTATTCCATAAATTTTATATTTTTATTTTTCAACTTGACTCTCTTTTTAGTCATGTGTTCCTTGGAGAATGCTGTAAACTAAAGATTTCTCCAGCACCATCTGGTGTAGATTACTGCAGACATTGCTGGTAAAGAGACAAAGGATTGTGGTACTGATCCTCTTTGTATATCATCTAATCCTGTGCTAGAGAATCCAAAGTGTATCTGTGTTCTGTATAAAACACAAAAATGTTAAAAATCAACCAGAGCAGAACAAAATTTTAATCAATTCAGTGTTTCTTGTTGAGGATGGTTTTGCTTCAGTAGGCATAAATCTGATTACCCATAGAAGGCTAATAGTAAAGTTGTACCCTCTGATAATGGTTTACTGACAGCATTAATTCAGTTTCCTAACTGAAATCTGACCTTTTTCCTCTTCCACTGAGGCTAAAAATAAGTAAGTGTTCAGTTTCAGTGGAAATTAATATCAGGCTGGTTATGAACTTAGAAAATAACATTCATTCAGTAAAAATTGTGATTGCATAAAATGTGTACTGTGATAGGCACTGAAGGACCCAAAAAATGAATAGTTACCTTTTTAACCTTAAGATGCTCCCAGTCCAATGGTGAAGAAAAGCCAGGAAAAATGTCATTAGCATAACTCTAAGAATATAAGCCATTTTCTTCTATTTCCCTTTAAATTAGATAAAAATGAAAACACAAGAAAAGTGAATTAAAATTAAAATATGTTTAAGTTTGAAATATATGTGTATATATGCAATATATGTATATGCACATATATGTACACACATATATGCCTATCTGCATTTTCTTATTTAGTTTTCCATTCTAATTAAAGTTTTAACTAACAAAAAACAGAAAAATATGGTGACTTACATTTTAGACATCATAATAAAGCTACTATTGTATAATATAAGGCTTTGGAATAATTATCAAAACCCTTTGAAGTTCTAACACACTTTATAAAGCAAATAAAGATAATTTTAAAATATAGCGACTTTTTCATTGGGGTTCATATCTTATTTGAGGACAATAATATACTGGAAACATCAAACAAAATGGAAATTTAATTTAATTCAGATCATTGTAGTTAAATATAAGAAATTGGGAAATGTGAAGTGTTTTTTTTTTTTCTTTTCCCTAATCTTCCTTGCCATTTTAAAATGAATTTACAGAATTCTTCAAAATAAAATGAATTTCTTTAGGAATTATTTTTGAAATAATAGAAAGGGAGATGTGGTTTTGCCAGTGAAACATGAAATGAGTCTTGGAAGAGTAAACTCCTCTGAGCATTTTGGATTTCTACTATTACCCTTTGAGTATCACATTTGTTTTGGTTAAGTATAAATTTATTCCATGTATGAAAAGTCACAATTAGAGAGAAGATTTTGACTATTCTGTTATTGGTTTAAAAAAGACTCACTGATTATATAAGGAGTGCACCTAAATTATAATTTAAATTTAGATAATTTACATGTTATTTGATTTGACCTTACCACCTGCAATGTGTTTCTCTAACAACATGTTAGCGAATGATTTTTCAGGATGCTTAAACACAAATACTTTTAGTTAAAAGTCCACAAAGCAGAGTCTTCCAATAACAGTTTATGATGTCTAAGATTCCAACCATAACAAGTTCACATTTATAAAAAACTAGAAAAATATTTAAAACAGATATTTTAAAGCATTTTAAAATGAAAAAGAGGAACTTGTAAAGCATTTACTCATACACAAATATATGCTTGAATAACAACAAATTTATGATTTTGTTGTCAGGAAGATTCTCCATTATCTTGAAGTTCCCCAAATCAGGTAAGGATATTAGGCAGTATCTTTGATTTAATGTGCATGTAAAAGATATGAGGAGCAGATAAACTGAAAGACATTGCACACACATGGGATACTTCATGCCAAAGTGGACAGAAATTAGAGAACCTAACTTTGAAAGAGAGAATTGCTCTTGGTGAGATCTGCTGTTCTGATTTGCTGTGCTTTTAGTGTGTGCATCCAAATTCATAGAGTTTTAGAAGTTTGTGAACAGAACTTGAAGCTCATAGAGAGTAAACTCAAGAAGCGAAGAATATCAGAAAGTGTTAGTCTCAAAATCTGAATATGACCTTGACTTGATTCATGAATAAATACTGAGGCAAGCTACAAACAGAATAGATTTGGGGGTCCAAGTTAAAAGAATAAAGTAGCAGTTGCTAGAAAAAAAATTAAACAGAATATTCAGGAAGTACCCAGCATGAGGTAGAAAATTCTGAGTTTGGTATGTTAAGTGGCCTCCATAACAAAATAAAGGCTGTACACAAAAGTAGAACAAGTATATAGTAAAGAAAAATGACTTGATCCCAATATCTTCAAATCATTTTCACAATGATCACTGAACATGTGAATCATACTCATGCAATAAAGTGGTCATCAGAAATTGAGTCCAGTAGAAAAAAAAATAGGATATAGCAGAAAAAGATTTTAAAGCAAGTATTCTAAATTTATTCAAAATATTAAAGTAAAATTATATATAAGGAATTGAAGGTAAATTAAAGGTAAATTTGATATTAGTGATAAAAAGATAAAGACTTACAATAGGGAGCTGGAAATAATTTTAAATAGCAAGCTAAAAGTAAGATAGCTGAAATGAAACATGTACTATATGATATTGAGTTTATGTAAGATAATATAAAATGAATGGAGTTGAATTTAGATTAGTAAAATTTTCCAATCTGAATAACAGACAGAAAAAAATGTAATTTTACTTTTCTCTGTTTCTGAATATTTTTATTGCAGTAACTTTTATTTTGCATACTAAAACAACACATATGTAAATTTCCTCAGATGCGCAGTTTACCCATTCCTCAGATATATGTCAACACATCCTGCACTCCAAAAATCAGTTGTTCTCCACCATTCTCCAGGGGGCTCTGCCACCCTTATCATTACCCTCCCCCACACCATTCTCAAGTCCCATTTCAGGTTGGTAACCTCGGCTCTAATGCAAGTGTCCAAGGGCTGATTTTGTTTCAACTGTTCCTTTGTTTTGTCTATTCACATTCCACCTATGATTAAAGTCATCTAATATCTCTTTGTACTTTTGACTTACTTCACTTAGCATAATCCCCTCTAAATGCATTCACATTGACTCTATGACAGCATTTCATCTTCTCTAAGGGCTGTGTAGTATTCCATTGTGTATCTGTACCACAACTTCCCTATTCATTCATCTGACATTGGGTACTTAGGTAGTTTTCATTTCTGAGCTATTGTGCATAGGGTTACATTAACATGGGGCGGGGTGCATAAGTTTCTGTAAATTAGTGTTTTTGTAGCTTTTGGGTAAACACCCAGAATTGCGATGGTGAGATCCTATGGGACTTCCCATATGGAGTTTTTTGAAGACTCTCCATGTAGTTTTCCAGTGTTTGAACCAACTTGCACTCCCATGAACAGAATAAAAGTGTTCCCTTTTCTCCACATCCTCACCAACATTTGTTGCTTCCAGACTTCTGGATTACAGGCAGTCTCTCAGGTGTAAGATGATACAGCTCATTGTTATTTTAACTTACATTTCCCTGATGGCCAGGGACTAGGAACATCTTTTCATGTGCCTTGTTGTCCGTCGATATATCATCTTCAGAAAAATGTCTCCAATTCTTCTTTCCATTTTTCGATTGATTGACTGTTTCTCTGTTATTGAATTTTATGGTCATTTGTACATTTTAGATATTAAGCTCTTGTCAGAAATATGAAATGCAAATATCTTCTCTCAATTAGTATGTTGTCCTTTTGTTATGGTGATGATTTTTTTCACTGGGAAAAAGGTTTTACTTTGATGTAGCCCAAGTCATTTATTTTCCTTTTGGTTTCCCTCAATGTCGATATTGAGTACCCAAAGAACTCTCTAGAGCTCATGTCATGGAATGACATGGAATGCATTTCCTATATTGTATTCAGTAAGTTTATAGTTTCCAACTAGAAACTGTTTAAGTCTCTAGTCCATTTTGAGTTAATTTGTGAATGGTGTGAATAGTGTTATGGAATGATCTCGCTTCATTCTTTTGCATGTGTCTGACCAGCTATCCTAACACTATTTATTGAAGAGAATTTTCTTTCTCCATCACATTTTTTTGGCTCCTTTCTTATAGATTAACTGACTGTATGTGAGTGAGTCAGTTTCTGGTGATGCAATTCTATTCCACTGGTCTGTGCCTCTGTTATTATTCCAATATCATACTATTTTGATCACTATTGCAGTGTAGTGTAACTCAATATCTCTGAATGTAATCCTTCTAATTCATTCTTTTTTCTTATAATTGTTTTGACTATTTAAAGTCTTTTCTTGTTCCATTCAAATTTTTAAAGATTTTTTTGTTCTATTTCCTGGAAATAAGTCCATGGAATTTTAATGGCACTTGCATTGAATTTGTATATTGCTTTAGGTTAGATGATCATTTTATTTATGAATTGATTTTATCTTTAACTATAGACTTTATTTTTTTCCAATTAAGATGAGAAGGTCCAGCCTTTGGTATAACTTATTTCTGTGACAATACTTAAAAGACATCATTAGCATTCATCGTCAGTTGTGCAATCTTTGGCTAAGGACTTGGCTAGAGCTTCTTTGCTCTCAATAAGTGCTCTGGGTTGATAGATAAACACTAAATATGACAGTCTAGTTGTTGGCAGCTCTGACAAAACCACTATTAGCAGTCATGGTTATGGCTTTTAGGGTGTCTCCTGTCTGAAAATCGTTAATGAACAACTATTGATTTTTGAACTGGCCACCAATCTCAAGACACACTCAGAAGACTGGTCTGGCACCACATAAATTCTCTTTATTAGCACAGTGGCCCTCTCTCTCTCCCCAGGTTCCCCTAAGGTATCTAGAATAGACTGAAAATCCTTGACAGCAGATTCACAAGCAAATAACTCCTTATCCTTCATAAATGCCTCCAGCTGTGGTAGAACCTGCCTTTTCCTCTCCTGCTCTGCTTGTTCTGTGAGCACTTTTTCTTTGAAGGTAAAGTGGCAGCCTTCATAAACGAGGGCAAATACTTAGGTAATTAAAGTCGTACTATCCAGATTTACTCTTGCATACATCAACCTTAATCTCAGTGCGAAATGCAACACTTGCTAGTGTATTTAATCACCTGCAAAATTTCAAAGTCCTCTTCATCTGATTCACTCTTACTGGGTTGGAACTCTTTAGGGTGCTCTAACAGAGAGTTAACAGCTACTATGTCTCCTCTCATAGATATGCCCATTTCTTTAAGCTTCTCTGCCATGGGGCTGGAGACATTGTAGTACAATGCAAAGATGATGTGCCGGTTACTGTACTGCACTGGTTGCTGGTAACTGGCATGAAGGAAGTCTTCAGCCTGTTCAATGATACTTTTGTCACCATACTGTGCCCTGCCCAGTCAAATGTTATTCAGAGCTTCTGCGTTTCAGTCAACGACTTTCTCCCAAGTATCACTACCATTTGCAACAATATCCATCACAAGATCTGTTTTTCTCCCAAGGTGTCTGTGTAACCAAACACATGAAGAACACTAACAACTTCTTCCAGGTTTTCTGCTGATTCTACAATGGCTCTTAAGTGTGTTATATTTGTGCTCTGTAAGTGGGATTTCTTAAATCTTTCCCAAATTCTACTTTCTGTAAGAAAAAAAATATGGAATATTTCATGAATTTGCATGTCATCCTTGCACAGAGGCCATACTAATCTTCTCTGTATCATTCCAATTTTGATATATATGCTGCCAAAGCAAGCACTAGGTGATCATTTTAATGACGTTGATTCTTCTCAATCATGATGAGGAGATATCTTTCCTTCTCTTTGATTTCTCCTCTGTTTCTTTCAAGAAGGACTTCCAGTTTTTATTGTAAGGTATTTTGCCTCCTTTGTTAAGTATATTCCAAGATAGTTGGTTCGTTTTACTTCTCTTTTAAATAATGTGGTTTTCTTAATTTCATTTTCTTCTAGGGTGCTGTTTGTTTATAAAAATGCAATGGATTTTTGAGTGATAATTTTTTAGCCTGACACTTTACTGTATTCATTGATTAGTTCTAGTTTTTTGACAGTTATTAGTGTTGTCAATATATATAATCATTACATCTCCAAATAATGATAATTTTCCTTCCTCCTTTCCAATTTGGATTCCTTTTGTTTCTTTTTCTTGCCTAATTGCTCTGGCTAACCCAAGTACAATGTTAAATAGCAGTGGTAAAAGTGGACAGACTTGCATTGCTCCTCACCATAGAGGAAATGCTTTCAATTATTCTCCACTAGCTGTGATATGGACTGTGGTTTTATTGTATATGGACTTCATTATGTTGAGGTATATTCTACCTATCCCATTTATGCAGGGTTTTTTTTTTAATCATAAATGGGTGTTAGAACCTGTCAAAAGCTTTCTCCAAACCTATTGAAATCATGTAGTTTTTCTCCTTGCTCTTGTAGATATAGATCATAAGGATATTATAATCATGAATATGACTGCTAAAAATGTGAGACAGCTAAATGTCAAAGTATTAATTACAATACCCTACTAAAATGGTTTTCTTAATATAAAAGAAGGCATAAAGTCATGAGGAAAAATAACACATTAGACAAATAAGAAGCAAAGGACAAAGGAAAATGGAAGATATATATATATATATATATATGTATATATGTACAAAGAAAAGGTTTGGGCAGAATTGAAGGTGAACAGAGAAACAAAATAAAAACAGATTTAAAGAAGGCAAAAAATGAAAACCATAGAGAGTTGAAATCAGTAAAATAAAAACTAAAAATTGAAATGAAATAAATAATTAGTTCTTTGAAAATATGCATATAATTAAAAATATTTTAGTTGATCAAGAAAAATAAAAAGGCATACAATATTAACATTAGACATAAAAGAGCAAACCAGTATAGAAGTTACCAGTATCAAAAAGATAATAAATCAATGTTATGAATGAATCTATCATAGTTAATTTGACAACTTACATTCCCTTAAAGCATAAATTATCAAATGTGACTTACAAAGACACAGAAAGCATGCATCTATCTATATGTAATTAGGAAATTGAACTTATAATTAAAAAGCTTTTAATGAATAGATCTTAAGGCCTAGATGGCATGTATATTAAATATTTTTGCCTGCAATACATAATTCTAAATTGACTCAGAAACAGAGTAAGTATCTTCTTATTCAATCAGGTCAGTACTATTCAAATTACTCTCATATTAAATCAGATGATTATCTCCTGAAAATATCATCCATAGATATAAGTTCAAATATCTTAACTAAACAACAGAAAATCAAATACAGCAATGTAAGAAATGATAACAATGACTAAATATTTTTTATCCAAAGAATGGAAATTTAGTTTAATCTCCAAAACTCAAACATTGTATTTCACTATATTAACAAAATTATTAAAGAGGAAAACACATAATTGAGGCAGAAAAATCCATGGCAAAATTCAGCATGCATTAATGTAAAACATTATCAGCAAAATAGGAGAAAAATGGAACTATAACAAATAATGGACAGCTACTAAAAACATAGTTACCTACTGAATAATAATAAAATTCTTACTATGTAGACTCATTACTATGACAAACATTTATGTTGTTACTACTTCCATTAGCTTATGTGGTCATTAACTAGCCATTGAATTACAGATCAGAAAGGAAGAAATAAAACTCTCTTTGTTCATAGATGACATTATAGCATATTTAGTAAATATTAAGTCTATAAAATAACTACACTAATATGTTAATTTACTAAGCTTGAAAGAAACAAAAGCACTATACAAAATCAATTGTATTTCTACATACAAATAATGAGCAATGAGAAATTAAATTGAAAACTAGTTTATTTTACACAAAGCCAAATACTCAGAATTTAGACATCAAGACTTCTACAAATCATTGTTTAGAGAAGTTAAATAATACCTAAATATATGGATCAATAAACTGTGTGATAAATTGAAAATTCCATTGCTAAATGATAGTAATCATTGAATTATCTATGTATTATATTCAATTTTAGCCAAATTCTTCACAGGATTCTCTGTAGGAATGAAAAATAATTCAAATTTTATATGTCAATTTAAAGAATAAATTAAAACTTAAACAATTTTTAATAAGTTGACTTTCTGTGGTAATGGTTTTAAATAGAGGTATACAGATAAGTGGAACAGAATAAGGAGTAAATTCAATTGATAAGGAAGTTAATGTGATAGAAAAAGTATGCTTTCAAACAAAAGTTTAAAAAGATACATATCATTGTGAACTTAAAAAGTCCATTCTTACTTCACAATTATACAAAAATTAATTAAAAATCAATCATAGAGTTCATATAAGATACTTAAAGAAAACATGGAAGTAAATACTTATGACTGTACTTTATCAAAGAATATGCAAACTCTAGCAAAATATTTCCAAATAATAATATCTGCATAAAGGTGAATAGTCAGATAATTATAACAACTCAATGAGTATGTGTCCACCAAAAGAGTTGAAAAGAAACTCTACATCACTTATCATCAAGGAGGTCTTGGATACCACTACACGAAAGAACATAAATGAACAAAGTGAAAAAACTGACAATGCCAAATGCTTGCATAGATTTAGAGTAAACAGAATTCATATTTTGCTAACTAAAATCCAGAAAATAGCAACTTTGGAAAATAGCTTAGAAGTGCCTTATGTAGTTAGACCAATGCTAATAAACAAATTGTAAAATTGTAATATTGCCATTCAATTAAATACTAGTTAACAATAAAGAGTTACTCATATGCAATAATATGGGTGAGATTCAAAACTTACTTTAATGAAAGAAATCAAATACATGATTTTTTAAATAAAATTATAGAAAAGGAAAAATTATATTGACTGCAATCAGATCCATCCATGATTTTATGGTATTGGAACAAAGAACACGAAGACATATTTGGAAGATGGAAATGTTCTAATTGTTGATTTTCATCTTGTGTACATGCATATATCCTTTTTCAAATTGAGTTGTACATTTAAAATCAAGAAATTTGCTGTATGTAAATTATACTTCTATACATTTGCTTAATAAAGTATAGAACATAACTGAGAGTACATAAATCTATTTTGCTTCCAGAAAATCGTACTGCTGATTTTTCTTTTTACCAATGCCTATCACCTATTCCATTTAATGAGTATTGATAAACTCTAATTCTTTCTTACTCTTTAGTCACTAAATCTATTTATCTATATATCTATATATACATATATGAAATCAGTATATTATGTTGTATATCCTATAACTTCAACTTATGTAGGTAACAATGTGGTTTATCACTTCAGTAATAGTCTTTCTCCTGAGACAGTCTTACACTCTCAACAGGTTTCCAAGCATTCATACTTATGTGTTTCAACTCATTCAAGAGGAAAATAATACTAAATATTAACTCAACCTAAAAAAGTGATTGTATAATGTCCCCTTGCTGAATACTGGGTTATATTAAGAACACACAGCAAACATTACCTTCTCTAATTTTCACTAATCTCCTTTTACAAGTGACATATGTAATAGAATAGTTAAACAAATTTTCCACAGTACAACTAGCAAGTCATAGAGTTAAGATATCAACAATTAAATCCTATATATTTGAAATATACTATTATTTTTTAAATGAACTAAAGTCTTGAATTTTGAGTTATTATTTATTCTCTTTCTCAAACCGTATCTATTTTTATCTTTGTTCGGCATTTATTTTCTGCTAAGTCTTAATTAAATTATTCAGTAGCTGAGTCTTCATTTTCTTATATTTTAAACTGTGCACTAATATCACCTGTATAATCAGTTAAAATGTAATAAAACCTTATAAAATGCTTTAAAATACTCATAACTTATCTAGGGAAGCCAATACAGTACAATTGAAGTATTATTTTATAGGCAGCTAAAATGCATCATCAATTTTCTAATAAATCAGCACATCCTTTTCAGTTGTTTTTCTCATGTCTTTACTTCTCCCTTCACTGTGTGATGGCTCCAACAAAGAACTTTACGACCATTTGAGCCATAGCAGTAAATTTCAGTACTCTCCTATCCATCCTGTCTTCTGTTATTGTTCTTGGCCTCTTTTGAAGGAATTTGTAGCACGTCATTGTTTCATTAAAAAATTTAAACTCCGTATTTTCTATCTAAAAATATCTGTACTTATTAGTCTTATTTTCAATTATTTGCAATAAATCTCATTTTTCATTTTCAGTAAACGGGCTGTATTTCTGAGTATTATCTCCCAGTTCCATTTTGTACTTTTTTTTATTAAACTTTAGTTAATGCAACATCAACTAAATAATACTATCTCTGACTTTAGTCTTTTATATTTATGCATCAAGATTGTGTTAACATTCAGTCACTGAAATAATTTTTCTATTATTCTGAGATGATATTGAACACTGTTTCCTTTGAAATTATAGCTCTTGTCCTCTGAAACTTTGAGAGGAGTCAAGTTTGGTATAGAAAGCATTAGGAGTTTGAGTTAAGTGACTTACATTTATTTTCTGAGTTAAAAAAAAATTGTTTTAATGAAAGCATGAGAAGTTTAGATATAATTGTGAATTACATTTGGGAACTAATTATAAAGGGGTTGAGTACTCTGGAATGTACCCTGAGAATGAGAGCTGAATATCAAAGAAAGGAACATGTTGAAAAGATGGAACTTTTCCCTAAAGTTGAGATTCTTGTCATCTGGAGAAGGTGTAGTTGTTGTCCATTGATAGTGAAGAAAGTCACTGTGCTGTCTTGGGTCAGGACTAGTACATACGTAAGCACACAGAAGCTGGCAGGCAAGAAAGGGACACAACCAGGTTGTTGATTAGTTGTACTAATGAACAAGGACTGAAGAAACTATGCTGGAGATTTTAATTTGATCAAGGTTGGCAGATGACACCCACTTGGAGTATTTACTGTCTTACTGTTTTTCTGTGTGGTTTCTTTATGCTTTATAGAGCATCCTTTAATATTTTTTGCAAAGCTGGTTCTGTGGTGATAAACTCCTTTAACTTTTGCTTGTCAGAAAAGGTTTTAATCATTCCTTCAGTTCTGAATGATAATCTTGACAGATACAGTATCCTAGTTTGAAACTTCTTTTCTTTCAGCACTTTGAATATATTATGCAATTCCTTCTGGCCTGTAAAGTTACATTTGAGAAGTCCACTGGCAATCTTGTGGGGGCTCTTCTGTGTGTGACATGTTTTTCTCTGCCTGCCTTTAATAGTCTTTATCTTGTATTTTTGACATTTTTATGACAATGTTTATAGGTGTATTTCTGTTTGGGTTTCTTTTATTAGGAACTCTGAGTTTCCTGGATCTGGAGGCTTGATTCATTCTTCAAATTTGGGACGTTCTCACCTTTATTTATTAAAATATGACTTCTTCCCCCTTTTCTATCTCTTCCTCTGGAACCCCTGTGATGCAAATGTTGTTCCTTTTGATGTTATCCCAGAGGTCTTGAATGCTGTCTTTGATTCTTTGAATCTTTTTATCTCTTTGCTCATTTGTTTGATTGAGTTCCTCTGTCCTATCTTCCCAATCAATTATTTTCCTGGAAGCTTTCCATCCTATTGCTGAGTCCCTCTATTGAGCTTTTTAATTCAGCCATAATGTCTTTTAACTGTTTGATGTCTTGTTTTAATTCTTCTCTTTGCTTCCTGACATTCTTGCTTACTGCCTCTACTGATTTCTGGATTCCCATGAGTATATTAATCACCATCACCCTAAATTCCTCTTCAGGTAATTTACATACATCTGCTGTATTCAGATTTTCCCCTGGGTTTTTAATATACATTTCATGTATATTTCTCTGTGCTTTTACTCTATTTGGCATTCTATTTATGTTTCTGAAGGTTCAGTTTCCCCAGTGTTGCCTAAGTTTGACTTGGCCAGGATTGGCAATCAGCCTGCAGTTTTGCCTCTACCCACAAGGTGGATGCTAGCAGGTAGCACTAAGGTTTGGGACTGCCTTCTCACTGTAATCCAGGGGGTGGGTCATCCAATGAGCAGAATTTCTGGTGGGTGGATATGCAGTGGGCAGGATTTCTGCTTAGTGAACCCCAGGCTCTGGCATGAAAAGTTTATGTGAGGAGTTTGATTTGGCTGTACCCAGAGTGATTTCACCATGTGAACTCCAGCTCAGCTCCTAGTGCACTGGTTCTTGTTTCACCCCTTCCCAAATCGGCCCTCTGTGGTTCCGCGTCTCAGTCCCACTGGGCCTGCCTCTGAATTATTTTTTAAGAACTACAAATGAAACCATGGCAGAGTTGTTGTTATTTTTGAGGATCAACTATTACAGTGCATATGGTAATCATGGAGTAACATGAAATCTGTTATAATTATTAATAGTATTTGATTTTTATATGTTGAAGTTATGATATTGAATTGGGACCTCTGACTAATTACAAAGCCCTCATGTAACGTTATTGTTTTTGTTGTTTTTTTAAAGGATAGGTGCAGGCAAGAATGAAGGCAAGTAGGCAGTTAGGCAGGAAGAGAGAGGGAGAGGAAGCGCTTTATTTTTATTTAGTTATTCACATCAGTTGTTCCCCCAGGTCCCAGATCTTCTACCTGGGACCTTGGGATGTATGTGGGGCTGTTCCCAGCAGTACTAGACTTCTAGGCCACCAGGGCACACCCTCATGCACTGCTATATTACACCTGGAGTGAATCAGCAGCATTCAATGAATATATAGCCACTACGCGTTCATAGATGGCTGTATTTGTATATATGAAATCATTCATAGATGCTGTATTTGACTGAAATACATATATGCATGTAAATATTTAATAGAACACTTAATATCAATTGTTTTATTGTGAAATTAATATTCAATATGTAGATTAAAAATTCAAGATATTTTGCATATTTTAGATGCAGATTCCATCAATTCTAAATATTATATTTTCCAAGTATAATGTGAGTTAAGAATTTTTGGTGTGCATTCCATAGAATTTCTAGGTGCTGCTAAGTTAAGGACCAAAGATGGAGACTACAGGCAGTTGTTATATGACTCTGCTATACTTCTGTTTCTTTGTTTTTCTCTTCAGTCTAATGTGATCATAAAATGTAGATCAAATTCACTTCTGGATATGATAATCATTTTTTATGCCTGATTTAAAATGTACTTATATATGTCTATTTAATAACAACATAAAAATATTATTTATATTTTATTCATGTACTAAGTACCACTGCATTAATTTACATGTGTGATTTATTTTAATCCCTACATGAAATTTAAGAAATAAATATTTCTACTTGTACATGAGAAAATTATAGACAGTTTGAACAAACTTCCCAAGGTCACACACATACTCTATGAAGAAGCCAATTTTTGAACCTGAGCAGTTGTAATTCAGATCCCACTGTCTATGATTAGAATCTTGAGGAAAACCAATTCATTTTGTAGTATGTAATAGCATATGCACAAGAGACATTGACACATAAAATCTTATTTGAACCAGTTACATGATGAGGGCGTGGCAATTCAGAAATAATCAGTATGGTTGTAAGGATCGGATGACTCTGGTAGGCTGAATAATTGTCCCTAAAATAACCCACGTGCTATCTGTAGAACCTGTGAATGCTTAAAAAGGTTAAGTATTCACAATCAAAGGTGTGATTAAGTTAAGGATTTTAAGATGGGGAGATTATTTTAGTTTATCAAAGTCCTTTTATGAAGTCATCATAAATGTCTTTATGAAAGGGAGGCAGGGATTTCACATTGAGGAAGGGAGGTCTGGGCGACAATGTACGAAGCAGATTGGAGTAATGAAGCCACATAACAGGAATGCTGCCACCAACCAGAAGCTGGAAAGGCAATGGATTTATTTTCCCCAAAAGTTTCTGCTTGGAAAGCAGTCTTGCTGACATATTGAATTTGGCCTAGTGAAACGTCTAACTTCCATAATTGTAAGGATATAAATGTTTTAAGCCACCAGACATGCGTAATTGATAGAGAACACAGGAAACTAATACAATGCCAAGTGAAACTGCAGACCACTCGTGCGCTTTCACCCAAGGTGAAGATGTGTTTTTATTTCTAGGTGAAGTGTTCCAATTCTAGTGCATACTATAACATGATTTTAAGTGTGATTTCATCAAGAAGTAGAACCAAGTATATCACTTAGTTATGGATTAGGGATTCTTCCTTCAGATGCTGCACAGTATATAAAATAATATCACCTATATTTCTTCAGTATTGAAAGTTAAAGGAAGATATATTACCCAGGATGTGGGGGAAAATGTAGCAACTAATTTGTATTCAGTTTGTACTATGAGCCTAGATCTGTGGCAAACACCACATAATTTGACTTATTAATTCAAATAAAAACTCTATGGCATAGTTAATGTGATTATCCCTATTGTAAACTAGATAAACAAATTATAAAATAGATTAAATAATGTACTTCCGTTTGCCCAGTTGAGACTGAAACTCAAAGCCTCTTAATCATTGTGCAGTTTCCTAACAACCTAGTCAGAGGGGAAAATTGTTTAAGATAAAAAATTAACTAGCTACCTACATTCCTTAATTAGGTTGGTAGATATAGTTCTTTAATTATATCTAATATATTTCTTTTGACTTCCAATAAAATGTACTTCCTCCTTGTGGATTTGAATTCAATATATTGGGGCAACAATTATAAACACTTATTTGTATAATTACTATGAACATATGTATATTTCCATTAATGTATATAGTATAACTATATGTATAGAGTGTATAGTTTAGCTGTTTTGCATATTTGAAAACTTTGCATTTTTATTTTATTTAACTGTATCTATATCAAATCTGTTTTCTCTTAATATTATATTTGTCTTTCTTCCAGTTTTATTTAGCTATAATTCACATATATTATTAAAGATAATATAATTATATTGTATAATGATTTTATTTATGAATATATTGCAATAATTACCAAATAGTTTAGCTAAAACTATCTCCTTATTTAGCTACAATTTCTTTTCTTTTATTACATATCATTGAAGGAATAACATTATGAAATTATATAGATTTAAGGTTGCATCATTATAAATTAACTTTTGTATATACTATATTAAGTTTAACACTAATAGTCCAATTCTATCTACCACATAACTGACTATTTTTACCCAATTTGTGATGAGATTTTTTTAATTATAATCTCTTAGCAATTTTCAAATATACAAGATATAGTTGCACTAGTCACCTGTTGTGCATTACATTCCCAAACTTACTTTATAACTAGAAATTTGTACCTTTTGACCACTTTCACCTTTTCCAACACCTTCATTTCTGCAATCTCCTATTTCCTCTTTTGGTGAGTTAATTTTTTTTTTTTTTAGATTTAACATATGAATAAAATCCACAGTATTTATCTTTATCTGATTTATCTCATTTAGCATAATGTCCTCAAGGTTCATCCTTGTTTTGTCATATAATTATTGCAACATGAAGGTTTAGTTTATTCTTTTTAACTGATATTTAGTAAAACCATTGTAAAATGTATTGAAAATGATTGTTGTTCTGTTAGGCTAATTTATATGTTTCCTAAATTTTTGCTATAATCAGTGTTGTTACTAATATTATTGTATGTTTTTTCTAGGAAAACGCACATAAAATTCCATAAAGAGTATATAGTCTAATAAAAGATTGGAACTAAATTTATTAGATAATATTAAATTACTTACCAAATGGTTGTGCAAATTCACAATCCCTCAGTAATGTAAAGGAATTTTCATTACTCTATTTACTCATTTGCTCTGCCATGGTATAACTTAAATTTTTGCTAACACAATGGTTTTGAAATTGTATCTTCCACATTTTCTACTTGCATTTTACTCATTACTAGTTAAATTGAGTAACTTTTCATATGTTTATCAGTTTTTTTTCTTTTTGTATACTTTGTTAATGGGTTATGTTTCTTATTGAGCAATAGCAATGTGTTAACTTTTCTGTTTGCTAATTATATTAGCTAGAAAATATCATTCTGTTTGTCTTTTGATGCACTGGTATTTTAAACTTGAATGTAGAGTAAAACTTTTTTCTCTTGAGTTGTGCTTTTCTTCTCAGTTTTTCAGAAACCTGACATGTCTCTGATCTTATAGAATTAATTCTCATTAACAATTATTTTTAGGACGGAGGGTGGGCAAATCAGGTAAAAGGATTCAATTAAAAGGCAAAAATAGAGTTGAACAGTTGGTGGTAAGCACGGTATTATATACTGATGTTGATGTACAATGGTGCACACCTTAAACCTGTATCATTTTATGATGCAGTGTTCTTCAATAAAATTTCAAGAAATATAATGATGAAAGGTTTGTTCTTTATATTTAGGTCTTCAATCTACAGATATTTGAATTTTTTGAAGGATGTAGAGATTCAATTTCAGTAAATCTATATAAATTTAAATTTTGAGTTTCAATTCCATGTACCCAATGACCTATTTCCTTCCTTTATCTGAATGAATCACCTAAATTTTATTACATCTTAAGCTCAATTATGTTGCACAAACCTCATTTACCCTCATTACTAATGCTGTTATTTTCAATAACAAAAGTTAATTATTTTTTTCCAGCTTTGGCTAAAAAGGTTGCCTTTTCATATGTTGTCATATTTTATTTTTTGTTGCCCTTATTGTGCAACACTTGCTGGTTCTTGTTTGATTCCTGATATTCCACATCAGCCCCCAGGTCATTGAAATGACCATTTCTTTTTCACCTTAAGCTTTCAGAAATGGTGACATGGAGGGGAAGGGAAGCACCTGAATGTCTATTATATGCCAATTATTTCCAGGCACTGCATGCATATTAGCTTCATTAATTGCACAGCAACAAAGAAGAGTATTTTATTACCCAATCTTATTACACACAAAAAATACATGTCCTTATGGTTTGTGTACAAGTCAATATGTTATGACCTTTCTCAAATCTGGTTTTATAGGTAAAACTTCTGTAGTTACTAATTTGCTTCTTAACTGAATCAAGTAATATTAGTACTAGGGAAGATTCAATGTCCTGTTTGTCTACCTTTGTGGACTCTGGCCCTCTCTCTGGAAGTGACCTCTCTGGTAAAAGTAGAAATGCTATAAATTGTTTTAGATTTTGATAGCTGTCAACAAATTGAATGATACTTTTCCCTGACTGACTGGATTCCTTCAGCAACTTGAAATTTGTGAATGCATGATATTTATTGAAACAGATAATCAAATAGGTCAATCTTGGTAGGATTTAGTTATTTTGTTTCTATTATGTGTTGATCACAATAGCACTTAACAAAACAGTGAAGAATTGTTAGACTATCTTGATAATTTTCTGTATGTGACATTTCAGCTTTGCGTGTAAGCATTTATATTTAAATTGCCCATTTTATTATAGAAGAATATTTACTATTTCTATATAACTTTAGAGCGTCTACTGTAGAATTTAAAATTTTGCATTATTTTAGTAGTTTTAATAAGTTTTCTAGCTATTTATAAATTAAAATCATATCTATCCTATAAATATGTCATTTCCCAGTACAAAATATTTCAGATGAATGCTTGACTCCAATCTGAAATGTTGCTTAAAATTCTCTAATGTCATTAAAACAATAATTCTGTTATATAGATATTTGTGGGAGAACAAATTTAAGATTTAAATATTTTTTGCTTGATTTTATGTCCGCATTCATATTTTATCTTGATTTAGATTGGTACAAGTAGTTTGAAGCCTTTTTTAAAAATATGCACACTTGTTGAGGTTATTATGTATTATTTTTCTTAAAGAGTACAATTTTCTGATGCTAATTTTGTCTTTCTCCCAAAAGTTAATGCTATAATTGAAGATTATATTTCTTATTACCATCAAGTTTTAAAGATTTTAAATGCCATATTCAATCAACTTTAAGTAAATGACACCTACTGACATGAAAATATTTTAAAAACTATACTAAACTATGACATCAATTTTAGAATGTGTCAACGAGACTTTCAAGTAATATATCTCAAGAAAATTTAAAAAGGATAATAATATTTTTAACAAAGCAGAACAGTCTAGGAAGGTAGAGAAAAGTTCTTTAAAACTACATTGTCTGGGTTTAAAATTCTATTTTAAACACAGACTAGCTTGATTATGCATATTCACTAACTACACTATACTTCATTCCTGCTTGTAGTATATGGAAAATTACAGACCATGAAGGGCTTCTATGAGTATTCCCTATGACAATATGTATAAATATGTGGTAAAGCTCACGGCACATAACTGATATAGAAATCTGACAATTATAGTAACTCCTTTCAAAGTATTTATTTTAAATAACATGTAGAGGTAAATAGAAATATAAATCTGTGTGAAATGGTTTATTTTAGGAGATGGATTTAAGTAATTTTATGTTAGTATGTAGCTTTATTCTGTGTATCCTTTTTAAAAAAGTTATATACATATTTTTGCTTTTTCTAGCAACTATAGGAACCTTTATTGTTCATCACTTAATTCACCAGCAAGAAGGTACAAATCAATTAGTTCAACTCACAAATTGCATTATATGAAATTCTGAGTAATCTTTGCATTTGACAACCAGTGGTTGGACACAGGACATTTAGGGACCAATTAGTCAATATAAGCTAAAGACTTTGTTAGTTTCTTATACTATCTTCTAGCAAAGATAGAGAATGTCATCTAGTGGTTTATTGTTAAAAGTTGACAATGATTCTCTAGAAATTTAAAGTTTTAATTTTAGAATTTGGGTATTTCTGTGATGCAAGTACACCCACATAGCAATTTCAAGTTATAGACCTGGTGTCACTGAACATGGAGCTGGAGAAGATGAGGAGTAGGACAGCATTTTATGTCTCCCTTACATAACTATCATGAAGAAATATCTCAGAAACATAAGCAATTATACAGTGCAGTAAAATAACTAAAAGACATAATGGGGTTTGAATTTTTATTACATTGTTTTTAGCATATTTAATAATTTATATAATTTAATTTTAATTATGATTATGTTTGATCACTCAAAATTCCTGAGAATTCAGTTATTTCTTATGAGCTGAGATTAGTCAATCCCACTTTGGTGTGAATATATAAAATGTCAGCCCGTCTACATACTTAAAATATTTTTATGTTTTACAACAAAAACTCACTTCTAAAATTCATCATATTAGTTGAGAGTGTACTATTTTAAATGACACTGCTATTTAACAAAAGATTTGCTATTCACATATTGACTGAAGAAACACTTATTTCCTCTGACTTATGGGTCTTTCAGATAAAATACTAGCTGACCATCTTGAATTTTGTATTCAAAATTTTTGACTCATACTTATTATTCATCTTAAAGAGATGATGATTTTCAAATTAAACTTCGTGTTCTTAGATAATTATAAATAAGCATACAGTTGTGCAAAAAATAAATACAGTGAAAAAAGTAATACAGAAAAAGTCTATAAAAGCTTTGCCCAGTCTTCCCACTGGTAGCAACATGCAATATTATAGACTCATAAGCAGGCTGTTGACATCTATGCAGTTGAGATGGTATACTTTCATCTCCACAAAATGCCTTCTGTTTACCTTATTAGAGCCTCAGTAGATCTTAATCTCTAACAACCACTAATTGCCCTCCATTTCTATCAATTATTTTAATTTTTATAATGTTATATAAATGGAATAACAATGTAAAATTTTTTTAATTTTATTATGGAACATTTCATCTTAATATATTACATTTAAGGTGTGCATTGTGTAAATCAACATCTGGATATAATACATTAAGTTCTCCACCAACTGTTCAATGCTATCCTTTACCAGATAATTGATTCCTTTTATCTGATTTGCCTAGTCCCCTTCCTCTTCCCTTCTGGTAACCACACATTCAATTTTATTGATTAATTTGTTTGATTTGCTTCATCTTTTTTTTTTTTTTTTGGTTTATCTATAAAACACATATGAGTAAAATCACAATATTTGTTTTTCTACTTCTGATTTATCTCACTAAGCATAATTCCCTTTAGGTCTAACCATATTGTTGCAAATGGCAGGATTCTATCTTTCTAAAAATAGTTTAGTAGTACAATAAGCATGAGGGTGTATGTATCTCCTTTTTGTGTGTTGCTTTTCTTTATCACTCAGCATAATTCTTTGGTCTTCCACAGGATTTTCTCTATGCATCAATATTTCATTCTCTCATAACTGAGTTGTGTTGTATTTCATGACATAAAGTGGCACAATTTGTTTACATGTACTCTTTGAAGAGCATTTGGTTTGTTTCCAATTTTTTTGTTATAATGAATAAAATTACGATAAACATTCAAGTCATTTTATTTTGTGAACATGATTTTTCATTTTTCTGGGAAAAATGCCCAGGAGTACAATTTATGGGTCACATGGTTGTGCATGCATCATTTTTTAAAGAAACTGCCAAACTGCTTGCAGAGTGATTATATTATTTTACATCCTGATGAGTAATAATGAGTAACCTAAATTCTTCACAACCTTGCAAGTATTTGGTATTCTCACCATATTTTATTTTATTTTAGAATTGAGATTTTAATGGTTAATGATGATGAACCTCTTATACACTTATTTGATATATATTGATCCTGTTTTATAATTGAGTCGTTTGCATATTTTGACTAGTAATTTTAGTTTTTAGTTTTTTATGTTAAAGAGATTAATCCTTTGTCAGACACATGGTTATCAAATATTTTATATCAATCTGTAGAATGTCTTTTACTTTTTTCACAGAATTTGGTAGAGAAAATATTTTTAATTTTGATTGTTTATTTTCTCAATTTTTTTTTATGGATCTTGCTTTTGGGGTCGTTTGAGAACTGTTTATATAACCCATACCAGAGAATTTTCTCTTACGCCTTTTCCTAAAAGTTTTATATATTTTATTTTATTTTTAAGTTCAAAATTCATTTTGAGTTAAATTATGTAAATGATACAACACTTGAATCAACATGTTTTTGCTTGGTTAAATTTATTTCTACATATTTTACTATTTTGTTATTATTATAAGTGAGATTGTTTTCTTAATTTCCTTTTGGGTAGTTTATTGTTATGTATGGAAATACAATTGCTTTTTTCCATTTTGATTTTGTATTCTTTAACTTGAATAAATTTATCATTTCTAATAGGGTTTTTTTTTGTGGGGGGGAAATGTTTTGATTTGCTATGAATAAGGTCTTATAATCTTCAGAAACAATTTTATTTCTTACTTACTGATTTGTATATCTGTTTCTTTTTCTTGCTACATTGCTCTGACCAGAAAGTTCAGTACTGTGTTCAAAAGAATAGAGTAGGCACCCTTGACTTGTCCTTGTCTTAAAAAGAAGCTTCCAGTTTTTCACCATTAAGTATGATGTTGGCTCTGGATTTGATATATATTGCCTTAGAAATGTTGAGAGTATTCCTTTTCTAATCATGAAAAGATGTCAATTTTTTCCAAGTGCTTTTTCTGCATCTATTGAGATGATTACATAATTTTTATCATTCGTTCAGTTAAAGTAGGGTCTCATGAGTATTGATTTGTAAATGTAGAACCATCCTTTCACCCAAGGATGAATTCTACTTGATCATGATGTATGAAACTTTTAATATGCTGTTGAATTCAGTTTGCTAATATTTGGTCAAGAATATTGCATAGGTGTTATCAAAGATATTGATCTATAATTTTATATTTTTGCAGTATCCTTTCTGACTGTTATTTGACATTATGAGGCAGTGTCTTTTAGAATGAATTTGGGAGTCTTCTCTCTTAAATTTTTTAGAAAAGTTGAGAAGAATTATTATTAATTCTTCTTTAAATATTTTGTGGAATTCACCAATAAGGTCATCAAGTCCTTATTTTTTCTTTATTGGGAAGTCTTTTATTATAGAAACAATATGACATCATATTGGACTGTTTGTGCTTTTTATTTCTTCAGGATTCAGTCTTGGGAGATTGCATATTTCTAAAATTTTTATTCATTTCTTCTAGGTCATCTAATTTGGTGGTATAAAATTATTCATAATAGTCTCATGACTTTTTAAAAAATATCTGTTGGTTCATTAGTGGTGACTATCATTTTATTTGAAGCGTCTTCTCTTTATCTTAGTCTGGCTAAGGGTTTATTGATTTCACTTTTGTCTAGAAAAACATCTTATATTTGTTTTAATAGCTTGTGTAAACTATATCTGATATATTTCTGCTCTAATATTTGTTACTTTCTTTTTTTCTGCTTACTTTGGCCTTAAGTGTTCTTTTCATAGCTTTCTAAGTATGATTTTGTTATCTATTTAAGTTATTTATTCTTTTATGATATACTCAGTCATGTATCACTTTCTTGCTAGTTTTACTTTCATTGCATCCAATAAGTTTTGTTTTATTGTATTTTCATTTTAATTTGTCTCAAGATGCTATCTCATTTCACTTTAGGTTTCTTTTTTTACCCATTGGTTGTTCAGCACCATGCTGTTTAATATCTGCTTATTTACATATTTTCAATTTTTTCTGTTATTAATTTATTTTTCATGTTATTGTAGATTCAAATAACACTGTAATGAGCTGAATTTTCTTAAATGTTTTTGCTTTGTGGCATAACATTTGATCTATCTTGGAGAAATTCTACGTGCATTTGAGACTAATTGATATTGTGCCTCTGTTGGATGGAAAGTTCTTCATATGTTTCTTAGATTCTTTTGGTGTATATCTCTGGATGTTGAAAGTGGGATATGAAATCTTATCCTATTATTGCATTGCTCTTTTTTTTCTGTTTTTTAGATATTCAGTCTATGTATTTAGATATTCTGTTGGTTTCATATTAATAATTTTTACATCTTCATGAATTATTCATCTGGAAATATCTTTATCTCATCTTCATTATTAAAATTCAGTTTTTCCAGATAAAGAATTTGTGGTTTTCTTTTTTTTTCAGCACTTTGAGTATATCATTCCTTTTTCTTTCTTTTATTTTTTTGGCATGAAAGATTTATGCTGTGAAATCTGCTGATTGTGTTATGGGAGTTCAAATGCATGTGATAAGTCTCTCTCTTGCTTTTTAAAAGTTCTCTTTATCTCTTGTATACTTCTTTACATTCCTCTTATTCGGAGTTTTTGTACATGAAAATTCTGAAGACATTTCAATTCCCAGATTGGTATTTGGTAATTATTTCTTTAAATAAGCTTCCTAATCCTCTCTTTTTTCCTTAAACCTCCCATAATGCATCTATTAGTTCATTCAATAATTTCTCATAAGTCATTTAGACTTCGTTTATATTCTTTTTTTTTTTTTTTCTGTTCCTACAGGGTAATTTCAAATTACCTGTCTTTGTGGCTGTTGATTCTTCTGCTTTATCAAGTCATCTGTGATTCTCTATTCTATTCAGTTACCGTATACTTCAAATTCATAATTTCAATTTGATTTTTTTCTATAGATTCTATCTTTTGGTTGACATTCTCATTTTGTTCATTTATTCGCCTCATTTTACTTAGTTGCCTGTGCTTTCTTGTAGTTCACTGAACTCCTTTAAGATGATAACTTTATATTCTTTGTCACATACCTCATGATCTCCATTTATTTTTTAAGAAAGGAAGAAAGAAAAAAAGAAATTTTTTTAAGGAAAGGAGTGTAGAAAATAAAAGAAGGAGGAAAGATGTTTATTGGTTTATTTTGGTTCTTGCCCCCAACTCAAGTCATAAACCCTGTTCTTTGGACTATACATGGTCCATGCTCCAGTCACCAGCTTGGTATATGAGCTATCAGGTCATGTCAGGTCTTCAATTTCTTTTTTCCATTTATCAGGGAATATTTTTAATTTGCTAATATTTTGTGGTCTTTATTTTTTTGTTCTTTATACTGTTGTGTTCATGATTACACATTTGAAGAAGTAACCATCTCTCCTAGTCATTAATGACTGGAATTGGTAAGGAAAAACTTTAACCAGTCACAAATTCTGGAAGAATCCTATACTGTTTTTCCTTATAGATATGCACATTCCACTCCTCTTTTCCCATTTATGAGAGAAGTCTTAGGGCTGATGTCTCCTCCCAATCTTACAGCTGATAGGTATCACTGTATGACAAGTCACCCAAATCTATTCTTTCTTAGTTGCTCTGAGGTAGTCCAACTCTGTCAAGTTTCTCAGGATTGTAGGTGAAGCAAGACAGGAGCAGATATATTAAAATGGCATTGCAGGCATAGTAAATTGGATGTATTTCTTACTCTTTCTTTCCCTTGTAGGAAAACCAGAGGCTTGTGAGTGCTTTCTTAATTCTTAATTCTGTCAATTTATAGGAAAGGGTGACACGGTTAATATGAAATTGCTCTTCTTGTTTGAATGTGGTGGTTTTCTACACTACTGTAACTTCTTAACTAGATTATGGGATTCTTATAAAGATATTCTGCTCTCTAAATATGATTGTTAAATCATCATTTATTTGGGGGCAACAAGCACCAGGACTTTTCTGTTATCTTGCTGACATTGGTCTCCATAACCAAAACACCTTGATAGCTGTTTTTTTCAGGTCTCTTCTCCCACTTGTATCCAATATTTCATTTTTCTTTACCATTGAATTTCTGGAAAAGTAATTTTAGTTTTTGTACCCAGTAACAGAGCTTCACAGTGTTATTTACCTTTTCTGAGTAGTTCAGGATGCCCTGAGAATCAGATTATTACCATGCTCTGACTGTTTTATGGCCTTCAGTGCGTTTGCCCCCAAATTGAAGACTTTGGAACATCTCCTCAAATTTTCCAATAGGCTTTTCCAGTCAAATATGGGGAGTCCATATTTGAGAAATAAAAGCTTGCTAGGAAATTCTGTTTCCAAGATCTGAAATATGTCAGAAGTCTTCTTTGTTTTTCTTCTGCAATTCCTGTGCAACTTCTTTTCTTACAGATTGTCATGTTATGTTTGAGTTGGTCTCACTTAATCATGTTTCAAAGACTTAGGCAATATCTTGAAATAAGCTATTGTGGTAGACATTTTCTCTTTTCTATTTGTTATATTTCTTTTAAAGAAAACATTGGCAGTATTCAAAATTTAAAGGTGTAACATAAAAATATAATTTGTTTCATTTAGAAACTCCTGTGGGTAAAGATTGCACAGATCAAATTGGGAGTTATTAAAAGTTAAGCAAAATCTAGAATGATATCCTGTTTGAAATACAAATTGTGTTAAAGACCACAAACATACTATTCCAGAGGCAAAACTGGAGATACTACCTAATAAAGATTTATGATTGAATTATGTGTCAGAAGTAATAAAAAAATAATCTGATATAAGCTTGACAAATTAGGGATAGTCAGAAATAATGTGGGTACAATAAACAGAGCTCTAAAGTAGTAGATCCTTATAATTGATACAGAATTCTGAAAATAATATATGAAAAACACAACACACTGTCCATTTGACTCTACCTAAGGTCACAAATTAACATATGCATTCATTTCGTTTAGTCCCAGTTTCTTGCCACATCATTCAAACTATTGAAATACTTCATCAAAGTGTTTACATTGACAGATTGCCTCTTTATTTTGTAACCTTTTAAGTATACTGATAATACACTCAAATGACTTTGTCCAAGAGGGAAAAATGGGTAATGGCCAAAATATTAGGGCATATCAGCACAAAATAATGGAAGTAAAAGATGTGTACTAATTTGAAGAAGTAAAGACATTTCATACCAAGATTTCATGTGAAAATCAGTTTTTAATTTATGTGGTTTAGTGGGAAGGGAAATAATAATTTTTTAACAACATTATAGAAAACTAATAGATGTTCTATGAATTAAAATATAACTTTTTGAAACACAAAGATAAATTCAGAGGAATGTTTAAATAATTAGTAGGATTTCAAGGTAGATACAAGGAACAGACAATATGAGAAGATCACGTTAGGCAGGTGAAATTCCAGTGTATAGAAGTTCTGTCTATCAGTGATATTTTACTCTTTCCAGACTATCAAAGCAATCTGATAGTAATATTTAGCATTAAAGGTTTGAATCATTCCAAACATTATGATTTAGCACTTCATTGAGCCAAACTGGACCTGACTTTGTTTCAGTTTGAAGTAAAATTACCAAAAGAAAATGTTCATTCCAATAGTCTCTCTCAATAGGAAGACTTCTTACAAATGTTCAAAGTTTTTCGCTAATCTTTACATTACATAAATACCTAAAATGTAAGAATCCACGTGGAGTTAGTATTAAAAGTGATTTTAACAAAATTTTGATTCATGTTAGACTGAATTATGTGTTTATTAATCCTTGGTTGTTTTCTTGTTCTTCTTAATGTTTATCAATATTGAAAAAAATCTACAGTTATTTATACCCTTCATGCAAATATATAAATAGTGTGTAGTTTATTTTTTCCTTGCTTTTAGTTAAATGACAGTGACTTGAAGTCAGTCATAGCATAGTTGTAATATTTATACTACAAAAATAGTAAAGGGAATATTAAGAACATCAGATACAAAATGACAGCAATGAATTGCCAAACATAAGGTTAACCTCTCTACCATATTAAAGAGATTTGATCTGCATGATTTGCAGAGTGGGAAAAAAAAATACTATACCATGTAGCCAAGAATCTAACTTGAGCAATCACAATGGAGTCTCTCAAATATATAAATTATAAAATATAGATACTGTTGATTAAAGAGGAAGGTAAGTTCCTTTGCAGAAAGATTCAAGATTATTGATGATTGTGCATATAATAAATATACTAAGCCTTCTCCAAGTGGACCTGAAGCTATTTAATAAAGTCATTGCACTGAATAAAGGAAATAACCACATCTTTTAGGTATTACTAGACACTAATTTTTTCTTGGATTCTTTGAATGAGAATTGAGTGGAATGAAAAAAAAAAGTGGCACATTCATAGAATCTGTCATTTGATTCATTTGATAAATAAAATTTCTGCTATGCAGTCTTTTTTGGGATATTTATTCACATTAGACACAAATATACTTGTAATCAGTATCCATGTTTAGTTTAGTTGAAACCGTGTACATTTTCTTGATTTTATCAACTAAAATTAATAAAATGAATTTATAAGTTAAAAGAGGAAACAAATTCACATTCTAATTTCTTTCCACCGTATACACCATATTACCAAGAATGTGAGCATAATAAATGTAGAAGGGCATTTGAATTAATAGATGATATTTTTTTAATTTGTCTTGTTTTGGCGTGTGTGTGTGCATGCACATGTGTGCAAACTTGAAAAAGCAAAATTTTCTAATGGTGAGTAATTTTTGTCTTTAAATTTAGCAGTAGATAAGCAACAGTTTAAAGATTCTTATGTATCAGACATCATCCTGTTTTTGAATATATTAATTAGTTTATCATTTATACAATTATGTATATTATATTATCACCACTTTACAGATGAAGTTAGTAACATGAGGAGTGGATAATAAATTTGCCAGCATCAAATTTGAGTAAGCAACAGAATTAAGATTCAAATTTAGGAGTTTCTAACTTGTAGTGCAAACTCTTAGTATTTTTCTACCTCTAGCAAACTTTCTGCTTTAACTGTTTTTTGATTTCCATAAATGAGAGGCAGAAAGTAGAGTTGTCACCTGGAGTTAAGTAATTATCATGTCCAATGTAAATTTCATATCTTTCTCAATATATTTTAAGTTCTATTTTTAAATCCTTGTCCTCCTTTGCTCCCAAAGCTTCAAAACTGGTTTTAATCTTTTTGCATGTGTTTTAGCTTCTTTCTTTTGGCTATCTCTCCTGAAATCTGTAGCGATACAATAGCGCCACAGATCAGTTGACAGCTTAATGTAGAAATTTCATGTTTGGCAGGCTTAATCTAGAAAAGCCTAGAGGATATTTGTCATCTGCCAAGTACAGTCCTCACAGTTTCTCTCCTCCCACGCTCAAAAATGATATCTCATGACCCTGCACACTCCTACACTTTTTGGGTGTATGATTTCAATGAGATGCACATTCACCTTTCCTAAGGGTTGTTGCTAATCTTAAAACTGTAATAATATTTTTTACTTTAAATTTCTGTTACTCATTATTTTTAAATATTTGTTTTCACTCTACATTCACATCTCTGTGGACCTGTTATGGGAATCTGATTTATGTGTTTGAATGGATTTGGGGGAAAACTAAACCAAGCAAAGGAAATCATATTTATCTGACATGATAAGAATAAAGGTGTTTATATATTAGTATTTCTACTCATTTTTGTATTTTAAAGTGGTGTACTGAAAATCACATATTTAAGCAAAACAAAGATGCTTATTAAAAATACTTTATTTCTTACAAAAAGCTCTTGATCTTTTAATGTTTTAATAATAAAAACTTAAAATTTATATGGATGTTCTTCATAAAATTAAAGTGTTGCCTACTATTACTTGTGTCTTATTAAAAAGTAAACAATCGTGCCCTAGTAGCTTGCAGTTAAATCTGCTAGGTGTAGTACAGATATGTCCCAAGGACCTGGGTTTGTGATCTGGGGCTGGAAGGAACAAGCAAGATGAACAACTAAAATAAAATAAATAAAATGTTTCTTCCTCTTCTTTCTTTCTTCCTGTCTGCCTGACTACTCACCTTTCTTCCTGCCTGTGACTGTCCTTAATAAACAAAACAAAACTTTATCATAAGAACATTGTTTCTTGTATTTAATATTCCTAAAATAAGCTATTCATTTGTTCTTGCTTCTTTGACATGACATGTAGAATAAATAACTGTGCTTGTGGAAGAGCAAAAATAGATGTCACTTTATTTCTGTGTTAATTTGTACTTTTACAAATATATTAAACCCATACTGCGTGCTCTTACCTAATTTCAAATGATTAATGCTGGAAGAAATGGCAGTGTTAAAAGTTGCCTTTTATTGCTAGATCTTTGTAACTGGTTGGTTAGGATTCATAATTCATTATAGTTTATTTAGAATTAAGGGAGGTACTGAATGACAGAATAACATTGGGAAATGCCCAGACCAACTAAGACACAGATTTGCTCTAGATGTGAGGGATAAACTGCCTGTAAATGTCAAGGGTGAAATCTAGAAGTGCTTAGGTAGGCAGACCATTTTTCCTTGAGACAAAAATGGGACTTTAGGATGGCAAAAGTAGAACTGGCTTACGTACTGGCGGCTAAGAGTAGGGTAGAAAGCAGAGCAATCTGAGCAGGAGGAGAGCAGCCAAACCAGCAACCAGTAAGCACTAAATGTGCCAATCACATAGTAACAACATGTGGGCCTGTGGGACTTCATAAAAACAGCCAGGGTCAGTGCAAAGAATTTTGGTA
Organism: Solenodon paradoxus; assembly: GCA_004363575.1. Taxonomy (NCBI): domain Eukaryota; kingdom Metazoa; phylum Chordata; class Mammalia; order Eulipotyphla; family Solenodontidae; genus Solenodon; species Solenodon paradoxus. Next base: position 414,746 of record RJWH01000445.1, on the reverse strand, counting down.
CCTGAGGCAAAAATCAAATATAGCACCCCTATAAGTCCCGCTCTAAATGTCCTGCCTAAAACACATGCAGCCACAACCATCCCAGTGCCAGAAATGCCCAATAACCCCTCAGTGCCAGAGATAACCCCACAGGGCCAGAAATAACCCCCATAATAGTTGCCTGAGTCTCCTCAGCTGCAGTGTTCCCTTCCCTTCAAAGAAACAGGAGAGCACGGGGTGAGGGGGAATCTTGATCCCACTTGGCTCCCGTTTCCTCACAGGAGGAAGGAAGAGCAGTAGCGAGCCAGAGCTGCCACAGCAGCACCTGCAAGGGCATCTTTAACATGGGGCAAAAGAGGAAGTTGCTTTGGGGCCCCCGCAGCAGACTGGACCTGGAACAATTCAACTGCCTCTTTTGCCCTGTGGTAAAGATAGCCCTGATTATTTAAAATTGTTCAGGTTGACATTTATTTAAAATGACTGGATAGTTGGGAAATGTGACAAAAATGGTACTGTACCATTTAAAATAATGCAGATGGTCAGCCTTTGCTTGGGCTAATAGAGCTAGGGATCTACGACAACACCTCTCTGATTTTGGCGGGAGTGGATGGAATTCTTTCTTCTCACTTACATGTTTGAGTCTTGATAGTGCGCCTGTCATTGAATTGATAAGCAATAAAGTAACCATTTCATATCCAGAGTTTATTTGAACTAGTGTCCATGGGGTATCAACGATGTAATTCTGAATCTGTGGAAAGAAAAGCATTTATCTGCGAGAAACTTTCGGTGTTAGGGTAGGTTCAGAATTTCCATCCTGGAAACAGTGCTGTGCCATATATTAGTTATGCTATATTATCCTATTTACCATCTATAATCAAAATTCAATTTTATTTCTGAATTCCAGTATGTCAAGGTCAGTATAAATTTCCCGATATAAGTTCTAGGGATCTAATGTGCACTATGGTTATAAATGATTATAGTTAATATAATCATTATATTCTAACCACATGGTGATTTTAGTTAACAATGCTGTTTTATATACTTGGAGGTTTCTCAGAGTACGTCTTTAATATTCTTACCACAAAAAATAATTATGTGAATCGTAGGAGGTATTAGCTTTGACAGTAGTGTGACTACTTTTCAAATAATAAGTGTATAAAATAAAGTTATAGACCTTAAAAGTATTCTAGGGTATGTTTCAATTAAACCAGTACAGCTGACAAACTATATATTAATTAATATATAAAATTATATATTAATTTGTTAAAACCAAAAGACATTTCTATTATTTTGTGTTTTAATTCAAACGGATTATTTGCTGCATTTTATACAATGTAAATATTTATTATTCACACTGTCTACTTGCAAATCATCTACATCTTGCATTATAGTGATATATTTTTTACAATTGATGAATATACATGAATGCATTATGATCATTCCAAATTTCAAGAGTAAATTAATATTCACTTGCTTTTCTAATATTTTATTGGTTTGAATGATGAATAACAGCATTTATCCATCATTGAAATATCTTGCTCAACGATTTTTCTTTCTTAAAAATTCTTTGGATTTTGTCTATTCATCCTTTCTTTCTTTCCTTCTAAACTGGTAATCACTGATTTTATTTTGTTGTTTTCATAGTTTAGCCTTCTCTAAAATGTCATGCAGTTGGAATCATAGAGAATGTAGTCTTTTCATATCAGATACATTTACATAATAATAGAATAATAGCCATATAAGGTTCCTCTGTATCTTTTTATAGTTTGATTACTCATTTACTTTTAATTGTATCGAAGCAAAATTATATTATCACATTATATAAGGTTCAAGTGTGCATCATTATAATTCAACATCTGCAAATACTTCACTAAGTTCACCATAAAAAGTCAAATTCTATTCTTTACTCTATAATGAACACATATTTGATTTGCCTAGACCTCTTTCCTTCTGGAAACCACTAATTTGGACTTACAGGCTAAAAGTTTTGTTATTGTTTTATTTAGCTTATCTGTTTGCTTGGTTTTTCTTTAACCATATCTGAGTGAAATTTTATTATGTTTGTCTTTCTGTCTATCATGTTTCACCATCTATGTTGCCACAAATGAGTTCTCTTTTCTAAATGGCATAGAACAAAATATAATAAATCTCCTAACTTGAAAAATGTTCCAATTTCAAAGTTTTTGGATAGAGAATATGTAAATTTTTCAGCAATACTTGTGAATGAGAAGGAAAAAATGCTGAGAAAATAGAATATAACAGAAAAAAATTAAAGAGAAATTTATAAAAGTAAATTTATTATAACTTGCTACTTGAAAATCATGCTTAATTTTTTGTGTATGAAATTATTTGGTCTTCATAAATACTATATGAAGTAACCTTGTCATTATAACTATTGAAATGATGAAAATGTTGCATAAAATTTATAAAGAATTTCTGTCATATTTAATAGATGAGGAATTCAGAAAGTCTGACCTAGAATGCATGCATGAAAATCTCTATTGATGAACACTATGCTCTATATAAAGAACAGGAAAATGACATTACTCTTTACTGAACTTAGTATCCTTAGTCAATTACTACAATAATTTCATGGCAAATCCTTAGGTTCCTTGATTATTTTCTTCTTCTTATATAATTGATAACAAAATGCAAGACAAAATTTATCTTCCCATTGAAAAAAACGAACAAACCAAACTTTCACTTCATGACCACAAACCTCAAATGAGTTCATAGTAGTGTCCAGAAATCTAATATTTCTAGGCCATCCATTCTCTTACTGTTTTCGACATTGAACATCCTTCTCAATAAAATTCCAGCATTTCCTCCCCTACTCCATATCTGCTTATGACTTCACTTTCTAAATCACAGAGTTATCAGAAGCACCAGAAAGGGGTTTTTACAAATATCCATCAAATAAACCCATTTATTGTATACTCTACCTAAAAGATATACGTTTCCTTCTTGAAACTATAAACTACTCACGTCCTCCAATTACATACTGCAACTCTCCTCACACATTAAAGGACATTTCTAGCAATTCTACTTTTCTCTCTACACAGAACTATTCCCTTAAATGTACTGCTATTACTTCCATCTCAAAAACCTTCTCTTGACTTCACTTATCCCTGCAGCTATAATATCATTTTCTTGTGATCTGTTCATAATTTTATTTCACTGCATCATTAGCATATGCATGCAAAAATAGAGGATTTAAAACACATTGTGATGTAAATTTTAAGAAGACATATAAAAATAATCTTGAAGAAAATAGATTAGATGCTTTATCGTGAAAGTCAGATGGTGATTGCCTGGGGAGTTTGAAGGAAAATAGTATTAATGAGATGTATTACTAGAGATTTTAGATGCATTTCTAAAGTTTTATCTAAATGAATATGAAAATTGATTTGAGAAAATATCAGCAATAAATATACCAAATGGGGGGAGCATGTTTATATTTTATGTTACAATTATCCCTAGTTCTTAAGAGGATAATTAAATGAAGGAAAATGAAGGAAAAAATGAAGGAAAATAGACAAATACAATAAAAAATACATGGTCCATAGAATTTGGAATATCAATAATCACAAGCTATTAATTTACAGATACTGAGATGAGAGCTGTTTAAATTTGACAGCCTCAAATCTTACACTTTTTCCAGTCATTATACTTTTTATGTAGATGATATAGGTTTACAACACAGTCTAAGTTTCAAATACACGACTTCAGACCTAGACAACCGTATATATCACACACTATCCATCACCAAAGGTCTAGTTACCATCCACCACCATCCAATCTATTTTCTCTACACAGTCCATCATTTTCTGTTCCTTCCCTTCTGGCAACCACCATCCTATTGTCAGAATCTAAGGGCTGTGTCCATTTTGTTTTGTTTTTGTCTTCAACATCTGAGTGAAATTATGCAGTATTTGTCGTTTTTCTTCTAATTTATTTTGCTTTAGCATAATCCCTTTAATATTCATCCATGTTATCACAAAGGGTAAAATTTTATTTTTCTTTCATAAATGAGTAGTCTTCTACTGTGAGCATGTATATATGCACTTGACTTGACTACTGTACAGAATGCTGAATTAAGTATAAGGATGTACATATATTCCTGAATTATTGTTTTTGTAGTCTGAGGGAAATATCCATAAGTAAAATTGCTGGATCATAATATAGTTCTATTTTCAATTTATTTGAGGAATCGCCACACCATTTTCCATATTGACTGCACCAATTTCCATCCCCATCAAAAAAGTATATGTTATTTTTCTCCACATCCTTGCCAACACATTCTTTCTTGTCCTTTTTGATAAAAGTTGTTATAACAGGAATGAAGCGATAACTCATTTGCTTTGATTTTCGTGTCACTAGCGATAGGAAATGAAGTACAACTTTTCCTGTGATGTTGCCCATCTGTACATTTGATAAACATGTTTATTTCAATTCTTTGCTCATTTTTTAATTGGATAGTTTCTTTTTCCAAAAAGACATCACTAAGACTTAGATCAAAGAACTTGCCATCATATTTTCTTCTATTTCATTATATATTCAGGTCTGATGGTCAAGTCTTTAATCCATTTTGAGTAAATTTTTGTGTACGGTGTAAGATAGTGGTCTCATTTCATTCTTTTCATCAGTTTTCATAACACAGTTTATAGAAGAGACCTCTACATTGTATATGCTTGACTCCTGTGTTGTAATTTAGCTGTTTATGTACATGTAGGTTTATATCTAGACTTTCGATTCTCTTCCATTTATCTGTTTCTATTTTTATACCAATATTCAAATATTATATTGTTTTGATTACTATAGCTTTGTAGATTAGCATGTTAGGGAATGTGATACCTCCATAATTTTGTTACTTTTTCTCCTCAGAATTGCCATGAATATTTGTGATTACATACAAATTTTGGACGTTTTTATTGTTTCTCTGAAGAATATCATTGGGATTTGAAAGAAATTTTTGATGAGTGTGTATATTGTTTTAGATAAATGAACATTTTAACAATTCTTTCAATCTATGAGCATGAAATGTCTCTCCGTTTCTTTGTGTCATCTTCAATTTCTTTTAGCAGAACCTTATAATTTTTAGGATATGTAAGTTATGTAATTAAAGTTGCAAAAACTTTAATATAGAAACAACAACAATGGTGACCAAAATAATAGGGCACTGATAGCTCCAAGAACAACTCTTCTGTGAATGAATGACAGGCTTTTTTTTTTTTATTTGAGGATTAGCATAGCAATTTTGTCAATAAACAAATGTTTTGTTATAATGATCAATGATTTGTGATTCCCCAGAGACCATATAAATTAATTTAATATGTTTATATTGTAAGAAACTAACATTGTTCCAGGTTTGCTAGTAGTTGTACCCATTAAAAATCTGAAACTATAATTTTAAATACTAAAAAGTGTAAAGCATTAAGCTGTATTCTTAAATTGCATAGCCTTGTTTGGTTTGGAATGTAGCAACTGATAATTGTTGCTAGATGTTCAAATAATGTACAATGCCTAACTATTATTAAATGCACATCTGAGATTCTCCCCATCTAAACACTCCAGGAACACATTATTATTACTTTGAACTATCTGTAATTTGCTTCCTTAACACTTTTAAGTGTTTACTTGCTTTTTTATTTCTAATAAACTAGAAACAGAAGACAGCAGAAAACAGCATAATTTAAGTAACACAAATGTAGGAAGAATCTTATCATAGAAAAAGAGAATTCTTAAGGATCCCTGTCCTGAGAAAAATTTCTTGACTATAAACTACACAACTACTCTGAGAAGAAAAACTTTGATGAGAAAAGTAGAATAAGTTTCCATACTACATTTTACTTAAGGAATATTATTTTATACAAATATATGCATTTTTAAATATTTATAACTTTTAAGTATGCTCCAAATATGGTTTACTAATAAAGTTATGTCTATATGTTAGAAATATACTACCAATAATTATTAAAATCCATATTTAAAAAAAGTTGGAAAGATTACTTTCCTATATGATCTTTTAATTTTTTATGAATAATTTCTGAATATTGACAGACATCGCCATAAATGCAAACAAAATTAGTATCTTGAATAGATGAGCTACAAAAAACCAACAATATTGCATCTGAACACTTCTGGCTTTATTGAAAAGAAGCAGAAAATTTATTTTATATACTAATTTATAATAAATCTTTAGAAGTATGATAATACTTTCTAAATTATAAACTATATATTTGTCGTTGTTGTTGTTTCAATAATTTTATTGAAGTAATTTAATAACATAGTAACTTTGTATTGAAACATTATGTGTGATTCAGATTCCATGATTTTCACAATATAGATAGAGCAACCCATAGCATGCAACAGTGGGTCATGTATACAAGGGACATTTTACTATATTTTCATTAGAAAAATTCTTATATTCTTCATGAGACCTGTCAATGATAATTAAAATTTAGAGCTAAATGCTGGAATTCTATGTAAACATGAACAGGAAAAAAGCAGAAAATACATCATTCACTAAATTTCTGGGAAAATATCTTTCTCAACCTGATATTAGTAGAACCCAATCTCCTTTGATAGTTCATATTTCAGATATGTCTAGAGCAATCATAAATGAATGAAGTACACAGCTAAGCCTCCTTATATAAGTCCTCCCAGATCAAATCCTGTATAGTCTACATTCTAAATGATTCCTCAAGCCTTCAAAGACTGATGAGATCTCAGTCTGTCCTAGAGTTTCTCATGTAGGTCCCTGACTGATATCTTTATTCAGAAAAATAACTTTGATCTCTATTCTAGTTTATTTATTTGTGATATGTGTGGGGAAAACGTTCTCAATGTTTTTATAAAATGAAAGTCAATGTTTTCTCCAACTTTGGGCAGTTTTTTTAAAAAGGCATCTCAGTAAATCCTCACTAAGCACTCTCAAGTAATATTTATGTAATGACCACAAAAGTTAAGCTATCCATCAGGAAATTATTATGTAACAAAATAAAGCACATAGATAACAACTTTCTAAATTCTGTTATTCATTTATACCATACAAGGAAGCACTGAGAAGAAAAGAACAAACATATTTTGACAGAAATCATCCTTTAATAGGTCTTGATAATTTTCAATCTAATGAGAATAGTTTCAGTTTCAACTTTTACTTTTGCAATGGCAATGTAAAATAATAGAACATTTAAACTAACTCTTGTTATGCAGTATCTATAAAGCCATTATTTGAACTATAACTTGATCACATTTGCTGTGAATATCAGTAGGTGAAAAAAAATTTTATTTTTGCAAGCAGATTTACTAAGCAATGACCCATGTTGGGAAAAAAGCACTTATATTTTATAGATACATCAGTAAATGCAATCAAAATGCATTTCAGACAGGCCACTTTTACTTGTTTTCCAAGCTTAAGGCTATTGGCTCACTTTTCTTCTGACATTTGAAGAACCAATTTTGAGTTTAATTCATGGTGAAAAATAACTTGGAAAATATTTAACAAAATCCAGAGTATTCAAATGTTGCAAAACATAAGCTATATCTGTTCACTGGGATATATTCTTTACCAGTATTCAGCACTCAGTTCTTTCCCTCTTGTCCTAAAGGGAAGTTCATTAATGTCCTAACCAATATTACAGCTGAAACCAAATACATTCTCTGCAAACACTGCTGCACTCAACAGACCTGTAAACTTCAATTATTCATAATTGTGTATTTTTAACAAAAGTGAATTAAATTGAAAATAATTTAAAGGATAAAGTAAACAACACTTGTTTACTATTTTTTAATTTTATTGAAAGAGCATTGAATCATACCATTATATAGGCTTAAGGTGTGCATCATTGTGCATCAACATCTGTATATACTATAATAAGTTTTTCACAACAGTGTAATTATATCCTTCATGACATATTTGGGAGAATATTCCAAGCTATGAAGTATACTAAAAATAGCTCAAATATTTTTATGGATTAAGACAAAACATTAGAATTACAATTTTTGAGATATTTATCCAAATTGATTCCTGTGTAGAATTTATGATGTTTTAAAACTCTTAATTATATATCTACCTTTGCAATAGACATCAGCTACTTATGTATTTTTCAGAATTATTCAAGGAATGAGAGCAATTTAAAAGGATAAAATCATTTAAAATGAGGCATTGTTTGGGCTTTGGCATAGCATGAAATGTTCAGTTAATAGAATATTATAATAAATGAATTTTTTCTTCCCTTTTCTATTTTGATATAAACATTTAAAAACTGAGGTACAGTCTATTCTCAATAAATTAATTGGGGAACACTTTGTACATTTTTAAGTATCAATATAGGTAATAAAAACATGTTCTTATTGTTTTTACTGTAATAAAAAGATGCCCAAAAGAACTATCAGGCTTTTAGGACATTTTGTCACTACAAATCTTAAAGTCTGCTTGCGTAATTTTGTCTCCGTTTTTGTTCACATTTGTGGTACATGTGTACCTGGTAACTACTTCTAAAATCTTATCATCCATCATCCATTAGCACCTTTGTGATATTCTGCCTCAAAAATTTTGTGAACTAGTAAGAGCTAATGTTACTAAATATGTGGTCTAATAGCAAAATATGTTAATTAAAAGACAAAGAGCTACCTATGAACAGGGCAGGTGAAACTTATGGGTTGGTATGTCTGCCTATTTTTCTTGACACTTCTTACATCCACTTTACTAGTTTATGCTTCTCAATAGTGTTTCCTATAGTTGAAAATGTTCCATATAGTAAATTCAATTTAATTAAAAAATTGCTGAGATTATGTTTTTAGCGAAGTATATTATACTCTATGATTGATGAAATGTAACAAAAGCAATAATACAAATGGATTATAATAAGGAGCGACATACTTTTTTTGCAATAGAGCCTTATTGAGTTATTAAAATGTTAAAACTTTGTTCAAGAGGTTGTAATCTATTGATAGAATGTCTCTTGATCACAATAGAGAAATATTATAATAGACATAAAATACTGTTGGTACGAGGAGGAAGAGTAACAGTATGGAAGATAAGCAAAAGGGAATTTAGGATATCAAGTCATCACTTTAAATTAAAAAATGAAAGATGTGGATTTTTTAGAGATAGGGATTAATTTGAAAATTCATAGACAATTTAACTAACAAATAATAGAATGTTCGCTCATTCTAAATGAATATATCAGTAAAATCTAGCACTTTGTTACTTTATTTAACAAAAACTGGGATATTTTAAAAATACTTTATTAAGAAAATGAATTAATATTTGTTATAAATTTAACACCAATTATCCATTATATATTTCTTATTATATCTTACCTTTTTAAAGTTTTTTTTTGAACAAATTTTTTTTTAATTACTCGCATGCTCACTAATTTGGAAGGTCCATCTCATACCTACATTTGTCTACTATTATTCTATCTTGGAAAGAATTCTAAATATATATTTCCCTACTATTATACTATATTTAAAAATAACTTCCTCTGATTTAAGATTCTTCAACATTCCAAGACATAATTTTATATATTTTTAGTTCTCTTGATAATGTCTAATTATGAAAACTTTCAAACATTTGATTCGAGCTATATTTCTTCCTGTACATTTATGTCTTATTTTTATCTAACACATTTTGCCAATCCTCAATTATGCTACCATCATATAGTAACATAGACTAAAACACCATCATTATAATACTTAGTGGTCTCCATTATTTATTATATTTATATCTCCCTTTCTTGATAATTTGTTCTGATTTAGATTCTAGTGTTGCAGATGATAAACTAAAATACGATTTGATTTTTTTAAATAAAATATGATTTCTGCCAGGAAGTAATATGCATTATGTATAATTAGACTCAACTTCTAAATGTATGATACTGAAAAATAATAGCTAAAGTAGAGTAGAAATTCATTTTTCTCTCATGTAGAGAAGTTGAGAGATGGATCCAGTGATTTATCCCATCTAGATAATACATGACCCATGTATATCTATCATAAATCCATATAATTTCAAAGACTGGAACTTTTTCATGTACCTCTCCAGTTTTGCCTAGGAAATAGATCTTACCCCCATTGTCCAGTATATCTGCGAGACTGCCAGTTCTCATTCCAAGAAAAAAAATATAGAATGAGAAGAAATGGACTATCTTCTTTTATAAATACACCTTATTAAGGTGTACATTTCATAAAATAAAATGTGCCTATTTAAGTTTTCAGGTCAATAAATATTTACACATGTAAATAATTGTGAAAGCATCACTACAATCAGTATTTCGAGCATTTCCATCATTCCAAAAATTTTCTCCTGCCTCAGACAGTTAACCACTTAATTCCCAATTCAAGACAAACTCTGATAGGAGTTCCATTAAGAATAATAGTGCCTTTTCCATATTTTAAACAAATGAGATAATGAAATCTGTATTATATAACTTTGTATTTTCTTTCTTTCTCACAATTTTTGAGATTCATCGATTTTCTCTTGTTTGTTAATTGTTCCTTTTTGTTTAGTAGCAACTCATTTCTAAGTTGTTCCATTTAGGGTTCTCAGTAATTGTTCTTTGCTCTTATGATGTATCATCTTGCAAATTTGAAGTTCAATATTCAACCATGGCAAAAAAATAAAAATAAAAAAAAACTGTGACGACTTTTAGAGGTTTTTTTCCTACATACCTCACTCCTCTCTAGAGCTGTCTTGCAAATTCCAGAAGCAGAAAGATCTCTATTTCTTCAACTGAGCAAGATAGTTTGTCTTGTTTGATCATCCCCTTTCTACATTTCATTATCTAGAAATTGGGAGTAATGGTTGGGTTTACCCCATCTATTTCCAGCCTACTGCAATAGTAATTCTATGCTGTTTTTTTGTCTCATGTCTAAAATCACAGGTGCCTAGTTATTTAATTTAGTTTTGCAACTGTTGTATTGGGATAGTCTGTTACTAGTTATTCCATATTACCTAGAAGCTAAGAGAGAATGCTTTGCCCTGCAAGTAGACATTATGCAATTTATATTCACATGACAGCATCTATTTCAATGTTCAGAGGTACCGCCTGACTACATTTAACTTATAAAAAAATTTTGATAATATGCTATTAATAGATGATATTATACCGAACTAAAATATAGTTATTTTACTGAATAAAGACAGCGAAAAAGAAGACAATTTGAGGTCACAACTGCAAGCAGACTATATGATTGTTTTGGATAAAATATGCAGAAATGTCAGGAGAAATTGTAAACATTTGGGGAAATGAAGAGACACATCACATAAGCGACAATCAAAACTATGACACACAAAGAAAACTCAACTCTAGCAATAAGGATATAAAATTTAGAAACAACCATAAAATTTTAAACATTGAATGGTGTAGCAATAAGATATCAGGAAGGATTGTAAACCCTTATAAACTTCTGGTTGAAGTTAAAATTATTTCAATCATTTTTAATATAATTTAAAATTATCTAGTATGAAATGAAATTATGTGTAGTTTATCTTCCAGTCATACACTTTCTAGAAATTTGCCTTAAAAAAACTCTTCCACAGAATGCAAGATCTAATGAAAATATTAATAGTAGTATTATCTGTAATAGCAGAATGATACAAAGTACATGAGCGAATTTATAAATGAATTGTGGTGCACAGTTAAATAGTTTATTGCAGTGAAAATCAGCTGAAAACTCCCATAGAACATACAGATCTTTGGAAATTCATGTTAGTACGTGTTATAACTTGCACATGGAGATGTAACTATTGGTGTCCTTGACTAGTGTGGGATTCAGACATAGTAAAAGTTGGAATAAGAGTTTCTTCTTCAGAGACTCAAGGATAATTTACTAGGAAGTTGTAGTGAGGCTATTCTACTCTCAGGTGAAAGATGTATAGGTTATTTTCAGCCAGGTACTATAATTCCCATCCAATGTCTCCTTCTCTGCTAAGATATGTTATCTACAAGTCACAAGAATAACATCCAATTACACTCTAAACACATTTTCATAGTGATCAGCTCACTCCCTTTCTCCCACTCAACATTAATATCATTGCTCCATTGATAAATTTTGCTCAGATTCCTCTGGCAGTATAAGGTTTCTTAAGGAATTTTCCGGGTTCTGTCTTAAAAGATCTTGATCAAGATATTCCATTTTAAAAGACTTAGCTATATGCAATACAACTATTGATGATATATGTATGATATACCATATATTATATATCTTTCAGCTCCAGCAATCAACCATGAGTAAATGGACAGTGGTGAGTGGAAAAGGAGAGTGTACTAGATTATGGTTGAAGATGGCATCTTCCCACACTACAAATTTATAACCCTTAGTCTGCTTTCTAATCTCCAAATTTATAACCCTTTCTGCTTTCTAATCTCCAAACCAAAAATAAATCATTAAAATTCCTTAAACATGAAGGACATCATTTTTCTTGTTGAATATTAAGAAGAATTATTATTTTGAAAATAATGATGGTGTTGAAGATCCAGGACTTCCTAACTTCTTAACTTAGAGTCATGACATGCCCACATTCTTTCATTGTACATTCATAGCCAATGCCCAATGCCGAGGTACACTGAAGTCCTAGTCCAAGAAGTTTTATAGGCAATGTTCAACAATCATCTAATGATTGCATTTTCCCAATATTATCCCAGTATTATATGGTATTCTTGAATACCATACAATTTCACTAAATAAAACATTATAAACCAAAATCCTTGAAAGTGAGAATCACCTTCTAAACAATTCCAAAAATATACAGCAAGGTTCTATGATATTTACCTATTAAAAACTACCAACACAGAATAATTGAATCTGTTTCATCCATTAGTGAACAGTATTGGAATTGTTACAAAAAAATAAGCCAAAACATTTTCTGAAAAGGAACATCCATTGGCATTAGCTAACCTTAATCTACCCTTGAAATTTAAATCAAGCAAGTGAAAATAATAATCCAGATGAATTGGCATTAAAAATTGTGCAGTATGACTTTTTAATATTAACAGCCTCCACTATTATAACTTTTATGAATAATTTATATCACAAATGTGTTAAAAGTTAAAAAATGGCATATATGTGGAAAAAAGTTATGAAGGAATGGTATGGTGTGCATCATATCTGGAGCAAACTTGAGTCCAATAAAACTGGAATACTCCATCTAGAAAATCATCTATTTCTATTTCTTTTTTGCGATCTCTGAACTTTCACATTTTAATTATGCAATTATAAAATATTGCATCTATTGATATGAAGAATGTATTTTAATGCAGTAATCTCTAGGTTTGATTCAAATTAAATTCAATGGGAAAGGTTTAAAAATTCTAATGCCCATGCTACATCCCAAATTAATTGAAATTGGCATATGTAGGCAGCAATTACAGATAGGTAATTTGAAATTTTGTGATGAAGGCATCAATAGCTTCTAAATGGTTCCCACGAGATTCCAACATGCAGTAAAGTTTGGGAATACCTGTCTTAACGTTTTTATCTCATGCTAGCCTGAATAAATTGCATTTTAATTTGCTTTAGGTACATAATGCTACTCTAGCTTACTGTTTCAAGAATCTCTGAATGAATCATTTTGAGGTTAAGCCAAGATAACAGCAATTTTTCAGCTTTCAACATTAGTCTGTCAAATCCTAGTTTAAGAACCCAGGCCCAAACCACTAACACAATGCTCAGTTACACCTTCCATGCCTATTCAAACACCTAATTGCAACTAAATGATCAGATAAAAGGCATTTGTGATTTGTAGCATTATTTTCATATAACTACTCTGCTAAATTATCTTCAAATCTTTGTTGGCTTAGAAATATCTCTTGCAATCTTATTAAGGTTATGAAAATTGCTTGATGATTATATCTAACTGATACAACACATATAAACTTCATATTAACATGAGATAAGATCATAAAATTGAAAATTAAGTGAAATTTCATTAAGAAAATGATGAAGAGAAATTCTTCATACACTGCATAATTTATATTTGATCATTCTATCACATTATTGCTTGGCAGAATTTAAAAGAGTAAGAAAAAATATACCTACTAATGTCCAGTTAACATGAAATTTGATGCCCATATTTTAAAGATAAAGCTCAGATTTCAGTCCATGACTAAAAATTTCTCTATAAAGAATGGTCTTAAAATAACATTAAAGATAAATCCTTTTTCATTTAGAATAAAGTTTATATATCACATTTAGAAATATGTGTTTATTTCAAAAATAATTTGATCAAAGCCATATAAATATTTGCAGATAGGTAATTTGAAATCATAGATTTTGCAAGCAAAGAAACAATTCCAAAAGATGTGATAACCTGAGAAAGCAACATTTATAAGTAGCAAAACTGGGTCTGAAAGCCTCATTTTCTGATTCTTATTCTGAGAGTTCCTTCACATGCCAATGATGCAAATATGGCACAAGTGAGGAAAATGGTATCTTCCAAATAAGACATGTCTTTATAATCAAATAGACCTGGAAATATGTCAGGGGTTTTTATGAATATAATTAGTTATCCATTGAAGAACCAGAAGTAAACAACAAATTTTCAAATATCCCTTTCTGATTTAGTTCTAAAAAATAAGAACTTTATGTTCTTTGGGATTTTTAGCAGACTTATTCTATTGGCATTTGCTTCTAGGCACCCAAATCACAAAGCAGAGCATCAACTTTGGAGCAGAGATGATTTACAGCTAGACTACATCTAGTTTACATCTGGTCAACCATATTGACATTTTATGTAACAACTGCATTGATTGGTTTTGACATCTTGAGGATTAGTCAGGAAATCTAGAGCAATTAGTTAGTGCCCTTTGCTTATCCCTTTGCCTATCGCTCCTGCTAACAAGGTTAATAAAAATATTCAATTATAAAAATGCTGTTTGATGACTATTATTACATTAAAAAAGACAAATAAAGTAGACAAAAGCTTGATATGATTGAAATTTTTTCCTTCTTATAGCCCCAAGTCTTGAACCCCAGTCCTTGGACTTTATGTGCTCTTCACTTCAGCTGCTGTGCAACAGGGGTATGCCATCATTGAAGTTTTATCATTGAGTTGCAAAAACTTGCTAGACCTTGATGAAACAAGTTGTGGTAGTAAAGATTAAAGATCTAGGTTTTTAAATGTGTGAAATATTTTAAGCAAAAGTAGAAAAGGAATTCAAAAGCTGTTTGTATTATTTTTATGATGGGGTTAAATACTAATCTCATTTGAATACACACAATACTAGAACATAGCCAAACGTTTGCATGCCAATATAGACTACAAATAGTTTCTGAAGATTCATAAAATGTAATAAACTGCTTTGACCCTGAGAAATTACACTTACAAATGTACTTCATAAATAGGATGCTTGTGTGCTTAGAATGTATTTTGTTTTATTAAAAGTGAGTTCGCTCTGTACATCATTTAGAAATTTATTTTGACTGTTCAGCCCTAAATATCTGATTGATTATTCTACACGAAGAATGGTTGACAGAGCATTCATAAGGTTAACAGAATTTAAAACAATAGTTTAGTATTGCTAACCGAAGTCCAAGCTAATTAGGAATAAATGAGAGTCCTCTAATGACTTCTTTCTGTAATACTGCAATATTATATGTCATAATATAAGTGTGTGACTTTCATGTCGTACTTAGCACAGTGTGACATATTAACTGCTGCTGTTAAATATTTACAGATGCTGAAGATTAATGGAGAAGTACCCAATTGTTAAAATTTAGCTGTGGTGGTATTTGTTTCATAACTTAAACTTTCACAGTGTGTCTTTTTTCTTCTTTTTTTTAGATCAACCAGTGTCGTAAGAGCATAAAATTACAATAGACAAAATTAGTTTCTTTCAGTACTCAATGGAATTTAAAGTAACTTAGTGAATATCTACTCCATAAACAGTTTTTAATTCTAATATTCCTATTATTTAAGGGCCTCCAGGCATCTGGTCTTCTAGTCACTGTTCATTAAATGACTCATTCTTGATGCTGACTTTATTTGTGAAGTTTGATCTATTGAGTTAAACTGAAATGAAAATGAAATAATTGTGGCAAGAATAATGTTCATAAATACTGAGATCATGATGATGAGTGGCAAGATGTTAAACAGGAATTGTCTTTATGTTCCAATGGGATTTGTCAATACTTGCTGGAATTACTCAGTGTTGAATTTTCCAGAAGCGAAAGTGGAATGTTTCAATATATTTGTGATTTCACCTCCTAATCAATCTAACAAAATACCAAAGACAATATGATATGAAAATTACAAATTATACATAAAATAAATCAATCTTTCCCATTAGATTGGCCGCCTATTCAGCCCTTCTTTCAAATTAAAATATTTTTAAATGAGAAAACTCAGAATGAATTACCTTGTTGGAAAGCTACAATATGTACCCTTGTTGCCAGCCTGAAACATAAGAAGTCAAGAATTCAGAATTTCTCCAAGTAACATATTTTCCAGCTTCTCAAATATCACCACACACTTCAAGATCCATTGTAATATTCCAAGCAAAGTCAAGGTAAGAAACCAGTTGGGAGAGAAAGCGATTTCATCTCTCACAGAAGAAATGACACACACAACACAAAGATCTCAAAGATAGCAAAATGTTTAGAATATTTGAAAAATGGAATATGATTTAGTGTGCCCAAAGGTAGGGTTCATATGTTAGAAGAAAAAAAACAATGGAAACTTAATTTTTGTACTGATCATCTAAGTCTGTTAGCTAATGAAATTTGTTTTTATTTTATGGGAGATAAAAAAATCACTGAAGATTTTTGAATGGAATGAAGAAAAAACTTGGAGTAAAATTGGGCTCAAGAGATCATATTGGCTTGAATGTGTGTGATCCAGTTTTGCCACATTTTTGGTAAAAATTTGAAGTAGTAAATAAATATGTAGCAAGAATGGTACACCCTGGGGAGTAGTGGTTAAACACAGTACACACATAGCCCAATGTCGCAGGTTTACATACCAGGGTCAGATGGAGCTACTAAGATGAATAATTAAATAAAATAAATGAAAACACTTCTTCATTCTTTCTTTATCTGCCTGCCTGCCTGCCTCTACTTGCCTTAAGTCTTGCTTTCACGTTTCCTATAAGGAAAAAAAAAGTAGCAAAAACATGATCTCCAAAAGGAGTATGGACTGTATTGACTCAATAGCTCATAATTAGAATCAAGAGATATAAAGAGTGTCTGGAAAAGAGTGATAAAAAGCCTATGTCTTTACTATGTCTTTACCAGAAAATGTGTGATTTTTGTTTTCAACTTAGTATCAATGCAAGATTAAACATAATATTGAGCACAATTGTGTCTTTTCAGATTTGTGATCCTAACAGTAGACCCTAATTGATGAGTTTCTCAGACAACTTGGTATGTAAAACCAAGGATATGTAGACACTCTTAAATATGTTCCTTTCCTTTTACCATATGGAAAGTCTCATTCTGGCAGGGATAGATAAAAGGAGAAAAAAATCTTTGACCTTTGAAAGTAGGTAGTAAATATTTCACATCTTAAAAAAAAAAAATTATTTCACACAGTTCAACATCCAAACACATTTCTATTCAAAGAACTTTAAACTTTTTTTTAAGGAATATTAATGGTGTCTAATACTTATGACAAGTTTTAGTAGTACATAATATTTCTATAACCTCTTATTAATTCATATTGAAAAAAAATCTAAAAAGAATATAAAGGTTATTCCAAGATGGCAGACTGTTAAGATATTGAGCTCACTTATTCCCCACAGATATAGCAGAAGTACACACTTTAGTAGCTACCACTTTTGAAAAAAAATGAGGATCAGCATCTCCACAAAGATAAAATACATATGTCTATAAATGGTAGGAGAAGTTGATCAGTATCAGTATGTACATTGTCAGGTATTTAGTTAGACCCTAGGGCTGGACAGTAGGGAATAGTACTACAGGCCCTCTTCCCAGGGCTAAAAGACTTTGTCCCTTATTAAGATCTACCACAAACAGGAAATGACCTGTGAACACATACAATAAGACATAGAGAACAGAAGGGCATTTCTATGGAAAAAAATAGGACTCTGGAGAGTAAAGAACACAAAACAAAGAACAATGGGAGTCAGTATATAAAATACACATGGACATGACAGCAGGACTTTTATTTGTTGAGCCAAAAACTTCATCTTGTGGAATAAAAAAAATTAATAGACTCCCCATGAACTATGAATGTGCTGGGTACCTTCTATTGGTATCTCTTATGTGTTTGACTCAACTGCTGAAGACACCCGGCTAAAGCAAGAACCAAAGGTGAAATGTTCTACCATTAGTACACTTCACCATTCGTACACTTAGTACTGGATAACTTGTGCTCACATTTATGTTTCTCTAGGCTACCAAAGCAGTGTTTGCATTTCCTAAGTGAGAACAGGAACTTGTCCTAAAACTTCATTACAAGTAACTCATTGATTTCCTAAAAAGAAATTTCTTCAACTCTCTTAGGGAGCATCATTAGAGAGATTACTGAAAAGCAGCAGTTTGGCACCCACTAGGTGCTAAATAGCTTTGCATATCTTCCTGGTATTTGCTAGAATTTGAGGTCCCAGGGCTTGTTATATGCTGCTCCCTGTTATGGCTGCTTCCCTACTAGAAGACAGAGGAACTGTTGACAGGTAATTGGAGAAGACACCTAACAGTCTGTCACAAATGGATTCTGTTGAGACTTGCCTGGGCCCAATCCTTTTGGATCTCTCTCTTTGTGATTTGCTATTTATGCTTGTGAATCAAGGAGAAACTTCATCCTGTGCCCCAACTTCAACTCTGAAGGTTAAACTCTTGGACCTCACCACAGTGCGAACTTTGGAGTTCCAGAAATCCCACAACAGAAAATCCACCATTTTGAGTCAACATCCTAGGCTTATACTTTTATCCTGATACCTTAACACAAGGCAGAGAAGTCAAGTCATTTATTCTAACATAGAAAAAGACATGAACGGTGAGCTCAGTAAATTTGAAGACTTAGACAATACGGAAAAATTTCTTAGAAGTGTACAGACTACCAAGGCTGAATCAGGAAGAAATAGAAAACCTGAATACACCAATCACAGCATGGAAATTGATGAATTAATAAAAATCTCCATGCCACAAAATAAAAGCCCAAGGATAGATATCTTTACTAGTAAGTTTTACCAAAGCTTCAGAGAAGAGTTAATACCTACTCTTCTCAAAATCTTACAAAAAATTGAATGAAGTACACTTTCAAATACTGTCTATGAAGCCAACATTACTCTCATACCAAAAGCAGACAAAGACATCATAAACAGAAAATTATAGACCAATACCTCTGGTGGACATAGGTGAAAAAATCCTCAGCAAAATGCTGACAAACTTTATTCAGCAATACATTAAAAAGAGTACCCATCATAATGTAAGTTTATGTAAGTTTAATTAGAACCCATCAAAATTTCACTGGCATTTATCAGGGAAACAGAATAAAATATGTTTGAATATGTAAGGACTCACAAAAGACTATGAATAGTGAAAGCAATCATAAGGAAAAAAAAGAACTAAAGTGGAGGCACCACATTGCTGAATTTCAAACTGTATATCAAAGTGATATTAATCAAAACTACATGACATGCAATAAAAACATACACAAAAATCAGTGGAATAGAATTGAGTTGCCTGAAATAAGCTTACATATCTATTTCTCTATTTCTGTCTCTATCTATCTGTATATCTATATTTATCTATCTATGTAGATATATATCTTTATTGATAGATAGATTTATATAGTGAATTACTTTACAAGAGAGTCAAGAGAATGTCATGGAAAAATGAAAGTCTTTTTAATTAATGGTGTTGGGAAAACTGAACAGCCGCATATAAAAGAATGAACCTAAAATACCAATACCATAGACAAATATATTCAAAATTGATTGGAGACTTGGTTGCAATATCAAACCCTATAAAATACATAGAAGGAAACAAAGGCAATACATTCTGTGGCCATAGAGTGATTTTCATGGACCAACAACAACAAGGGAAACAAAAATAAAAATAAAGAAACTTAAAAGTTTCTGCAAAGTGTAGAAACCCATCATGAAACTTAAAAGGTATCCTTCTGGATGGAGGAAAATACTTGTACATCATATATATAACAAAGGCTTCATATTAAAATATAAAATATGCATAAACTACAACAGAAAAGCAATCTGGTTAAAAATGGGCAGATGATCTGAATAAATACTTCTCCAAATAAGACATACAGATGGCCAACATGCATATGAAAAGATGTTTTGCATCTCCTGTTATTAGGTATAGGCAAACCAAAACAACGAGATATCACACCACATTTTTTTTACAATGAGTAGTATGCAAAAGACTGGAAACAACAAGTGTTGGTGAGGATGCAGAGAAAAGGGAATCCCCGTACACTGCCAATGGTAATATAAATTGACACCATCATTGTGGAAAGCAATATAGATTACTAAAAAATTTGTGAATGGAAATTTCATATGATCTCATTATCCCACTTCTGTGTACTTAGCCAAAAAGCACAAGAACACTTATTCAAAGACATGTATACATCCCCATGTTTATTGAAGCATTATTCACAATCGCCAAGAAATGAACACAACTGCCACAACCGCATGGCTTATCAACAGGGTCTCTGAGAGGGGGCTACAGGAGCCTAAAGAAAAAACAAACAACATTCATTTAGAAAAGTGGGGCACAGGTGGGACACTTCTCTCCTCTCAGAAACAGTGACCACAAACTGGTTCTGTGATTTATTTTATAAGTCTGGGATGCAAAAAGGTAACACAAAGAAAACAAAGATGAATGTAGACGTTCAATTCTGCTGCTATAATCAAGATAACAACATTGAAGGTCGGAGTTAGCGGCTTTCTGCTGTTATTACTTGTAGCTCTGCTGACTTGTGAGAATTTCTGTCCTGGAAAACTTTACAGAAGTGGCCAGAAATCAACTCGCTCCCAACATCTCCCCCTTTTTATTCTTTTAAATAACACAGTGTCAATTGATTTAAGTGTAATTAGTTGTATGCGACAGCACTCGGGTTCTGCCTATGGCCTCGCTATTGATGATTTCGCATTCACCGACTAATAGAGCAAAGTGCATAGTCTCAAAATATAGTGCTCTGGATCCCCTGCAACTATGCCTGTCTTAGGTTGGCCCCCTCTAGGATTCTTACCCATCATTGACTAACCAGCCTTCTGGGGGTCACAAAAGGGTCATATTTCTGCATTATGACTGAACTTCCAGGAGGACTGGGTCACATTCTTCTGGCCAATGTAGAAGGAGCTCTCTCCGGTCTTTGTTCTATTTAGCTTACGCAGCCAGGAGCAAATGCTCAATTTGGTAAAAGAAGAAAAAGAAGTGGGAGGGGCATTATGTCCTGTGCTCTATGTCTTATGTCCTAGTCACAGGTTTTGAAAATCCATCTAGTCTGATTCAGCTTTCATTGAACTTGACGGTAGAAAACATACAAGAGTAACAAAAACATGACAAAAATGCCTGTTAGAGACCAAAGCGTATGTTTTAACAGATTAAAAGAATTAAAACCTTTCAAATCATTAAGCAGTTGGTGAGCTAAATGAACAGGATTAACTATAGGGACTTTGGTTTTCTGGATATCATGAATTTCAGTTTGTAACTGATGCAGATCAAGACTAATATTTGCATGATGCCATGTCCCTAAAAGGTGAGTTTTTATTCAAGTCCAATTCCATCAGCTACTGTTATAGTGAGCTTGAGTAATACAAATGTAAGTAAATTCTGCATGGCATCGGAGTAGCTGGTGAAATTTTACCACTTCTAATTGGTTTTGAAGGCTTACTACTACAAATTCTGAAGCATTTAACTTTGCTTCTAATTTTGCATCTATACATTCTTGAGTGCTAAGAGCAATTAAAGTATTGTGAGCTAGGGCATTGACGAAATGAGCATCCTGAATTCTCTGTGCCAGAGCCGTAACAGCAGTGACAGTGGAAGCAATAATACTAATAAATGCAATAATTCCAGCTATGAGGAGCCCTATGGCTGTTTTAGGTTGAGTGAGAGCTCTGTGAATTTCTTTTACCGCTAGAAGACCAGCATCCTCATACCAAGGACCTGAAAGATTAACAGGAAGCATAATAAAAGGTTGATGGACAACCAAAAAATCATCTTGTTTATTAAATCGAGAGACACAATTAGCCAAATTACAGTTTATGCAAGAGATGGTATATAAGCCAGATACAGAGGAAGTAATTTTGATATTACCCACCACAATAGTGTAGGAGGGTGAAACACAAGACTGGAGGCCATAAGAGAACTTGGTAACATCTCAAGTACCTGGAGTGGCAAAGTTTATCAAACACAAAGCAGAAAAATATTACTCACAAATCCTCCAGCAGACATTAGCAAAGAATGAGGATGACCTGAATCCACTTTATGGGACCAGTTGTACACTGAGTAGTCAGTTCTGGAATATTATACTCAGTAGGCAAAGGATAAGCACATTCAAGCCTTGGAGGAAATTCCCCCAATTCTACATTGGCGCCATTAGGACAATAAGGAATGGAATGATGACATTGTGGAACTACCTGTGAGGTTTTAGGAAAACTCCATTTTGAGACAGATATATTTAAAGAGATCTCCTGGACCAGTTAATTTAGCAACCTTGCCTCCTCCACAGGACGTCTGCTTTTCTTGAGTCAATTGGAAGCAACAAGTTTTCGACTGGGAAGAAAAGCAAACAGATACAGAATGACTAAACCAGAGAAGTTAAAGCCTCCTAGAGACTCTGGGGTGATATGAGTAGCAGATCAAGCTCTCATCATCATGTGTCATTGGTATATACTAGAATAGTAGGACCATCCCATAAGGTTGAAAAAACCATAAAGGGTCTCAGAAATAAGCCCAATAAAGTTCCCCTTGGTTATTAGTAACCAGTATACTTAGCCATAATAAGAGTAGCATTATGTCTTCTTCTCAAGATGAACAGGGTCGAGAATTTCTTCTTCCTTCTTCTTACTGTCTTCTACTGAGGTGACATGCCATATAACTATCTCTGGTACCCAGACAGGCTTGTCAGTGCCTTCGAGAAAAACACAGACCTGTCCCCTGCCCCACATAATAACTGGATCTGGCCCATGCCATTGTCCCGTGATGAGATCTTTCCATTTTACCAATGCTGTGATTTTCTGAGTCAGGCCTCCAAAATGCCATTCAGCAACAGCTGTGCCTTGATGATCACAATTTAAAAAATTTAAAGTAAAAAGAGCTAGATTTAATTTCTTGGAAGGTGAGAGTATCAAAACCTCTAGGTCTCCCGCTTTTTGTTTTTCAAGTTGAGTTTTGAGAGTTCTATTGGCTCTTTTCGCAATAGCTTGTCCCTGGGAATTATAAGGAATTCTAGTCTTGTGTGAGATGTTAAATTGCTTACAAAAGCTTTGAAATCTAGCACTGGTATAAGCCGAACCGTTGTCAGTTTTGATCTGATTAGGCTTCCCCATTCCCCATACTGGCAAATGCTGTTAAACAATGAGTAATAGCATGTTTAGCACTTTCTCCTCTTTGACAAGTAGTGAAGATATAATGAGATGTCTGTAGAGACATGAACCCATTGCATTTTGCCAAATTCTGGAATGAGAGTGACATCCATTTGCCACAGCTGATTGCCAGGACTGATTTAATGGGAAGCATTGTGAATGATCTCGCAGCTCTCAACCTCCTGCAATATTTGAGGCTCATAATTGGCACCCTGATTGCTATTATACCTCTATCAATTTTTTTTTGTTATTGCTCTATACAGTCTGGAGAATTAGCCACGAAACCTGAATTTCTACCCAAATGAAGATGGCGGCATCTAATCACCCTTGCTACCGTTCAAGCTGCAAAACAAAAACTTACTAAAGAAAAAAAAAAAAAACTGTTGCTGCTCAAGCTGTAAAACAAAAGACTTAACTGTTGGGGGCATAAAACAGAGAAAAGTCAAATTGGAGTGGCAGAGCATCAAGGATAATGGGCAAAGGCCTCTGTGGGAAAGAACTAAGGAACAGTGTTCTTGTAACTGTTTCACTCCCCAAAGCAAAACAGACAGTTATGAGTTAGAGAGCAGAAGGGTGCATAAACCAATATAATTACAAACTTACATAATTTTATTTATCTCTCTCCAGTACTGTAGCAACCTCCATTTTCCTGATTTCTTAGGGATGACAAAGATAGGAGTATTCCAAGGACTTAAAATTTCTTGACTATGTCCTGCCTTTCACTAGGAAATCTGCTGCCTGCAGTTTGTCTCCAGTTAGGAGATGGGTACCTGATGTCCTTGATTATAACCAGATTGCTGACTGTTTTCTTCAAACCAATCTGATTTCCACATCAAATAATCTCCTCCTAAACAAGTTCTGGCTAAAATGATCCAGTCCTTGGGACTCAAAGGATCAGACACAAAGATCTCCACCAGAGACAGAGTAAAAGGAGAAGACCTTACATATTATGGGCAGTTTTAAGCTCCTTTAGCGAAGAAGATAAGGTCATGACAATGCAAAATCTGTCCTGGATTATTAGAATCTGGCCTCTCAGCTACTGAGTACATAGAAAATTCTGTGATGGCCTCTCTTCTTTCTGCAGCTTATCTTAGTGACTTCTGTAAAGAAGATGTTTCCCTTTTTCTAGCTCTCAAGAGCGCAGATGAAATTCCTTGTGCTGACATCTTTGACCTAGTTTCCATCCCTTCAGAAGGAATTTGAATAGCAGCAGTAGGCTGCCTTTGATCTTATAAGGATAACAAAGAAAATTGCTTTATTAATTCTTCTTTTAAAGGGTCATCCTTCTCCCCTAAGAATTCCTTCTCCTCACCAGAATTTCCAGCCTGCTTTTGTTTATCAAATTGCAGAGCCTTATATTCTAGCTTCCTAGCCTTGTCAGATAGCAATATTTCATTCTCTCCTTCCCGGTGGCATTCTTCAGGCAGCGCAGTGGGCAGAGTGCAGCCCTCTACAGCCCTCATTAAAGAATCACTCCTGTCTACAGTCTTTAAATCCTCTCTCTGAGGGTCACGTGAATACCTTATTGAAGTCCAAAGTATGGAAATAGTAATAGGAATACTTTGTGGACCCTCAGCAGCATAACGGTTTCGCAACTGCTGTCCTACTTTCAGCCGAGTAGCTTCATTCATGGCCCTTCTTCAGGAAACCAAGGGCAAGTTTGCTTTATAAAATTTAAGAAATGCTCTGTTTGTGCAGCGTGAATCTTGTTGTCTCTAGCTGATATCGTAGATTTCATCTACATATAGAGTAGATGAAGAACCTGTATTCTCTATTTTTTACACCAGGTGAAATATAATATGCTCCTACCTGACCTTGGACCTTGTCCACTGTGTGTGCACCTTCAGGAGCTGGCTCTCTGTCAAATTCTTCTTCTTCTCTTTATCTTTATTTGTTATTTAGTTCCCCCATTCTCAGAGCCCCGTGTTGGCCACCAAATATGCCACAACTCACATGGCTTATCAGCAGGGTCTCTGAGAAGGGGTTACAGGAACCTAAAGAAAAAAACAGACAACAACATTCATTCAGAAAAACGGAGGCCAGGTGGGACACTTCTTTCAGAGACAGTAACCACAACCTGATTCTGTGATTTACTATATAGGGCTGGGATACAATGAGGTAATGCAAAGAAAACAAAAGAGAATGCAGGCATTCAATTCTGCTGCTGTTATCAGGATAGCAACATTGAAGGCCTGAGCTAGCAGCTTCCTTCTGTTATCTACTTGTAGTTCTGCTGACTTGTGAGAACTTCTGTCCTGGGAAACTTTGCAGAAGTGGCCAGAAAGCAACTGGCTCCCAGCATAAGCGTTCATTGACAGATTGAAGGGAGCGAACTATTTTATGCCTGCCTCTGCAGAGGCAGTTCTCTCATCTTAACAGAGCTAGAAGCAGATAACAAAAGAATGCCTCTGCAGGATATCCCAAGGCAGAAGTTCTCTTATGCTTCTAATTGCCCAACCTTTAAATATTCATATGTTCCCAATAGCAGCTAATGTTTACAGCCTTTCCTTGCCTTACATTTCTTATTATCTCATTGTAACCCAGCCCTATAAAATAAATCAGAGTCAAGGTCGAGGTCAAGGACGCTGCCTCTCAAACAGAGAGCGGTGACCCATCTGGCCCCTGCTTTTCTAGATGTATGTTGTCTGTCTTTCTTTAGGCTCCAGTAGCCTCCTCTCAGGGACTGACCAGCTGTACGGGCTGCAGCACAGATGAATGGAGAAAGACAAATTCCTATACATATCCAATGGAATACCATACAGTCTGATAAAATATGGAATCCCTGCCATTTATGAAAACATGATGGAATTAAAGGAGATTATACTAATTGAAATAAATCACAAGGGGAAGGGCCAGTATTGGATGATCTCATTCATCTATGGAATATAGAGAAATAAAACAAACAAACGTTAATGTCTTGTTTATTGACAATAGAACTCAGGTTACCAGAGAGAATGAGTGTTTCAGTGGGAACAAGAGACTGGAATCTCATATACAGTGGTGGAGTAGTATTAAAAAATTGTTGGTGGACATGGTTTGCTATCATGTATTTGATAAATAGTGAATCTATATATCTAAACTTGTATTAATTTGTAAGTTATAATTACCTCAATAAAAAATTTTCAAAAGAGTACATCATGATAAATTTGTGGCAAAAAAAATATGATGATACTGGTTTTATTTCAAATAAACCAAACCCTGAAGAAAAGTGGAAAATCTCAGCAATTAGTCCATTCTTATTAGGCATTGTGATTTAGAATCCAAGGGAATGAAATCACCATTTTCATTAATAAAATTTCCTTTTTTGATCAAATGATGGTTACTATTCTACCTTCCCAAAGCTGTGCTAGATATTAAAGCAATATTTCAATTACTTGACTTTTGAGTATAAGTTAATAAGATTATTTAAGAATAAGTAAAATAAAAATATTAATGAAGTTAATATTAGTCATCAAAATATATACATACAGAAGTGTTAACATGTATTGAGTATTCATCTTATATGAATATGAGCTCAGAAAGTATAGATCATCATTCATAATTCCCAAAATAATGTTATTAGCTTGGTATTGTTAGCATATACTTTACATTAAGACCAAGTGATTCACACAGTGCAAATACCAGTAGTTTATTCAGTGTGATGACCTGGCTTCAATGTCATGTCATTGCTTTCTTCTGCTGATAGAGCAGTGATCTTTCTTGAGATGTAGACTGCTAAGTAAAAGCATAATTCTAATATTTTCATTTGTTGTTTAAACGAAATAAATGGAAAACAATTATATACACTTTTAGGACAGTAGCTTACTGAATATGTTATTGCCCTAACTATGGGGGAAAAGAGCTTTCACAGTTGTGTTAGGATAGCACTGAATAGTTCCTGTCATTTTACAATACTTTTTTAAAGATGAAACTTAAGAGAATTGTCTTGCTTTCTTTATCTAGATCTTATATGGTCACACAAATAAGAATTTGGAAAAACAATATCTAGTTATAAATGTATTAACAATAAATCCAGTGTAGGTGAATTGCATATCACACCAGCCAAAACCTGAATCACTCATCTCCTCAAAAGTCTGGCTCTCACTTGTTAAATCTGTGTGCTTTTCATCATGATACTCAGGGATCTTCACAATTTGAATTTAACTGTCTTTGTGTAGAGTATCACTTATTCATCATGGACAATGTAAATTAACACCACCTTTCCCCCCAATTCCAGAACAGGATATAACTTTTCACTCTAATGTCTTTCCTTTCGCTAATCCCTCAACGAGAAGATATATTTTTCTCTGACTCTCCCATAAAATATTTCATATTTTTTAAGATTTAACTCAAAAGCTAAACCTTTTCTGCTCTCTGACAGACAATGTCAAGAAAATGGAAAAACGATCCACAGACTGCAAGAAAATGTTTGCTAAAGATATGTCTAAAAAGG
Organism: Solenodon paradoxus; assembly: GCA_004363575.1. NCBI lineage: Eukaryota > Metazoa > Chordata > Mammalia > Eulipotyphla > Solenodontidae > Solenodon > Solenodon paradoxus. The sequence continues at coordinate 386,816 of RJWH01000445.1, read as the reverse complement.
ACTTCTATCTAAAATATACCGAGGAAACTCAAAATTCAAAAACAGAAAAAAATAATTCGACTAAAATTAGGTCAAAGACCTTAACAGGCATCTTCTCAAAGAATATACAGGATGACAAATAAGTGATGAAAAGGTTTCTTCTTTATATGTCATTAGAGAATGTCACTTCAAATATGAATGAGATACCACTCACATTTATTAGAATGGTCAAACCTGAGGAAACTGATAACACTAAATATAAGGAAGTATGCAGTGCAACAGAAACCCTCTGTCATAGCTAATGGGAATGCAAAATGGTACAAACACTTCGGAATATTGTTTGGAAGGTTCTTAAATCTCTTAAAGTTTTCCTAAACATAATCATGCCACACATTTCAGAAATCACCCTTGTTGGAATCTACTCAAATATATTCACTTTGTACTTACCCAAGAAATTTAAAACTCACGTCCACACAAACACTTGCCCATACATCTTTAAAACAGCCTTATTTATAATTGCCAAAACTTAGAAGCAACTAAGATGTAGTTCAGTAGATATTATTAAAAGCTAAAAAGGAATGAACTATTAAGTCATGAAAAGATGCAGAGAAATCTTGAATGTATTTTATTAAGTGAAAGAAGCCAGTCTGAAAAGTTCACTTACTGTATCATGTGACATTATGTGATACTGTATGACATTATGGAAAAGGCAAAACTATGGGGACAGTAAAAAGACAAAGTTTTCCAGGAGTGGTAGTGGGAGGGATGAATAGATAAAGCACAGAGGATATTTAGAACAGCAAAAATTCTAGGTATGATGTCATTATGATGATGAATACATGTCATTATGCAGCTGTCTAAATTCGTGGAATGCACAAAAGCAAGTGTGAACCATAATGTAAACTATGGACACTGGATGATTATGATATGTCAACATGACTTCATGAAGTATGATAAATACAACACTCTAGTAGGTATGTTGATAATAGGAAGGTTTTGCATGTATGGGAAAAAAGATACATAGGAAATCCCTGCACCTTACTCTTAATTTTGTTGTGAACATAAAACTGAAGTAAAAATAAAGTCTTAAAGGAAAAAGGTCTCCTCTCTGATTGCTGCATGTTATTTTTGCATATCATTTTTATCATTCTGCTTTTTAAAAATAATAATTTTCAAACTATCCTTCTCTTTCCCTAATGCCTAGTATAGTAACGCACCTCTACTGAATCCACAATGATGTTGTACATAACCAAATGTTCTCCAGAACAATATGGTTCCTGCCAGGTCACATCCTACCCATGTATAGTTTAGGGTAGCAGAGGTTAATAGAAAAGTTGACATGAGAATATTTTCCAGAAGCAGGTAACTGCAAGATTCACAGACTCCAAAAAGTACAATCTGAAACCTATAGAAAGCTATAAAAAAAATTTAAGCTGGAAAAAAATATAGAGACAGAATGATATGACTTGTTCTGTCTGACTTGTTCTGTCTCACTTGTGTAAAGTTAAGAAATGAATGAGTCATAAATACAAGGCAGCAATGATAAAGAATACTCTGAAATGTATTTTTTCCATGAATACTTAAACAGAAGATATTTTATGGAACAGGTGGTTTTTAGCCATATCAATAGCATTGAGGGAAATTTTATATTTGCAGGCATTTTGGGGAAAGTTGGCAAGGGATGAATAAAAATACATTTTTCAGACTTTCTAGGAAGATAATTCTTACAGCCTTACCCTTCAAAACTTCAAAGTCATTCTTTTCCTCAAATTCACAGTTTTAAGCATTAAAACAATATCTGAACCCATGGAATCTTTACATCAGACATTCCACTTTCGCAGTATGAAAGTTTACTTTAAAAATTTTCTAAGATTCATTGACTAGATCACAAATTGTCATTTATTTTTAGATAAGGTACCAGCTAATTTCTACCTATTTACTCATGATCACACATTTAAAAAAATTATCAATTGATTTCATGATGGACAAGAATAACTTTTAGACAGATAATAAGAGAAAGTGGAAAAAAAACGACAAAAAAATAACATTTAGTTTTGCCAGCCACAACAAGTGGATCATATTACAGGCAAAGAAATTTTCATGTATTAAGTACAAAGGTGATAGGTTATATTATTGTTGCTTTGAAGTATTTTACAGACTCTTAAAATGACTGCCAAAAGCAAATTCAATTAATCAAAAGAATAGGATTTCAACATATTACAATTATGCTTAATAACATACTCAATATCTGCCTATGTTCATTTAATTTGGTGAAGATTTTATCCTTGACCAAACTTTTTAAAAGAGTTATCATTCAACATAGTGCATATTTTGTAATTTTTAATTGTTAGATCATTAGATGTATTTAAGAAGATTTAATAAAAGATTTACCAAAAGTTTATAAAATTGAGTTTAATGAACATCTTTTTAAAAAGAATATCAGGATATTAAGTATTTTATGAATTTTATTAAACCTAAAACTGCTGTCTAATATGTATGAAAATTCAAAAGCCCAAACTAAAAGATTTAAAAAGTTAAGATAATGATATCAGAAAATTAAAAGATTTCAGATCAAAAATAAATACACAGTAGATAATGGCATATTTAAATGTGTATTGCTTAGTATTTCACCATAAAATGATAGTGCTCAATAACTACTCCTTTCCTCACTATAAATATTTTTGTAATCTAATTCAATTTTTCTGATTTCATTTAGAAGAGTCAAATATCATATGTGGTATATTTATGGAGTAGTAGTTTATCTTGTAATGAGTCACTCTCATTGTTCCAAATCTTGTTCTCAAAATTTGCTAGCGAACCTTAGTCCTTAATTGATAATAAAATCAATTAATAAATGCATATGCATTTTGTTTTGGGGGTACTTAATATGAGTCATTTTATTTAAATTATGAAAAATATCAATCACTGATGCTTTCATGAACTTAAATACCACTCAGAACAAACAGAGAAAAAGATAACTAATAGTACTCCTTAAAAATGACAACTTCATGTCTTATTAGCTTGTATATTATGAAAGTCAGAGTAAAAATATACTTAATGTATTATATAAGACACGTTTGACAATTTCTTATTAAAATTCCTTTTGGTAGCATATCTAGCTCTATTAGAAATTAATATTATTTCTCACTATTAGGTAAATATCTTTTGATGCAGAATGTAAACATAATAATTTAAGTAATATATTAGACATAAGAAACTATATTATTAATGTATATGACTAAATAATATACATATCATGGATAATAATTTAAAAAAAATTGTTTTGAAATAGCAAAATAACATTACATTATCTATTCATTGTCTAACTCTATACTACCTAACATATAAATTTTAGGTGTATACCATAATAAACCAACATTTGTATATGTACTACAATAACTTCATCATTAAAAGTCTTTTGCTATCTTTCACCATATTATTAACCTCATATGCCCATATGAGGTTATGCTTTTGTTTTTATATGCTATTTCTCTCTTTTCTTCCGTCTGAATTTTTTTTATAGTTTTTATCTTTCAGATCACTTATTCACTCACTTATTTGACCTGTTCTGCTCCCATAGCTTTCTCTAGCACTTGATTTGTTTATTGTGTTCTTAACATCCTTAATTTATTAGGCTCTTAATTAAAACTTTAATTTCTGGCATGTACTGATGACTTAATGGGTACATCTGCCAGATTCAGCCCATATACATCTCAAGAAACCGGTTTTGTATCTGGCACAGGAAGGGAGGGTGAACAACAATGATGAACGACTAAATAAAATAAAGTTGAGTCTTCCTCTTCTCTCTCTTGGCTGTCTTTCTCTGCTTACCTTCATTGCTTTTGCACTTTTCCTTTTTAAAAAAGCAAATAGAAAAATATCCTTCAATTTCTGTTTATTGATTTTATTTGTGAATTCATCCGTTTTGCTGTTTTCTTAGATTACTTTGCTTGTTTTCTGGGTTTTCTTGCATCTCTATGAGTTTCTTTATGATTGCTGTTTTCAATTCTTTATTTGTTTGGAATATATAATTTTTCATCTTTGAATATGTTTGTGGAGAGCTGCCTCCTTACGAAGTCATAGTACCTTAATGTTCCAAGTGATCCTGTGTTTTTTTTTATTTGTCTTCCAATTGACAGTCTGAACCATCAGCTTAGTACTGAGCTGCTTATCTTTTACTTTTCTAGCTTTTAGAACTATGGTTTATTTCACTTTATTTATTTGACCCTTGTCAGTTTCTATAGGTGTTTAAGCCAGTAAACAACAATTTCTGTTCAATGGGGTAAGAAGAGACATGCATCATAATTTTACAGGGTTCTGGTTCATGTGGGTGGCACTAGAGCTTACCCTCCTCTCTGGGGCTCCAGATCAGAGACTCTAGTCCATCACCTGTTGGAGGGGAGGTGAGCACTTCACTGTATAATTACACATTTCAAGGGTTCCAATGTGGAATATACTCTGGAATGCTTTCTCTGTTGTCCTCTTTGCCATGGTCCCAGTGGGTAAAGTTCATTCAATTCTTCTCTTTAGGCTTCCTTAGCCAAAGGTATATGTCATCACCGTCTCTGTTCTACTCTCCCAGAGGCCTTGGCTTGACAGCAGCTTTGCCATCTCTGACCTGCTGAGACTACCACCATCTCTGAGCATTTCTCTGTAGCTACATTTCATCACATGATACATGGATCTCTTTAATGTCCTTTCTAATTCAGTCTATGTTGGTATTTAGAGTAGGGGTACATCAGTTTCTCTACCACGCTGCTTGAGTCTCTCAGTGGTGTTTTTTTATTGTTTTACAAGCTAATTGCTAGTTATTCCCATCAGGAACAAAGCAGGACATATCCTCTGTCACCATCTTGGTACAAATCAAACATAGTTTTTTAGTGGGTTGAAATGCATCATAAATAGAATTTTAAGAAATAAAATAACATCTGAATACTCCAACCCTATTTGTTTTGTAGGAAGACGATAGATGAAATGATTTTAAAAGATTCTTTGAGAACTTTGAGACAATATTTATCGAACTTTCACATTGAAAGGGTCAAAACATTCACCATTGCTTTTAATCTCCTCATGAATAATCTTGCATTTTATCTTCCCTCTCTACTTTTCTGAATACTTGTAGTAATCTAAGGAGGTAGAAGATGTACGAGGGAAAAATGAGCTGAGATTTTGTAGGGATAAGAGTGAATGCTGTCTACTATTAAGAATAACATGCTATTTTTTCTGATTTTTTTTCCTCTGTAAATGCCCTTTAATACTGCAGTTAGAATAATTGTGAAACTTTTCCAGTTTCCTTTAATATCTTCCCTCTCATCACACCTTTGCTATCATATACTTTTTATTTTTTATTTACTTGCAATTCAAGGAAGAATACATACTTTGGATAAGAATCATAGTTAAACTATGATGCTTACTAAGATTTAAATGTGAAGCATATCTTAAGTGCCTTATTAGAAAAATTGACTTTAGAAAATTTTGGACAATTAATAATCACAGCTCTAATGGCATGAAATCCATGTGTGTGTGCACACACAATCTTTGAAATGAAAAACAGATGTCTCATCATAACTTATAATTATGCATAAGACAGACAAAACAAATGCAGTACCAGTCTGATAATACAAAAAAGTAATTAATACAAAAGTAATCTGTTTTTAAAGCATTATTTTCTATTCAGATAAGCAGTGGTGAGTCAAATCTTAAGCCTTAAGCAGCAAGTATTTAAAACTAATCCTCTTAGCCCACTCACACCCTACGAAGCCATGGTGGCATTAGGCATTCATGTGATTTTTACATTACTGCCACATTACAGTATGTACATTCAAAATCGTTATCTTAGGAATCATGTACCAAGAGCTTTGGGGAGCTGAAAGTAATGGCTCTATTTAGAAGGCGAAATGCAGTTTTAGGTCTTCTACTGCTGCTGTATTAGGACCAGGGTTGTACTAATCTGCTATAATTTAAAGTCATTATTGAAATCTTCATAGCATGAGGTAATTTCTTTTGCATCTTTGAAAGCCTGTATATAAATCAGCTTATGCCCAAGGATTTTCCCACAATGACATGTAGTGCACAAAATATGTAGCCCAGAAAATATGCTCCATTGTAATTGAATATTTATTGGAAAACTAAAATGTCCATCTTTGGTATCTATTCTATATGAAGAGAGCTGCATAGGCTATCAATGTGATGAAAATACATAAAATAAAACTAATCTGGAGGTAATTTGCCCTCATCATAGCAGCTACTCTCTTTAATGAAAGAGAAATTATTATTACACAGAGTATTATCAAATTTTATAATAAAATTTGCAAAAGTTATTGAGAAATCTCTTCTAGTAATAACTGAACTCTATCTGAATCTTCCAAATTCACATTATCCATTCTAGGGCAAGTGATATGAAAGACCAATTTTATAATAAAGGCCTTCACTTTTAAAAATGTTGTATTCCCATATAGACCAGAATACAATATAGTTTAGTTAATAAGTTGTTATGTAGTTTGAATCACACATTCTATCAGTTAAGGCTTCAAACAGATGATGTATTCAAAGTGAGGCAATTTGAAAAAGATGTACAGAGGATTTATTTACAAATATGTGAATTTGTAAAGCACAAGTGAACTCAGTAATTCAGTGCAATAGTATCTAGCATCTTAATACACCTATGCCAAATGAGCAAAAGAAGTTTGGAGTTCCTGAATTTCTGAAGAAAACAGTTACATAAACTCAGGTATGAACTTCAGTGGAAGAGCACATTCAATTCAATCAAGTGCTTAAGAGAAATTCAAATACAAAAATACTCTGACTTCTTTCTCTCTTCCTTCATCTCCTGTTGGCCTTCCTGAATTCAACAGAAGCTAGAGGATGTGGGTAATATTTTAACATGGTCCACAAATTAAGTCTTCTAAGACAGAGAACAAGATGAAAGAAAGTACAAGAAGAGTACAAAACAATAAAAACTTTCTAAGAATAAAGCATATTCCTATATAAATTTTGCAAAATAAATAAAGTACATCATGGTATAGGCTATTCCTTATAACCAATTATTATTCTTCCTATTGAAAATAGCAAAACAGTAACAAAACCCAAACCAAATCAAACAAAAATCCTCTTCAAGAACATTTTAAAAATATAGGAATTAGGGCTGTCTGTAGGTTGTTCTCATTTTGTGGCTCAAATGATGACTTCAGAAGTCCAATTTCTTTTGTTTCTTTGTGTTGACAGTCTTGCTAATGCTAACCCATGGCTGACCTCTCTGGTTGGCAAAATGATAACAGTACTTCCAGGCATTACATCTGGACCCATAACAACGTGAAAGAAAAATGTAAAGAGAAAGCTGGTCCTTGTTATTTCTTTTTTTTTTTTTTTTATCCAGAACTTCTAGAAGATTCCTACTTGAATTTGCCTGAGTTAAATCACCTGAACCAATCTTTAGGGTGGGGGAGTGTCATGCCCAGGTTAATTTGGCAATGAGGTTATCAAAAATGGTAACTCTGACAGAGAAATAAGATTACAACCTCTCCATAGACTAAATTAGCATCACCACCAAGGGTATAGTAGCTGCACATATGAATAGACAGGATTATTACTTTAAAGACAATCTCAATATCTAATATTGCTCCTCTACTCTCTGCAACATCTTTAACAGATGAGGAAACAGACCAAGAACATTTCCTCATGACATGTAGTTACTAATAAAAAGACTTGAATTACATCTTCAAGTTCTGATTTAAAATCCTACACTTTTCATTTATTACAAATTGCTGTTAGAACTAATTATCTGATGTGCAAATGTCCCATAGTCCCTTTAAATATAAGACACAGGTTCTGAAGTACATATAGGAGTGCTTCTAAGGACTTAAATAAACCTACTTCAAGAAAATGTTTTGATTGTTTGGTTTCAATAAGAAATTAAGGACTAAGATTCACTAATACATGTTTAGAAATAAAAATTGGATCAGAGAAACTAAAAATAAGAACTAATACTCAAAAAGTAAAATGTTAATATTTGACTATTCAAAACATAAAATTAAGAAAACCATATTTTTTAATTAGATTAAAAAACTATAGAGAGGAAGGGAAGAAGCAGTTATTGAGCATCTACTAATTTTATGGGTAAAAAATTAAGTAGTATTTAAATATGCATGTATATTTTTGATCTCCAGAAATCATTTCATTGACTAATATTATTATCTTAATTTTTGCTTTTCAACATGTTATTTAATTTTTATGCAAGATAGAAGTTTCTGAAGATGTTTAAATGTATCTTTTCCTATTTATATATTCTGAAACTATTAGACCAAATTATGATTCTCGGTTTGTTTATATTTTTTCTCCTCTAAATCTTCTTCACTAAAAATGTATCATGTCCTAAGCAAAAAAGTCAATTTCTATTCCTCCAAAGACAGTATTTCTTCTGCAAAAAGAAAAAAAAAATTAAAGAAATTTTTGTAAATAAAAGGTCGGATCTTATAGACTCAGAGAAACAGTTTCTCCCATTGGGAGACATGATTAATATTTTTTATATTAATCACATATGTAAATTGCATTGCTGTCAAGCTCCCTGAGAGCTAATAAGGGTTTATAACCTACTTCTAAGCTCTAAACTTTGAACACAATTATGAACTTACTGCTGAAAATATAGAATGAATAAAATATTTGGAAAGTGTGTCAATAACATTGATACAATATTATCTTCATTGTGTCAATCAGAACTTTTCTTTGTTTTTAATTTTTTAATATAAAATGTTCAAAAATGTTATAATATTGCATTCAGTAATTCCTGCTCTTTCCAAGTTGAAAAAAAATTATTTGGCAAAGATTGGAGGCTGTGATAATGGAGGATAAAATTTACAGAAAAGGCATATAGTGGTGCCCCACCAAATCTAGTTACTAGGGTTTAATTTAGTGCCAATGCACTTCTTTTACTGCATTACATTTTAGAAGTTTTACTTATAAATGTCAAAGAAGTATTTTATCTGTGTATTTATATAGTGTCATCAAATTCGCTATTATAAATAGTTTCACAGACCCAAGGAACCCACTAACTGTGTCACATTTAGAGAATATAATTTAAACTGCAGGTTAATGATATATTCATATTTACTAAACATGGAATAAATACTTCCTTTTTGGAAATTCCTTTGTGGGTAGGCAGAAAATAGTACGTTATGTTTTAAGACCATGTGAGCTGGCTCTATCCCTCCCTGGGATGAAAATCTTATTGGGCTGTGGGAATGAGGCACAGTTCCTTCCCACTCATCTCCTTCTTAGGCCAGTAACATGGAATTGGTGGCAAATCAATGTACTCAGTGAGATAGGAATGATAGAATGCCTTGGCAGCATCAATTTCAAGGTTGTCTTGGATTCAGTTGGTGATGTGTGTCCTGTAAAGCTGGCCTTTTTATAATGCAATGTTCCTTAAATAATGCTGTTTATACAGTATTATAATACTGTCATACAGTGAAAACACAAAAAGTATCACATAAGAAAATAAATATGAGCTGTCTCTAAGAGTTTTAATGAGGAAGTATCTACCTGGGATTGAAACTACCTTAGGTTCCCATTAAGACTGACACTGCCTTCTCTGAAAACTAATGTCCTTTATTTTATTTTTATCTTTTAGCAGCATGTTTTTTAATTAAAACAAGGAATCAAAAATCCCATGATTTAAACTTCCAAACAAGATTAGTTTGTTAAGTCTTTTGTATTTATTTGCATAAACATATGTAATGAAGTAAGGAGAAAATAAATTGACATTTGTTGAGCAATGATTGTTCCCTGTTGACAAAATGCTAAGTATTTAATTCATGGTTGAAGCTCTTAAACAGAGGATCCGAAAATTAATTATAACTCATCCCATGTTTCTCCTTAGGTGATAAAATAGAAAAAATGACTGAAAGAGGAAAATATATGGTATCATGTAGATTATACAAAACTATAATGTCCACATTAAAACATTCAGTAATTAAATAATAATTGTTTTATAAGGTACATAGTGAGCTGTTTTCATTTGTGCCCCTCTGTGACAAATATTCATTTTTAAGTACTCTAATATATACATACACATCTTTATTTCCATTTGCTTTTCAGCATAAAGTACACAACTTTACTGGTTTTTAACTGATTACACATTTGATCTATCACACTATTCAGGGAAGTTGGATATGCTCACCAGTAAGTTATCAGTGATTTTTCAAGATGGGTTATTGTTAGTACTGTTCATCAGACACAAGTAAATCCACTTCAATCTTAAGAATATTTGCTAAAGTATGTCACAAAGGGTTTATTTTCTAAGTTTCTCTCTCAGAATCAGATGTCTAAATCACTTCCTGCTTTAAATCTTAAGATTATTTTACTTTTACTTTTGTAGATAAGGTTTCTGTCAATTGATTATAATTATTTGATAATATAATTTCATTAAGAAATAACTAGAAAATGACAATCTCAATATGAGAAAGTAAACATCTCATTTTATTGTGGTCTTATATTTCACAATATTGCATTGTTTATCAATTTTAATATTAATAATGATAAAATCAAAGCAAATAAATTTTTTAAGAGGAAGGAAACAAGGAAGAATGAAGGAATAGCTGGAAGGAACATAGAGGGAGGAGAAAGAAACACTTTACTTAATTTTTAGTTTTCCTACCACCTGGGTCCTTGCCTGTATGTAGGCTGCCCTTCAGGAGTGGGCTTAATACCTGAGCTACCAGAGTGTGCCAACAAATATATTTAACATAAGTTTGAGAGACACAGCTTTCCACAGTGAACTGTTTTGCTTGGAAATTAAAACACAATATGGAAGAATATGTTTTATATGATTTATTTGTAAAAACTCGAAGCAAAAATTATGGTATTTTCCATAACACTTGTGTAGTATTTTTTAATATGTACAGAGATTTTCAGAGTTAAAACATATTCATTCGAGTACTGATGGGACTAAAATATGACACCCCAAATTTCTCAGAATTGTTCTCTTGTGTGTACCACATTCTGACATGAACAGCCAAGGATAGTAAAGGACAGGTTCAAGATGCAAAGGAGAAACTCCTATTCTTCTAAACCTGTCACCCCTCCCTTAATCAAGTAAGTCATCTGCCACTCCCTGGGCCTAACCCTTCTAATCAAGAAACAGTTTTTTCACTCTAATCTCTAGAAGAATGTAGAAAGGGGAGTTATTTATCTCTTCTTTTAGAGTATGAGTAGGGATGAGTCATTAATCCTTGCCATGTGAAGACCCCCTTCTCTGACCCTTGAGTCCCCAGGTCCCCTTTCCTTTCCGAAGCACAGGATACAAATCTTTCGTCTAACCCAGTTACCTCAGAATTTGTTGCCATGTAAATTCTCTATGTGTGTATTATTATTAAATCTGGGCTTTTCTCTAACTAATTGTGCCTAATGCTAATTTGTTCATTCATCTAGCCTGTGAAGAACCTCAGAGAAATAGAGAAACTTTTCCTTTGACCCCCCACAGTACCATGCTCATTCATTATTCCTGTATCTATAATCATAGCTCACTTTAATAAAATACTCAGAAATTTTTCAGTTGTAATATTTTCTTATTCATAAGTAGTTTTTATTGAAATAATATAACATTTTTAAAGTTTCAAACATTTATCATTATATATCAGCATCTGCATATATTACAATTAGAGCACCATTAGAATACTATCAGGGCTGCTCTGATTTCTTTCCTCAGACCCTATAATATCTCCTATTCTCTTGCATCATCAGTTGTCAAATGTATATGTCTCATATGCAAAGTCCTATTTTCTGCTCAACTTCCCAAGGAAATTGTTTTCCAGATACTTCAAATGACCATCCAAAACCATTCCCTCCTCATTCCTCCTCCTTTTTATTCCTCACTTCAGTGAATGGTATCATATTTCACCCAGTTCTAAGGCCAGGAACCACAGGGCTATATTTTACTTTTTCTTCTACTTTGGCCCTCTATATCTAATTGATCATGGAATTTATTGTGCCACTTCAATGATCATTATTAAAATAATCTCTTAACTGTATCCCATGCTTACTGTCTTCACTTTCTCTAATTCACTCATGATTCTTCCAGCATGATCTTCCTGAAATTAAAATACAATCATGGCACTTTTCTGTTTCAAATCCCTTGGGTTGCCTAAGATTACCAATATAATAACTGGATTGATGAAGCCTTGCAGCATTTGATCAGTGGTTTCTTCTTTATACTGTTATTGAGGTAGTCTCCTTTCTCCTGCCAAGCTGTAGCCATAGGGGAATCATTCAGTGTTCAGTTGTGCTGGGTTCCGGCTCACCATCTGTCTTCCAGCAAATAGTCACCATGTATGTCCAGACTATTTTTAACCTTCCCTATCCTTTCTTTCCAATCATTGATTCTAACTCTAGATCAAATATCTGTTTAAGTTTGTATGCCAATTCCTCTAAAAGACACCCCCCCTCCTTCATATTGTATTGGAGTGTCTCTTCAATGTGTTCCAATTGTACTTAGTATTTTCTTCTCATATTACCCATAATATTTTACTAAAATTGCATCTTCAGTTGCTTTTAAAATTGTTATTTCATTATGTCCCACTATATTGTGATTACCATTTAAAACATTATTATTTTTTTCTTAAAAAATTTTATCTTCTTTGCATAAGCCATTGACCACATATAGGTGTTTAGTAAATATTTATTAAAGACATAAATGAGTGAATGGTAGATTTCAGCTGAACATGATTAATAAAATTATTTTTAAAGCTAAATGTGTATCATAATACTTCTCAATTCTAAACAAAGTCAATTTGATATTATTCAGGATCTAGTTGAAACATTATTACACAAACCTACTATTTTATAATATTGACCTAATAGCATTATTTATTTTCTTTTATACTAGAGAGCTAGTTCAGCCTGTGATATTTAAAATGAATTTATGGTACACAGATGGTCCTTTATTTACAATGGTCGAACTTCCAATTTTTTGTCTTTATAATGGTGGTTTCAGGCATGTACATTAGTGATGGGATGCCCCAACAATCAGTTTGTTTTTCACATTCAGTATAGTAGCAAAAATAAAGACATGAAATATTGAATAATTCATTATATCAGGTTTTTGTTAGATGACTTTACTGATCAGTAGTCTGATATGTATTACGAGCACATTTAAGGGTTAGACTAACTGTGTTCATTAGTTTCAGTGTATAAAATGCATTTCCAACTTAGAGTATTTTCAATTTATGATATTTATGGAAAATTATACTTATAGATCAAGAAAGATCTGTATTGCTCAGTGTCTTGTGTTTATTTCAAAAATGATCATCATTTTCATATCAAGTTTTATTTGTTTAGGGTAGTCTTACTATTAATGGAATCAAAAATAAAGAAAGACATTAGCCCATTGATTAATTTTCACAAGGGTCCAATTATTGAAGATTATGGTTTTCCATTTTTCCCTCTGATAAATTTGCTCAAGGTAAAATATTACATAGGATGATTCAAATGTAGGTCACTTACATTACTTATTTTCCTTTTACAAATAAAAGAAAGTCTATATTTTAGGGAGATCTCCAATTCTATCTTACAAAGAAATGAACATAAAATAAGTTTCGGGAAGGTAATGACAGTTTGAAATTTTTTCATAGGAATTGTCAATTTGCATTAGGTTTTATAAATGTACATTTATGTTTTAATGCTAAACATGTTTCCATAATTTAATATTTTTTCACATGTGCAATATTTTTACCAAAGAGCTTTTTATCTTTACTGAGAACTAATGAATTAATAATCAAAACCCTAGTAGACTGGGACAGTGAAGAACCAGTGCAAAAATGCACTGGTATTATAGTGATATTTATTTTTATCACGATGTGAAATAATACACAAAGAAAAATACAGGATATTGTCTTAAATTGGCATTGTGAAATGACAACCCTGTACTGAGCTTTAATATTTACTCTATTACTTTTATTTGTTTATTACAATTTTCATTTTTCCAAAATGCTTCCCTTAACACTAGCCAATGGTAATTCAATGTCATAAATTTCTAAACAACTAATTGCTCTATTTATATCTATATGGCACATAAAATTTATTTTGAAGATAACACAGACAACTCAGAAAATGAACAAACTATTAACATAAAAACATTTGGTTAAGTTATCAAAACAATCGACATTTTTAAAAGAAAATAAGTCTTCCTTTACACTAGCAATAATGAGTAAGAAAAGTAACTGGAAGTAAAATGACTGTTGGAATAGTCAAAAACATATTCACTATATTATGTTTGAGAATTATCAAGGAATGTCATCAATGTAATGGAGAGCATTTAAAAACTGTTAAAAGAGTACGGTAAAAGACAAGAATGCACAGAAATTTATCATGACTATGGATGGAAAGTTATCAATTTCCTTTTGAGGAAAATATGTAATAAAATAAAAATACAAGCTTATTTTGCATATATTAAGATATAATAGTAAACCATAGTTAATAAAATTATGATATTGATATCAAAACACTATTAATAGACAAATGGAACCAAATAATGAAATTATATTTAGAATATGAAAGAAGTAGCACCACACATTTAAACTAAAGAGTAGCTTATTCAGTTGATTATGTTGAGAAAGTTGATTTACCATATGAAAAAATTTTAAAGGCATTTGTATTTCACATTTTAATAGTTAAATACTAACCTGTGAAATTTCAAAAATAATAAATCTAACTGAAAAAATATAGGAAACTTATGAATTTTAAAGACTCCAACAGATCAACTAATAAGCACAAAAAGAAAGTAAATCAACAAATTGGCAGCATCAACAACTGCAAATGATTAGTAGTTAAAATATGGAGTAAACCTGCCAATCCATTAAAATTTGAAAAAGAACATAGAGTTAATACAAAACATGCAATGAATTTGGGCATCAGTTCACAAAAGAAGGAGACATAATGGTAAATATACACATGAGAAAGATACCCAGCTTAATAAGTAATTGCAAGAACACGGTTAATTTAGTAGACTAGTTATCATTCTCATGTTGACCAAATCTAGAAAGTCAAATATAATCAAGTGTTGGTAAATATAAGAGAATCTGTCTATCTATCATCTATCATCCATCCAACTATCTATCCATCTATCCATAATCTAATTCTCTATTTTCTGTGTACACAGCCCAGAAAATTGTTAACACTTGTCTCCAAAGAGACATGAAATGATATTATTCTAAAATAAACTTTCCGAAAGCAAAAAATAGAAATAAGAAAAAATAAGGAAATCTATATTTAATGTGTTATAAATCTACAATATGTACCAGTACATAGCATTCAGAAGCAAAGAACTGGTGAAGAACAGCATGATTAAACATAAAAATGTTGAGGTGAAATATGAATTAAAATGTCATTTAATATTAATTTAATAGTTATTTCATAACTATCAGTTATGAAAATTTCATGGACATAAAACATGTACTGTTTGTTCTGGAATACACAAATATGAAAATAGATGATTTGAAGATAGATTGAAAAGTTTGCATTAAAATACTAAAATTGTTGACAATTAAAAAGAAATAGACCAAACTTGGATTAAGAGATAAAGGTGAACACACAAATTCATGCAAGAGCCACTGAAAACAGCATGGATTAAAAATCAAGACCAGATGGTCCTGTGTACTTAGGATATTAATTAAATGAATAATGAATAAAAAACCCATTTTCAAAATGCATAGTGTATTTTAAAGTTATTTTTATTTATTACCAAATGTTTCTCATATGAAATAAAACAACTCACTAAATTTGGGGAAAATAAAATACAAAGGTTAAATGTAATCAGCTCAATCAAATAATTATATAAAACTAAGCACTAGCTCTTCCATGTAGCTCTTCTTTATTCAAGTGTCATTTATTGAGTTCTATATCCATGATAAAACTATTAACTGTTATTTCATTCTAATACTAATTACAATCACTATTACGAACTGCAAGTTCCAGTCTACAGAAAAATGACTTTAATGAATCAAATAAATCTTCAAAATATAAAAATAAAAAATTTGCATCAAATCTAGAGAGAAATTTTGTAAGTATCCATTGCACTGACAAATTCAACATGTGTCACAAATATTGATAGTTCAATTAAAATTAGCAAGCTTTTAAAAAGATTTAAAGTACATAATTAATAAGCTTGATGTATTATAGATTATATTCCGATAAAATATAACTAAAACTGAATCAAGAAGAAATAATAGCATAGTATCTTGAAATGAACACAATAAACAACTATACATGCAATTTTTAAGCATTGTAATCTTTATAAGAAGATTCTGTATCATAATGACGACATTGTTTCTAAAATGATCAATAAATTTAATGTAATTCCAATGATTGTGGACTAACAATAATACAGATACTCCTGAAAAGAAAACAAAATTAAAATAAGTTAGAAAACTAACTAAGGCCAAGTGACATTAGCAATAGGAAAAGAAAAATAGCAGTGGAATGAGATGAAGATATTAAAAGCAAATACAAATTGAAATGTAGCACAAGTAACTTTGAAGAACACTTGGAAATTAATGAACCAGTAGGTAAATGGATCTAATCCAATTGTACACCTATTAAAAAGCAAGTGAAAGGGTCTTCCCACTTCATAACATGTATCAAAATTATTTCTTCATGGAGGAAAATTGTGATGTTTATATTAAAGTGGAGAAAAAAGAAGTCAGTAAATTATATAAAACAACATTTCATAAAAGAAACAATAGAAATGATCCATATACATATGAAAGATATTTAATCTTGTTAGAAATCAGTGAACTAATGAAGCATGGTAATATTTAGCACACATTAGTTGGGAAAAATTTAAGATATCTGATAATCCGAGGGACCACTGGAGGCAATTCTATGCAACTCTAATGGGAGTATAATTTGGTATTAAATTAAAAACAATTCACCACCACATGAAAACAGAGATTATCCTATACTCTGTACTATAGCAGTTTTGTCATGTCATATGTACAAAAGATTCTAGAAGATGTATTTTGAAACATATGCAAGAATGGCCATTACATTACCGTTAATTAAAACAAAATCAGAAATTAGC
Source organism: Solenodon paradoxus (assembly GCA_004363575.1). Classification (NCBI taxonomy): domain Eukaryota; kingdom Metazoa; phylum Chordata; class Mammalia; order Eulipotyphla; family Solenodontidae; genus Solenodon; species Solenodon paradoxus. The sequence goes on along the minus strand of RJWH01000445.1, from coordinate 369,769 downwards.
TCAAAATTCCCTCATAGTACTGATCAAAAGAAATTGTCTTTTTAAATAATAAAACATAAACATACATGACAAAACATGACATACACACACATACGCACATGCCTATGCCAAAAATATTGAAGAAGAGGAGGAAAAAAATGCTATAAAAGAAAAAGGGAATTAATACAACAAATTCAAATATTAATAGAGAAGAAGCAGAAGAGATATGATTGGGAATAAACACAGATTTTGGAGTTTTAGTGGTATTCTGGTGCTTGGACTGCAGGGTAGATTCATAGGTTTTCATTTTGTTATGAACTTCATAGCTCATACATATATACTGCATTATTTCTTTCCATAAATTGAACATTAATATACAATCTAAAATCATTCAAATACAATTTACCTTTAAAATTCCAATCCATAAATGGTACTAGCACATAATAGACTCTTTATACATAATTGATAAACTAAAGGATCAACAATTGAAAACACATTTTAAATATTTACAATGGAAGGCGCAAGACTTCAAAATGCTTATGAAAAGAAGGCAGGCAGAATAGTGCGGAACAATAAAGCATTTTGACAGAACAAAAGCCCAAGTTAGGATGTGAAAGAAAGTCTAGGACTGAGAGGCATTTTTTTAAACCATTGAATCCACTTAATCAGATGTCATTTCACTTACAGGTAAGTGGAGCTTGTAGCTCTTTGTATTCATAATCTTAAAATCTCCTTCTAAAGGTCAGCAGACTAAGGCCAAACAAAAATAAGAATCATCAAACTTAAAAAGCAGAATTTATTTGCAAAACATGTAACAGGAAGTTCTATTAATAAAGCAATGTTTTCAGAGAGAGACCATCAGAATTTTGATTCTTGAAAGTTATCGAATAACCTTTCTAGTAACTAAAGCACTAAAATTACTTTTAGGTATAGGTAGAGAGAATTCTCAGTACTAAGGATATCAATGACCCCATTTTTATTTAAGGTTGACAAAGGGAAATTAAAACTGATTACTGCGCTTGTGTGAGTGGACAGTTTGTTCAAGGTTTATAAATGAATAATGCTCCACTGGATAATTCAGAGAAAAGGTTTTTTGACAGGTGAATGTATTTATTTTGGGTCATTTAGCAAATATGTGATTCTTTTACATAAAAAAGATATTGCAGACTCAAAACATGCTTTTCGCACAACTCACATAACATGGTAATGTTTTCTCACCACTACCCTGCAAAATTGTGACTCTAGAACCATCAGCATGACTTTGGGCAAGTTAATTCCTCGGTGCTTTAATTTACTATCTGAAAGTGGGGAATGATAAAAACAAATCAGAACATTATTGTGAGAATTGATGTCCAACAAATGGTAGAAAAATTAATAAATATTTGTTCTCAAATATTTCGTGATCTTATAACAAACAAGGAATAATTTATAGAGTAGCTTTAAATATTATCTTTGAAAATTTATTACTGTTTCCAGACCCAGTACTTGGCATATGGTGGACATAAACAAAGAATTACAGAACAGTTGTTCTGTATATATAGTTATATTTGGGGATGCTGTTCATCAATTTTCCAATGAAATCTTTCTCAACTAGGTATCACTGATTGTAAAGGGAGAACAGCCTCTCTGGCTAGGGTTGTTACATTAGAAGTCTGAATTGAGATATGTAACATAAATGTTGCAAATATTCTCCTCCGCATCACCCTGTCATCTCTATAGGTGACATTGCTAAGAGCTAATAGATTATTGAGAAATTCACTAAATATTTATTAAGCCGGACAAGATGTATCAAGAGAGTTCTAGACAATGATCATTGTACAATGGTTGGTAAACAGAATGATCCAGTTCTCACAGAGTTGATAAAGTGTCAGGTGTATAAATAGGAACTCACAAGAGTATCAATTTTTTTAAAATAATTTTCTTTTAAAATTGATTTAAAAAAAAATTGAAAGGAAGAAACTGAGTATATTATCTTCTAATACAAGATGTCATATCAGGAAAACAAGCTACCTTATCCTAAAATTTACTTGTGATATAGTGATATACCATGGTGAGTAAAAGGGAAAATTCCTTCCTTTAGTGCTGTCCTGCAGAGTATCGCCTACGAAATGAAGAATTGCTCTCACTGAAAACATTTAGGATTTTTCTGGTAAAAGAAATAATAATTAGAGCTTATTCTCAATTATCTAAATAATACTGGTTTATTGTGCTTAGAGCATTTCTACCAAAAAATGTCTGAGGCATTTCTAACATGCTGCCATAAAGCTTAATTTATTGAGGAAATTTTGGTGAGAATTAGAAGACACATAAACTCACTTTTTCCTCCCACTTAGCACATGCTATGCAAAATGTGTATAAAAATTAAACTTAGGTGGTAGTAAAAACAAGTATGTGTATAGTTGTCCATACTATGTGACTATTTATGATATTAACTTTAATAGTTTACTTGGCTGGGTTAAATTTTAGCACAAAGTGAATTTAATAGCTATGATTGCTTATACTATTTCCTAAGGTTAACTTGTTTTTTTTGAAAGTATCTGGCTGTTACAGATTTCGAATTTAATGTTTGTTAACATTTAATTGAGGTTTTATTACTCAGTCTTTAAAAAAAAAAGGTATTCCTCATGAAAATACCATTTTTTTCTTCCTTCCTTCTCAAAACCACCGGCTTAGGAAAAGAAGGATTTAAAGCTGTTTCCAGAAAACACACAAAATATACAGCATGGTCCAGCTTTCACATCTCACAAACTGAAACGTGCCTTTGCTAACTTGCAGTAGGCCATGAAATAATTATGTTGTGTGCTAAATAGTACTTTTCACTTTTCATTTACGCTTCAACACTCAGTTTTCAGTAGATCATTTAGAGAGGATCAGCATTCTTTGGAAACTAAAAACACACCACAGGTCAGGGCAGCGCAGCCTGATGGGAAAAGAATGCAGCCCACAAAGGTGGTCTTTGTGAAAGGTGACGACACACTGGTGTCTGATACAGAATTGGCAGGCTCACTGCTTCCCCTAGTGTCTGCTCCTGAAATATTAAACTCCTCTGTGTTGCAAGGCACAACTCAAGGAAACAAATGGGCTTTTAAGGCATACAACTCTCAGCTCCAGAACAAGGATTAATTTCACACATTTAGGTGAAATCCTTCACGAAAGGACGATGCTGTGCAGTGGGTTTTGCTGAAGGATTATTCACTGTGGTGGCTTTTTCCCCACCTATGGTACTAATAACTCCTGAGGTTCAAAGTGATAGCAGGAATAATAGAGACATTGATAATTTCTAGAAATGTATTGAATACTGTTATTGCATTCTTGTGTCTTGTGTATTTTTTAAAACAGTGACAACTCAACATTTGTACATGGTGTTCATTTATTCAGGTCTATTTTGAAAATTAAGCATTTTGAAGTTTTCTAAGTGACATTAAAAGTGACTTTATTAGTATTTGAAAATATTTTTGATTTGGAAAAAAATCATGGGAAGTTGTACTTTAATATACAATGATTTTTTTCTCCTCTTCTACCTCACAGAAAAGGCAGACTGCCAACTTCAGTACTGAAGCTGAGTGATCTAAACTGTCACATATGATTTTCAATAATTAAAGTGGCTAGATAACCCGACTTTCTAGTTCTTTCTTTTTTAATTCAATGTTTATGATGTCATTTTAATTCTTTCTGTCATTTTGCAATATTTTCCCCCAATTTACAATGACCACATTTTCAACCTTGGTAGAATCTGCAGGAATATTATATTAGAATTATGAGGCAGCCCTTCATTTATGTTCAAAATGTTCAAAATATTTAAAAGCATTGAATTACTTGTGGCATTATGAGAAAGAAAAGTGACATATTTCACTCATCCCCAGATTAAGAAAATAAAAGAATAAAATTTTCTACATGCTCCTGTTTAATTGGAATCAATGTACATCAATCACTTTGCTCTACAATTCCAAAGAACATTTTGCCATTTTCTAAAGAAAAAAAGTCCTTTCTTTTCTTCTTTTTCTCCCTCTGTTATCATTAAATGTAGATAATTTTCTTAGTTATCAAAATGTGTGTCTATATTGTTGAACCCATTTTACTCCATATTTTCTTTATGCTTCTACAATAATCATATCCATGTTTTTAGGAATGTGTGCTTATCACATTCATGCTTCACTGTCCCACTAGGTGGTGAGTGACTTACCCAAGTCATATAGCTATCAGGAGTTAGGATTTTAAAATCTCCATCCTTTTCTATTTTCGCAGTTTCCTTTCATGTTCAATAACAAAGTACTACCTTTCATATAGATATTTTTCCATCTTTAGGAATGTAGTGTGCATTAAATCAGGTATTAGGTGTCAGAATGCTTCAATGTTCTGCTCAGTAATCACAAAGAACAGTTTTTCTGCTCTTCTTAGTCATAAAGACATTGATTTTTAAAAATTATGTAAGTAAATGTAGCTCAAACCTTGCAAAATAAAATATTTTTAGGTCCAGTGAGATGAATGGGCTTCCCAAAGATGAGAAAATTAATGTGAATCTCAGCTAATAATTAGTGGTATGAAACTGTAATGATTAAAATTAATATATGTTACTTATAACTACCTGAAAGTTGTCCTCTAATACTAATTAATACCTTATGCCTCTGTTTCTATATGGGTAGTTTGTATTTCTTTTTTCTGTGTTTTTTTCCTTCTCTTATTTACCACAATGATCAATCTAATTGAATTTAAGGTAATTATGTCAACCATTATTTCTACTGTCCTAACGCTTTTTTTATTTTTAACTATATTTCACAGTTAAATTTGTGTTTACATTTTTAAGAACATCATTTATATTCTGTTTGACATTCTACTGTTATCATTTATTATTATATAGTGAAGATTGCTATATTTGGTAACGTCAGGTGGCTATATTTAATTAAGTACTTAATGTCACATTCAATTATTCTTTTCACACAGCATTGTTTTCCATTTGTTTGCTATATATATATTGAATAAAATTAAGAATCCAGTGTTTTAGTAGCTAACAACCCACTATTGCTTTTGCAGGTAGCAATATTTTATAGTTACATTCCTCTTATTTTATCTGACTTAAGGATGAATTGGTTTCTGCTCATCTGTGGGGAGTCATAGTTTTTAGGTAGTGTAAATATAAAATTTCTCCTCTGAAAAGAAATACCTCTGATACTGAACAAAACACCAGAAATAATTAATTCTGGACAATTGATTAAAACTGTTATATTTTTTTAGGAGACCTAAGATAAATGATCATCATAGTCCTTAGTGTATAATAATTTGTCTTCTAATAAACGTTGCTGTTAGTCAAAGAAGGGTACATGGATCCTCTTGCTTATATATTTATGCCTCATAATACCACATTATTAGCACCATTAGTCACTCAGTGAAGGGCATCAGGAATAACCTTCTTAGGCAGACATCACTTATAGGAGTACAAAATATAAAGGCCTATAAAATTTTCCAGGTATCTTAAGGTAACAGTTAAAGCAATGATATAATAAGCATAAATTTTCGTTCATTCTTTGCTTTTCATATCATAGATTATAAAGTCTATTAGTACTGTTCACTAAGTATTGAGATGAGAGGGTATTTCATAGGATTCATTCACTTATTTGAATAAGATTGAAAGGATAAGTGAATCCTTAGCAGGTAAAATTTAAGAAATAGTTGTCTTACTTACAAATAGCAAAATATATTAATAAGATGTAGCACATGCACATAAATATTCTAGAAATGATGTCACTGATATTTTCTTATCTTATGTACCACTCTCAACATATGTAAGTGGTTTAATCCATTTCATCTTTTGCTCTGATAACTTTCAAGGAGTAGACCTGCTCACAGGACAGAGGCCAGTCACTAGAAGTATCTTTACTAATAATCTGAGTGCATAAATTGGAGAATGATTTAAAATACGTTTCCTAAAAGAGAGCTCTGCATTTAAGGTAGAAAAATGGGTGCAAAATGTGTCACAAATACATAGTTGCACAGTGACAGGTGGTAGAATACTGGAAAAGGAGATAAAGTGTCACAACACTCAAAACACAGAGAGAATAGGACTTAGGAAGTTCAGAATAGATGTTTGAAACAACATAAAAGTCTTAAACATATGAGTCGTCTAGAATTATTCCTAGGACCTGCCTAGAACCTTAATTTAAGCCAGGCTTAATGAATATGGCAAAAGGGTTAAAAAAAACCCCAAAAAAACCCTATATTATGAATTGAGAAATTCACAAATTTACTTATGTAATTTACATATAAATGAATTCATCAACTTTTAATTGCTATTAATTGGTATTTAGATATTTCATGAGTCCTCAAAAAAAATTTGGTTTTTGCTCTTGGTTAGTCTGACAAAGATAATGAGAAACCTTCTCGTAAGCCCTATTTTTTCACTCAAATTATTCACCTACTAATTTGGTATTCAAAGTAATTTTTAAGAATAATCTATAAAAATCAGTACCATCAAATCAATCCCAAAGTTACACTCAGGGCTCTCCTTAAATTAATTTTATCCTTTTCTTACCTCATGTTCATTTTAGCACCATCTTTGTTTGCCATTTTACAGTTTTCAGGTGCTATTAATTCTCCAATGGCACCTTTTAATCTTTAAGACTTCCTCAAATCCTTTCTGTTCCACTGCCAGTCCAAGTTACCTCTTTATCTCCCAAAATTTCTCAAGAAATTCAGACGATTGATAGTATTATTATTTTCTCTAAAAATGTCATGGATTTCATTTTTTATATTTAAATATGGTCTGCTCTTTCACACAGGTTTCAGATACAAAGTAGCAACAGATTGTGGACTTTATTGACCAACACGACATGACTATTGAAATGTTTTTACACTATAAAATATTCTTATCTTTGGTAGTTTGAAAGAAATTTCCTGTAAAGCTATTTAATTATAGAATCTGTTTTTAAGGGAACTTGAAAATTTGTTTTGCTATTAGTATTTCAGATGGTCTATTTCAATTTTCCATTTCAAGACAACCAATAATTTATTTTCTTCTAAAATAACAATATACTTACAAAAGAATTGACATAGTTATATATTGTATTCTCTTACCATTTTAAATGTTTTTCAAATTTTCAGACATATTAGCTTACTATTGTTATTTTCAGCTTTTTTATGGAAAATATTAAACACACAGAAGTAGAGAAAATCTAGTGAGACGAATACTGCATGTACCTCTCACCAGGCATTAACAATTACTAACACATGGAAATAGGAATTTTTCTCTACCCTTATCCATTCCTTTTCTCTGTGGAATTAGATTGAAGAACATCCAAGACATTGTATCACTTTATGCATAAATATGTCAGCATGTAACTTTAAAAAGTGAGAACTTAAAAAAGATATTTTAAAGGGTGTATTGACATATATCTGAGGAATGGGGAAACTGTGCAAACAGAGAATCTACACATCTGAGTGTATTCTAATGTGTAAAATCAAAGTTATAGCAATAAAAATAATAGAAAAACATTTTACACCTGAAAAATTACTATCAAATACTTAATATCACATTTGCTAAAATACCTTTTATATTTGCATGTTTTTCTGTTTTCTGAATCAATAGATTTCTCCATTTTCTGTTGAAAGTTTTTCTGTTTGTATCCTCATAAAGTCAACGTGTTGTTTTAGTTGTGGACAAATGTATATGTTGAAACCCTTACCCCCAAACATTATTTCATTTGGAGATGTCTATAAAGAGATAATAAAAAATAAAGGCCACAAAGGTGGGGTCTTCATCTGATAAAACTACTGTCCTCATTAGAAGAAGATGCACCAGAGATCACTACCTGCCTGCACACCCTTAAGAAAAGCCTTGAGAAACCACAGCCAGGACAGCTGTCTGCAAGTTCAGAAGAAGATTCATTATATATTAACCCTGATGGCAGCTTCATCTTGAACTTTTAGCTCACAGAAAACAGTTTTCTGATGTTTATGCTGCCTTGTCTGCAGTACTTTGCCATGGCAGTAAGTCATCTGAAGCACCCCTTGTACTTCTTGAATGTCCCTGTATTAGGAGGTAGAGCTTTAAAAGTTTACCAGTCATCAATTAATGACCTTCAGTTCCAAACCTTCCCTTCATTATCTTCCTTGTGAGAATGGAACATATTTTCCTTAGCAAGTGGGCATGTCAGTTTTATCAGTGGAGGGTGTTAAAGCGATGCCAGATGAAGAAGAACCGCTTTTTGGTTCTGATGTGCCTTTACGGCAGTCCTCTACAATGCAAGGTGGCCTGCCACGACATCTCTCTGTGGATGACAGCTGTGGCCTCCCTTCCAGCAGTTTTATAATAAGTTCTAGGACATAGCCTCTCCCTTCAGACAATTTCTCAATCACTCTACAGAGTGGTTTCCTTGTAAGTTCCTCTGATGTGGAATTACTTTTCAACAAGTTCTCCAGAAGCCCCTGAGAATAGGTATTCAGGAAATTCCTAGTGTGATGTCAGTGAATCTGCTGTTCATAGTGCTTGATAAACTGGTTTTCCCGAGGACATCTGCAGTTTCTGTTTGGTTACCAGTCTCTTCCAGATTTGTTCCATTTTTGACTATTTTCTTTCAGTCCAAGGGGTAGCAGCTACACCCTATCACTGTTCTAATTTAAATTTAGAATTCTTTTAACCCCATAACATTTAATCCCTCATTATACGAATCCTGAAGTTAGAGTTAATCGTTCTTTACATTAAACTTTTCCCATTCTTATTACATATATATATATATATATATATGTTTTTAGTGTCTTCATTAAACTTAGACTGATATAAAAGACTTAATCAGAGTCAAATTAAGCCTTGTTTTTGCCAGTTTGATTTTCTTAAGGTAAGTAGCTTGCCTATACATAAGAAGATATTATTTCTGTGCTTCTTATTTTGTTACTCTATTTGTCTATATTTATGCCAATGCTACCTATCTTGATTTCGCTTACCTTCCAGTTTTGTTCTTCAGAAATATTTTAGCCATTCTATGCATTTTGCATTTCCAAATGAATTTTAGATACAATGTATCAATTTCTATAAGAAAGCCTACTTGAATTTTGATCGTGATTGTGTTGAATTTATAGACCAACTTGAGAAGAATTGGTATTTTAAAAATCTTGAAGTCTCCAAGTCATGAACAAGTTATAGTTCTCCCTTTATTTAGCTTTTTAAAATCACTTTTATGGTTTCCAGTGCAAATCTTGTACATTTTTAAAGTATTTATTCTTAGCTATTTCATATGTAAATGAAATTTAAAATTACATTGTTTTATTTAGTTCAATTTCTGGTCATCAGTTGTTATATAAAAATACATTATATATATATATATATATATATATATATATATATACTAAAATCTTACAATATCAGTAAACAACCTCCATACTTCTGGTAGGTTTCTTGTAGCTTGAATCAGGCATCTATGTAGATGAGCATGTTATCTGTGGATATAAAAACATGCTTTCTCTTTCTTTTGCATTTAATATGGATCATCTTTATTTCTCTTTCTCTTTCTTTATAACCTCTCAGATTAAATTCCCAGAGACAATATCATTACCTTTATTGGTATTAGGAGAAGAAAGTTGTTCATTTCTCTTCATCATTAAATATGACAATTTTTAATAGATGTTATTTATTAGGTTTATTAGAGCAATGCCCTTTTATCAATAGTTTGCTGAGAATTTATCAAGAATATATGTTAGTTTTGCCTAATGCTTTTTCTGCATCTACTGAAATGCTTATTTTTTAAGCATTTGTGAATATGATGATATTCATTGATTATTTTTTAAATATTGAAACAATTTAAATTCCTGGAATAAAAACCTTATCCTTTTAGTGTTATTGTTGGTTCAATTTGAATAAAGTTTCATTAGAGCTTTTTCATGTTGGCTTATATGTGATATTGATTTATGATTTTCTTTTAATGCCTTTGAATATATGGTTTGACTTCAGGCTAATCCTGACTGAGTTGCAAAGTACTCTCCTCTCTTGAAATTTCTGGAAGATTTTCTATAAAATTAGTAGTGCTTATTTCTTTAATGCTTGTTATATTTCTGTATTTTTCTTTGTGGGAAGTTTTTCTAACTACAAATTCAATGCCTTTAATAATGGAATAATCCATATTTATTTCTTTTTTAGTTTGTTTTTTATAATTGACATATTTCAAGGATTTTCATTCATTTCAGATGATTTTTAATATAATATTTTATATTTGTTCTGATATTACAGTCTTCCTTAAGGGCTGCCATTTCATAATTACATATTATTAAATTGATCTTCCATATCCCTTTTTAAAGAATGTTTATTCTTTATTTTTCCTATGACATAATTATGGTATATATTTACTCTTATGCTTCTTCTAGTTGAGTTTTCATTCCTGACAGGATATTTTTCTTTTTAATTTTTTTTTCAAAATCAGTGTTTCTTTTTTAAAAAAAATCTTCTTTTAATCCTATCATCTCATTATCCAAATTGTCTGCCTCTGATTTGTATAATTTCATAATTTATGAATTGTCTTTTTGTCCCTCTTAAAATATAAGATAATAATTATCTTTTGTTTTATGACTTCATCTTTCTGACCAAAATTCTTTTTTTGTAGAGATAGTTGTTTTATATTATAATGCCACTTTTTATTATAGTATAAAGTAGTATAAAGTGTAATTGAATTATAACCCTGTATTACTTTTACTTAAGAAATGTTTTGCTGTTCTCAGGAAAGAGAATGGACCAGAATAGCTTATCCAGTTATGGAGTTTAGGGTTGCCTATTCCACTGTTAGACCCACCTCTTAGAACTTTATTATTCCCCTCTTCAACTTCATCTGGATCTTCTTTCTCTCATCTCTAGTGTCTCTTCCAGTTTAATTTAGAGACTATTCCAAATATTTCTCCTCAGTGAGACTTTGTTCTGTAAAGGACTATATTATTTATGGTTCTTTGGAAAAATAGAATCAATAGAAAGCATAGATATAGATATGAAGAGATTTAGCATCAAAAACTTGTTCACATTATATGGAACCAGACAAGTCTCAAGATCTACAAGGTGAATTGGCAAGCTGGACACTTCAGAATGTTTATGGTGTAGTTCTAATCTGAAGGTTAGTAGTCTGAAGACCCAAGAAAAACTATAGTTTCAGTTTGAGTCTGGAAAGCAGAAAACACTCATGCTGCAGTTCAAAGGCAGGAGGCATGAGAAATGCTCTCTTTCTCAAGGGAAGGTGAAACTTCTTGTTCTATTCAGAGCTTCAGGTGTTTGGATGAGGCTCATCATGTAAGGAAGGGCATTCTCCTCCTAGTCTATTTATTAAATGTTAATCTCATCAAAACACCATCACAGAAACACCCAGAGTAATATTTGACCAAATATCTAAGCATTCATGACCCAAGTTGACACAAATTCAACCACCATGGTGACTTTTATTATTTTCTAGGAGATTTTCTTGATTATTTGGTTAGATCTAAGCTTCCTACAGTTTCCTTACACTCTTACATCAGAGTTTGTATTGCACCCCTCTCAGTTTTGGATGATTTTCTCATCTTGTCCTGCCAGACTATGCACATAGAGTGAGCAGTGTTCTTTTGGGGAACAAGTACATGCTGACAATTTCTATGTTCTCTGACTTCCAGGATTATAGAAGTCCCTTTGCCTTCCCTGTGCTTATTTCAACATTTGCTGATATTACAGAGGTCTCATGGAGTATATGGTTAGTCATATTTTGAAATTTGCATGGGGATAATGTTTTAAACTACCTGTGCTGAAAATGTTATGTGAGAGTTTGTTTTGAATTTCGTAGTGCTTTTGTTTTAGTGGATCAAATGTGGAAAATTCAAAGATTATGCCATTGCTGCTGCCCTATTTCCTCTTGCTTCTTGTAAATATACTAAACAACAGCTCTCAGTTGTTCTTAGTTACTGTTCTCACAAGGCTCTTTATTTATGAAGAGAGAATAATTTGATAGAAAACTAAATGAGTAATAGTATTTCAGGTAGCATTAAGTATTGTATGAAAGCAAAGTAAATGAGAGCAGAGGAGCCAAGGAGAGTTTACTCTGGGTAGGATAGTAGGAGAGGGCTTCTTTGAGTGGTGTTTCAGCTGAGATTGAATACAGAGCAAATATTTCAGACAAAGGGAGGATCTAGTCTAAAAGCTGTGAGGTGGGATTAAACTTGGCAAGAAGTCCAGATGCGTAAAGCATAGAGGGGACCAAATATAACTCCTAAGTTTCTTATAAATTGGATTCTTTTGAACTATCCCAGGGAGATTATTTTAGAATATACAAGCCATATTTAGTTTCTAAACATCTTAAATGAAGGACTAGACTGTAGTGGTTGATAACTCAATTAAAGAATTACCCTAGAAGACCCTGACTAAGTAGCAAGCCAAATGCCTATAAATACATTTTTTTCTTGAGTCCATTTCAGAAATTTTGACTTGGAAGCAACATAATGTTTTGTGAATTCTAAGCTGTACATGTAGAAAAGTAGAGATGTTATAAAACATTAGATCCATAGTATCGTAGAAAACCCTTGGAAGAAAATATTGGCTCTATATAGTGAACATAGTATAGAGCCAAAAATAAATAAGGTTATTTTATTTATAGATTATAACTTGGTTATGATTTATTGTGATAAAATATTTAATCATCATAATTAAAGACTGTTGGACATCTTGAATTTACAAATCCAGAATCCAAGAATCATTGCTAATTCAAAGCAAGTTTACTTTTTTCAAATTTACAACAGTGTGAAAAATTTAGTGTATTTGGATACAATTGCATTCAAAGATAATTTGTATCATCCACCACTTTTTCTTGAATACACACACTTCCTTTCATAAGTAACCCTGTGACTGCTCCATATGGTGTTTCTCAGAAAAAGTTATCAGCTTTCAAAAAAATTAGTAGCACAAGTAGAACAATTCCATTTCTAGTTCATCTGTCAAAGAAAAAAAGTTACATTGTCAGAATTGGCAAATCTCTTTGGCTTATCATTCATGAACTTTTTCCCTTGAAATATGATGATGAATTATGATGACAGAGACTTAAAAACATCAACTCAATGGAAATCTTGCTTCACATGCCAATTTAAGATTATCCATAAGAATGATCAAGTTAATTTTATGGATAGAGTTAAATATACTACGTTTGTGTCAAATTAATTCATATGTATACATGTTTTTGAAAACCTAATTCCTGAATGAAATACTTTTAAAAAATAATTTTTATTAATCCTATCAAAACAAATATATTTTATCAGTTTATAAAAGCTATAATAATTACAATGGGAATGGAAAGTAACGAGAATTCAGGAAATGAAAGAGAATTTTGATTGCCTGACTAAAAATTGAGATGATTTTTCTTGCCAAAAGGAGCATAGATAAACTTGATTTATGGTATTTTGAGTCTACTGTGGTAATTGAGAGCTCCTATTTTTTATTTATTTTTTGTTTCTCTATGCCTTGCTCTTCTCCCTCACTATAGGTCACAACATGCAGCCTATGGAGGGCTGAGAAAATGGAAGAAGCTCAAATCTATTTGCTTCAAGGACCCTTCTAATAATATTTATGTTTAAATAGATTTTCTTACCGTTGCTTTGGTAAAGTAAATCAGAATGAACCATGGAACACCTTTATTTCTACTCCTTATTAATTTAACACTGGATTCTAAAACAGAGTCAGTTTTGAAAGATTTATTAAAAGAAAGTTTCAAAGATTAGAAGTCTAATTTGTATGATAACCCAGGGCAATAAATATCTTCATGCATAGGTGAGTTATGATCAGAATATTTTAAATATCTGTCAAATTAAATTTACAGTTATTAGACCTAGGAAAATCATCTAAGGTCAATCCCACGCCTCATTTCATTTTCAATTCGCTTCCCCTATTTGTAATTTTAGAGGAACACTGTGTTCCCATCAAATGAGTCAAACCAGATGGGAACACTGATTTATTTTTTAATGAATGTGTGTCAACCCAAAACTGAAGGGGTTCTGTCACTCTGGAGAGTAGACATTCTAGCAGGCTTAGTGTTTTGGCAGGAAGACCTCTGCATTCAGATATTTTTATTAACTAGTTTCTTATTTATTACATTTTTTTTATTAAGGGACAGTGCCTTTCAATCTGCCATTGGAAACGAAGTCAAAAATCCAAATCTTCCCATAACTATTAACGTGTTGTTTAAATTTTCAACAAAAATGATCAAAATAACCAAAGTTGATTTCTTTCTTCAACTCAGATTTTAAAAGATCTAAGAGTACTCCAAATCCAACAGGAGCTTTCAGGGTACTAAACAATCATGGCATTTCTCTCTTAGATGTAACCTAAGATTTATTCAAACTTGGCTTCTGGGCACGAAAGAAGTGAATTTTCACCTCTTGTATGCCTTAAAGAAAAACATGCAAGCAGTTCCATCCCAGGTCCATGTTGGCAAAGTCTCAAGCAAAAGCATTAAACAGGGAACCAAGAAGTCTGTGTTCCTAACCCAGTGTCCCCTCTCACCTGAGTAGTTTAAGAGAGTAGCTTAGATTTTTATTTTCCTCGCCTACAGAATGAGTCTCAGTTCCAAACTTCAGAGCTACAAACAGCAAAACAAAACATCAATCTATAGTTAACATTTGAAATTGTGATGATCATTTTGCCTATCAAATCTGCTAGACAATTTCAGTGAACTACTCTACAGATTAACATGTTGCACAGATCAGATGACCCATCTCCAGGCAGGATGGAAAGAAAGGATGAGGTCTATTTACACATTGATTCAAAGTGAATAGGAAAGTACTAATAATTTTGAGCCATTAATTGGGAAAAGTAATTCATGATTTAAAATTATTATTTATTCTGTTTCCCCAAATTACATATCTGTGTTTCTTACATAAAAATTCTTTTAATTGATTTTCCTTAATTTTTAAGTTAACATGAATAGAATCCATACACAATTCCATCCCTGTGTATACTATGCTTGTATCTACTATATAGGTATGAAGCCAGGGGGAAGGTTGAATGAAGTGATCTATTTTTTTTAAATATAAAACTTCAGATGTTTTAAGTATATAAGAGTAGTAGAAAGACTTTCTCTTGCAAGGATTCTGTAAGACAGAGATTAAACTTGGATTCATCCTGAAAGACCGAATCCAATCTTAGTGCTGTGTATAGGATATAAAAAAGTCCATCTGGCCACATTGGGAGAAAATAATAACAGTCTAGAAGGGAGTTAAAGAAAGGCTGCACTTTAGGCTTTATCATATTTTGGAAAAGACTGGTCTTGAACTGACCTTGGGGCCTTCTGCCTGCCAAGCAGTAACACTGAGGGAGAGATCTAGACTTACTTAGATACGGTTCGGTTGTAGACAGTTTGACCTATTTTTTGTGTTAAAGCCAAAAAGCTGCGAGCCTTCTAAATTGCTTCAGTCTTGATAAAGTTTCAAAGATTATTTAGATTTATGTTATTTACCTTAAATATGTGAGGACTAATTGAGATGGAATTTATAGGGAGACCTCATTTGTGGAAAAAGAAACCACAAGGGAAATTAAAAAAAAATCATCTTTAAAATATATTATATTTGTGAGGTTAGAGATAAATTATAATTGAGTCTATATCCTAGTAGATTTTCAAGGGTTCTTTATTTCATGTGCTTTTATTTATCCATTTATTTTTTAATTTCTATTTTTCTTTAATTTTATTCAGGAAACATTACATCATAAAATCAGATAAGTTTAAGTTAAACATCATTATAAAGCTCTATCTATTTATAACACATGAAGCTCACCTTCACCATTCCAATCCTTTCTTCATCATCCAATAGACCCTGCCTACAGTTTGCCAACCATCTCCCCACTTTCCTTCTTGTACCCACTAATTTGTTTTTAATGATTGAAAATCTAACTTTATTTGACTTATTTCATTTGTTCACACTATGAGTAAAACCATACAATGTCTGTATTTTTTCTTCTGGCTTACCTCATTAAGCATAAATCCCCTGTAGTTTCATCTATGTTGTCAATGACAGAATTTCATCTTTTCAGAGAACTGAGTAGTCTACCATTGTGTGTGTGTATATATATATATATATATATATATATATATATACCACCTCTTCTTTATTTACTCAAATGTTAATGGGTCGTTAGTTGTTTCCCATTCTTGACTATTGCAATGAACACTGTGGTACATAAATCTTTGCAAATAAATCTGTGTTTCTAGAGTAAATAGTAGTTGGATAATTGGATCACAGTAAATTTTTATTCTCTTTTTTTTTGGGGGGGGGTGAACTCTCTACACATTTTTCTGTAGTGGTAGCAACATTTTACATTTCCACCAACAGTGTATAAGAGTTTCCTTTATTCCACATCCTTGTCAGTATTTGCTATTTCTAGACTTGGACAATAGTATTCTCAAAGACATGAAGGGATATATCATTGTTTTAATTTGTATTTTCCCAATCACAAGAGAGATAGAACATCTTCTCATGTGCCTATTGGACTTCTGTAGTTCTTCTTAATAGAGGTACCCTAAAAGCTTCTGCTCATTTTTAACTGTATTGTTAGATTTTCTCTTGTTGTGTTTAATGAGTTCTTTATATATTTTGGATGTTAACCCTTTGCCAGAAGTATAATATACAAGTATCTTCTCCCGTTCAGTAGGATGCCTTTAGTTTTTTAATAAAAGTCTCTCTCACTGTACAGAAGCTCTTTTACTTTGATGTAGCACTTTTTGTTTATTTTGGATTTTATTTCCTTTGACCTTAGAGTTGAGTTCCCAAAGAGATCTCTTAGGCCAATGCCAAAATATTTTGCGTGTTTCATGTTTTCAAGTCTTACATTCAAGTCTTTTATCTATTTCTTTTTTTTTTTTTTTTTTTTTTTTTTTTTTTTTTTTTTTCGGTTTGGGTACTGGTAGTGATCTATTTTCAACCTTCTGCATGTGGCATCCAGTTTTTCTACCATTTATTGAAGAGATTGTCCTTGCCCCATTGTATGTCTTTGGCTCCTTTGTCATTTGTTAGCTGTCCATATAAGGATGGGCTTATTTCTGGATGTTCAATTCTGCTCCATTTATTTGTAGGCCTGTTTTTGTTCTAGTAATATTTTGATTTGAATTCCATTGCCATGTAGTATAGCTTAATGTCAGAGAGTGTGACACCTCTATTTTGCTCTAATTTACCTAGGATTGTTTTTGTTATTTGGGTTATTTAAAATGAATTTCATGGTATTTGTACTATGCCTGTGAAAAACGTCTTTGTTACTTTGATGAAGTACATTGCTTTATGTTACAGCCATTTTGACAGTCTCATTTCTTCCAGCATGGAAGAGCATGGAATCTCCATTCTCTGTGTCTCTCATTTTCATTAACAATGTCTTGGAGTTTTCAAAATACAGGTCTTTCATTTTTTGATTAAGTTTATTCTGCGGCATTTCATTCTTTTTGATGCAATTGGGAATGATGTTTCCCTAAGTTCTCTTTCTGCTAGTCAGTAGTTTCATATAGAAATAGTAACATGTTTTTTTTGAATACTGCATTTGTTAACTGCCTCTTTACTGTATTTATTTGTTGTTTCTAGTGGTTTTTTTACTGGAGTCTTTGGCGATCCCTCTGTCATTATCACGACATCTGCTAATAGTGATAACTTCACACTTATTTGCCAATCTGAATACTTTTTATGGCCATTTCCTGTCAAATTGCACAGGCTAAGACACTTAACTTCATATTAAATAATAGTGGAAAGAGTGGACAAATTGGTTTGTTTCTAATCTTAGAGGAAAACTTTCAGTTTTTCCCCATTGAGTATGAAGTTGGCTGTGTGTTTGTCATATATAGCCTTTGACATGCTGAGTTATATTCCATCCATACCCATTTTTCAGGGATTTTTAATATAAATTGGTGTCAATTTTGTCACATGCTTTTTCTGCCTCTATTGAGATGATTGTATAATTTTTGTCTTTACTTTTGTTGATGTAGTGTATTACATTTATTGATTTGCATGTCTCTCCTTATGGTACTAACATAAATCTTACTTGGTTGTGGTGCATGATTCTTTTAAAGGGTTGTTCAGTTTGATTTGGCAGCATTTTTTGAAGTTTTTTACCTCAATATTCATGATATATATTGTTCTATAATCTTTTTGAGAGATGTCTCTGGTTTGGAATAAGTGATGTTTGGTACATATCATGTGTAAAACTCATTTAATACATGCAGACAATGCATTGCAAATAAGGATGTCTTGACACTAAAAAATTAATAAAATAGGAATGGAGAAGTTAAATTTCAATGTTTGCATTGTTGTTGAGTTAGGTGACTATAAATTCTAAAATATATTCAAAAAACAGTGTGGCATATCTTTTTTTTTGTTTGTTTTGCTTGCTTCATTATGTAATTTAAAGTCTCCATGATTGTATACCATTGCATTTATTCAGTCCAATACAGTTCTAGTCAAATAGCAATTTCTTATACAAAGATTGGTGGAATCAGTAAATTTAGCAAATTAATTTTAAGCACATAAATAATTTTAAGTAATGATTTACAAATATTTTGAAATAATCTTCCACTAATACACTCAGGCATTAAGTCTGTGGCTGCAGTGCAGTCCACACAAAGTCCAAGGGCCCAGGTTCACTACCTGGAGAACAACCACAAAAATGAGCAAATTAAATACATTTAAAGAAAAGCTTCTTCCTCTTCTCTATTCCTTCTTGCTTACCTACTTCCTTTCTTTCTTGCCGGTTTCCTTCTTAACAAAATAAAATCAAAATAGGGATTGCCTAGGGCAGTGATAGGAAGGACTATTAAAAGATTGCAGTTCTTTACAGGACCGAGACCCTATTTATTAGCATCCTTTGTTGCGAAACTCCTTTCGCCATCTTCAGAGTCAGTAATGATGGAGTGAGTCCTTCTCATATTATGATTCTCCTCCTCTCTCAATGCATTTGACCCAACTGGAAAAGTTTCTCTCCTTTAAAGGACTCATGGTATTAGATTAGAGTCACCAAGTAATCTCTTGATTCAAAGTCCATTTGAATTGAGTTGAATCTTTGATCTCATCTGCAAAGTACCTTTTGACATGAAAGATAATAAATTCACAGATTCTGGGGCTTAAGTTGTAGACTGTCTGAAGACCATCATCATGCCTACCAAATAATTAATTTTATTTCTTAGTTATTAGTGTACTGTATGCTCCCAAGAATTATTTTATTATAACAATTTTAAATATAATTTATTCTATTAGTTTTCTATTACTGTTTTTATGTCTATGATCTATTGCTAGATAATTTTTGTGTGTGAGGACAGGCAAGAGTGAAGATTTACTTGCCACACTTTTATCTTTTTGTCTGAAAATCTTTTGCTGATAAGACTTTATTCATTCAATAGATTTTAGTGCCATTGTCAAAAATCCATTGACTACCTAGTGTAGATGTATTTCTGGACTGGGTAATGACATTTACAATAAATTTGGGGACATTAGCCCTCAATTGACACATAATTCTGACTCCTAGAACTTTTCTACTCTGTTCTACATTATTATCTACGAAAAAAATTGAAACAGATTTAGACTTCGTCATATAATTTGCTTTTCTTTTGACTATTGTTCATTTTCCAGTATGTAAAATAAGTACATGATTGTGATCATTATGGTATATCATTGACTCACTATCAAATTGTTCTAAAATAATTAAAATTGTTTTAAAAAGTTTTTTAAGACATTACTAGAACAAATAATTCTACAGAAAAAAAAAATAGATATTTCTTCAACTCCATGAAGCAACGTATATTAGATTTGTTTTGTATTCTTCAGTTGCAGAGCTAATTTTATTTAAATGTAATACCAACAGTTTATCTTTTTAAATGTGTGTTCTAATCGAGGAGAGTGGCATTTTTCTACAGAAGTGCGCGCGCGCGCACACACACACACACACACACACACACACACACACACACACACACACACACAAAACCCATCACACTGTTTTGAAAGCTTTCTGTTCACCAGAGGATTAAGTCAGATTTCTTGAACAAAGAGGAAGATTGATGTTATTTAGGTTCAAGAGGAAAGAGGGATTAATTCAATGCTGAAGGATAACTTCCCTAAAAGGAGAATTGTAGAGAAAGAGGAGAGGAGGGAAAGGGAGGAGAAGGTAGGGGAGGAAAGAGAATGTAACTCTTCAGAAAACACCAAGGAGATAAATTTTGTATCATTTCAGGTGTTTCATTTACCTTGAATATAAAGTGAAAGTGCCCCTACAGTTTTGTAACTAGCTTTCTTTGAACATGGCACTGCAAGACTTTGAACTCCTAAGAAGACGATTCCAGAAATGCTTACGCTAATTTGTTAATTACGCTATGGCCTTAACTGATCAGATCTGAAAGATTAAATTGATCAAGTGAATAAAGATCATCTACATAAGCTGTCTAAACAGCATTGTGAGATAAAAGTGACTATGTACTTATTTAACAAAAAATGTGAAGGTCACATGTTTTGATGAAAAGAGTCTTTATTCTTATTTTTCTATAATTTTTAAGGAGTTTGGTGTTTGAGAATGAACCAAAGAATGGGAAGGAATCATGTAAAACAAATAATATATAACTTGTTAACTTTCACAGGCAGTGAGAACTTAAGTTGATTTAATTAATAAAAGTCATCGATATAAGATCTATATACATTTATATCTAATATTCCATACTGCTCATAGTTTCAATTTTGTTTTTGTCCTTAATTCTATATTGCTTATTTTTGTATTTGTTATATTTACTTTAAATCTTGATTTGAAATTGGCATATTCTATAATATGGTCATGTCATATTTATTTAACATCTAATTTCAATAATCAAATTATTTCCAAGTAATAAATTATACCAAATTTCTTTATCATTCATTAGTTTTTGTTTTGGTGTTTACATCTTTCAGAATCTTTTCATATTTTTAAAATATTCACAAGTCTATAGATCAAAATGACAACTACTTCTTTCCATAATTTAAGAAAACTTTAGAAAAGTCTTTCTAGAAAACTGTTACTGTTTATAAAAGATTGGGAACCTTTTGCACAATCTTTTATAAATACTTTATAAAAATTTCAGTTCAAATCTCAGTCCAGTTCAATTAGGAATAGCAACTGCTACTTCTCTTTTATTGACATCAAAACATTTCCAATTATTTTATAAAAAATAATTTTGGCTAAAATACTTGGGAATTCAGCAGATTTAGTCTCATTCTTAGATCATTATATTAACTCACGTTCTATGAGTTATATTTCGATTAACTCAAGCCATTAAGTTCAAACAGGTTTCCCCAAAATGCATCTTCATATTACCCTGCTTATCTTTCTGAAGTGATCATTACTATCTTACCAAGCTAAAGATGATTATTCTATAACTAGTTCCTAGTTCCTAGGTATTCTAAATGTATCTTGACTATGACTTTAGCCTAGACCTCCATTTCATAAATATATCCCTTGTTTCATAACTTTGTGTTAAATATAATGCATAAAAGTTTAGATCTTCTTTCATGTTGGAATCAAACAGCATAGCTATATTCAATGAAATTCAAACATGACAACTAAACTTAAAAAGAAACAATTATAAAATTTACCTAAAGTCTATTAAATAATTATACAGAGTGATTGAATCAAAACATGCAACAAATTGTATTGACTACTATTTTATTTTGCCTATTTTCTCTCTGATTATAGCTAGTTCCAAAAGCTCACATTCTTGTCTAGTGACCTTTATATTGTCTTAAACTTGGATGTTCAAGATGGATTTCACTATCTATTGCTATGATAATGCTGCAAAGGAACACTACCAAACCTCAGGAATATAAACAGTAAAGATATTTAGCTCATAAAACTGAAGATTTTATGTGATTTGAGCTTGACTCACTTAGCCATGTATGGTCAACTATATGTCAACTAAATACCTCTGCTGATCTTGACTGGGCTTATTCACATGCTCAAATTGGCTGTGTCTTGATTGGTTTAGAGTGATCTTGACTGGAATGACTCAGGATAGTTGGGTCTGTCAAATATTTCATTTTTTAAGTTTATCTCAGACATACTCTTTCCATGATAATGACAGAATGCAAGATGATCAAGACAATTTCACACGTGTTTTTCAAGTCTCTGCTTCCACAAGCTAATTTCTTATTGATCAAAGGATGCCAATGGTAGAACTGAAGACGGAATGGAAGTTTGAGTTAAGTACAAGGCATCTCAATTCAATATAGATAGCAGAGAAGAATTGGAGCAATGAAGCAAACAATCTGCCAAGGCAGTATTATTTCTCTCATTGTTACTTTGTGGGGTGTGTGCGTGCGTGCATGTGTGTGTATTTTTTCTATGTGAAGTTGCAATCTCCCCTTTTCTAACACAACTTTGGGTGGTCTCTTAAATTACCTCAATTTTGCCCTCAAAATATATTTTTTGTCTGTATAATTAAAAATCAGGACAAGTTAAGACAGAATTCACATGTGTGTAAACAAATTAAAAGAATAGTCAGAGGGGACAATAAAAACTTAATTTTGGGGAAGAGAGATTATGAATTTTTCATGTTAATATTCTTGTCACCAAAAAAAATGATACAAGAAAAGAATATATCCTAAGAGTCTAATTTTCCACTGTGGAAACTAACCCCCTGAGAAGAGATTAGACTTTGCTCTTAGCTATTAGACATTCATTAGCCCTGGCCTATTAGTCTGAATACAATATTATCCAAATTGAAATATCCCACTGGAGCAATACTATATGCCAATATCGTTTCAAAATCTAGTCTCCCATTTATTTCCATATTCAAATAATTTCTCCTGAACTTAGTGGTGAAAACTGTGGGGTGAAAACAAGTATTTTACCTGGTGACTGAATAATGATTTTTCCTAATAGGTACTTCAGTGATCTATTACTTTAAAAAATTGATATTTCAGGGAATAACAGAAGTCAAATCCTCAGTTATTATAATTATATATATATATAATATATAATTCTCCCCAGAGCCATCTGATATTTAAAATATGAATCACAAATTGTAGTCTACAGAATCTAAGAGAAAAGCTTCTCAATCTTGGTGGCACATTAACATCCCATAGAGACTTCTTGAAAAATGTGTATCTGGGATCCACCTGGACCAATTAATTCAATAGTCTCAAGAGGACTGAGACTTGGTATTTATCTTTCATAAAATTCCCTAGGTAAAAGTGATAAACTATGAAAGTTGAGAACTATTGTTTTAATCCAGCAGTTTTTCAATGTGGTTTCCACATCATCATCAGCAGCAGCAGCACTTGAAATTTGTCAGAAATACAAATTTTCAGACATTTACCCAACCCTGCTAAATCAGAATTGTTGGAAGTGTTAAGCAATGGGGTGTGTCTTAGTAAACCCCCCAAGTAATTTTGATGCACAATAAAGTTTGAGAACTGATTCAACCAATAGTAATCAAATTCACTAGGTAACAGAATCCACTGAAGGGTTTGCTTAACATGTGGATTAGTGGATTTTTTAATATTCACAGAGTTTTCCACTAAAAATACTAGTACTGTTTTTGGAAATTATATTTTAATCCTAAGAATAGGCTCAGAAATGTCAATTTGGAAGTTTTACCATCAGAAAATTTAAATTAATAGGTCTGGCTTGAGATTCAGCAAACTACATTTTTGAAGCATCCAGGAGATCCTATCCCAGTGGCTCTACCTCTAATTCGGGTAGTAAGGTCTAAGTCTTATGTCACTGCAGAAGACAAACGATGAGTATTAAATATATTTAACCAATAAACCATCTGCTCTTTCTCCTCATCCTCACACAAATTCCTTGAAAGCTATATGCTTCCATGCACACTTTGGTATAATATACTTAACAGTCAAAATAAGAAATGGTTCAGTATCAAAATGTTTTGCATGTTCGTCCTTTTTTAAAAACCATTATAATAATTTCCTTATAAAATTTCCAAGTAAATTTTGTTATATACTGATTGCTGAAACAATTTTATCTTAGAATGAAAGCAAAATATTATTTATATATCACCTTTATTATAACTGCAAAATAATTATGATCCATATATAATGTCAATTGCAATAATTATGTCAATCTAGGTTTTTTATTTTTTCCCACATACCATTTTTTTATATTGACATTTTTCTTGAATGCATTCTTTTTTATGACATCTTAAACTCTTGATGAACATAATAGGATGAGAAATCCCGCAATAAATAGTAAGCTTCAAGGTAATTTAATTACCATTTAGGACAGAGAATTATGCTGAAATAATGAATGCTGTCTATAGGTTTAGGAAAACTTAAGAAGAGGAAAATCAGGTACTGGACAGTATTTTAAAGGACAGCTGGAAATAATTTTTAGTATGAAAATACTGACATGCTTTTCATGTTTCGATAAAACTTGCGGTCAGCAATTCTGTTGATTGAATACATGAGGCAATAAAGACAAGACTGTTATAAGAACTCACTTTCTGCTTTCCCATGTGGAAAAAAAGTCTCTCCTAAATTATGTAAATTGATATGGAAATATCCATGACCCATAATATGAATGTCTGAACCTACAGTTCTGATGAACTCTCTACTGTGTGGGCATTACTTTGTAACTTTCTAAGTCTCTGGTCCATTGCTATGTCCTCAGTAATTTATTTGCAGCCTATCTCTGTGGGCTAACAGTCAAAATTTTTAAATTTCCATACAAAGAGACTTTAGAACTCGCAGCGTAAATATCTAAATGCCCACAGTTTCTGTTACATGACCTTTTTAATAAGTGAAGAAAGGCTCACAGGGGTGTTGTACAGAAAAAAAAAAGTTAACTTAGAAATATATCAACTGTAGACCTATAGATGTATTTCATTTTGTTTTTAAAGGCAGTCAAGTTTATGAATATTTCCTGAGAAATCTCTGGGAGATAGTAAATCAACATATTTTACATATTTTCCACACTTCACTAAGCTTTTATTAAACCAGTGATTCCAATAGTGCAAGTAAAAATTCATATTTTTATATCCATGGAAGTCCACAGAAAACTCTTCATGTATTATGGTAAAAAAAAAAAAATTAAGAAGACAGATGTTTATGATTATCTTTTTCTAGAGAACATGTGCCTCTGAGTATGCCACGTGAAGTGAAGTCTCAGCATACAAAATGGACTGATTTCTATGTCTATGGAAGGAATTTTCTTTGAAAATCTTAGACATATTTTTAAATTGAAAATATTATAAATTTTGCTGGAAAAAATATTAACCACGTCACATGAGGCAGGCATTTTTTTGCAATGCCTAACTACTTTGAAAAGTTGCTATATATTCAGCTGCATGAATCCATTTTTAAGCAGTTGTGTACACATTTTAATTTAAATTTCCAAGTGTAACATATAAATTTAAGTAATAAACACATACAGCTATCACTGAATGAATTTTCTGCACTGCCATATTTTGAATATAAAGTATGAAGTGAATTAATTATCACGCGTCAAAGGGTCTGAGATTTCAGGCATACTCTACGAGTAAATATCAGTTATCTCAGGAATACCAGTCTAAGAAGGTGGCTGGATTTTGTAACTGATGAAGAGAAAACTTTGTCTGCCATGTTTGATTCTATTTTTATATATATATATATATATACATATATTTTAATTCTGACAGATTTCAGTTGCTGCCACTTGCTCTGCCCCTATTGCCTCACATCTGAAGAACCTAAGAAGTTTCAGGTGCTCCCTCCTTCAGCACTGGTAGTAAGCTCAAAAGTTTTAATGTCCGCTGTGTGGGAACTCTCATTCTAGTCCCATCCCTTATCTATCATAAAATTCCACACCATTTGCTCCTTTCTGCTCTCAGTTAGTCCTATCCACCTGTTTAAGAGAGAACACTCTCCTCAGAAATTCCATTTTGTGACTAATAAATCTGTAATGTTCTCTCAGTGCAATTAGAGCTTCATCAGTTTGAACAGCTGAACAAAGTTTTAAGAATGAGGCTACCTTCTTCCTGTGTGGGGTGATTACAGCAATGTTGAATTACACATTACATCTCTGATTTAGAAACAAAATTTCATAGTTTGAGTGAACCTTTCTATTTCTTCTTTAAGAAAGGAAAAAATTGATGCTCAGGCAAATTGGCCAATAAAACAAATTTAAATTATAGAAGAGCTTAGTTGAAATCTAGCTTTTACCACAGTGACATTTTTCTAACTAACATCCTTTATTGAACTAAATGGAACAATGAAAGGAAATAACAAAAATAAATGCAGAAATGACATGGAGGAAGTATTACACTTTATTAAAATATTTATTTGCATTCAGAGTTTGCTAGCATTGTCCTTATCTTTAAGAAGTTTCTATTCCTTTAGTGAACCTCAAATTTCCATCATAGTAACAATGCATGCGTTAAAGTTTTGACTAATCTTTAAGATGCTTAATCCTCCTCCTTTTACAGTATTACATTTATAGTTATTATTGCAGTTCTTCCTATCTTCTCTTTCTTACGTAAAATATTAAATATGAATTCATAATTCATTAATAGTTTTTTGAGGACAAAATTCATCTTGTTTGATCAAATATATTGTCATTTCTTTGTTGTTATTCTCAAGAGAAAAGAAACTATCATATGTAGTCAATTAAAATTGTCAACTGTCAATTAATCCATCAATAAAAATCATTTTTGAGAATATCTACAAAAGTCATTCAAGTCAAATTATTTGCTGCTTTATTAATAGCATCAAACGAGTGTTAAGCACTTATCTTTTCCAGCTTTGGGGTAATTTCTTTAATTTCATTATCTAATTTGATGTCCTAAGGAGCCTGTTAAGGTGCATATTATTTCCATTTTAGAGTTAAGAAATATCTCTTAAAGATAATGACTAACATACCAAATATTCCTCTCATTTCTTCCTTCTTATAGAGCTTGTGAACACGATTGATAAAGATTTGTATTCTGCCCTTTCTAAATGGTTGAACAAGAGTACCATGAAGTTGGAGCATTTCTAGTTACTCCAGGTTTTGGTTAAGGAAGAATTTGAAATATCAGATGATCAGAGACTAGGGCTTATTAACTTTGTGTTAAATAAATGATGCATTTAAATTCATAATCATCCCTTGAATGATTTGATTATATATGGTTTCATTTCATTTCATTTCAATTATTAGGTGCATATTGTGTGTGATTAGCTATTATAATCAGTTACAATCCTTCTCTGTTTGGAGCTGTTAATCTAGTGGAGAGGAAGAAGAAACTGATATAAGTCAAATTAGGAGTAAATATCTATTGCTAATAAAAAGTTATTATATGAGCAAAAAGTTAGTTTATGGAAAAATACAAAGAATTGTCAAAGAGAAAGGGTAAATACCTAATAAAAAATTAAGTCTACCTAAGCACAGTTCACAACAGTCAAGACATGGAGACAATCTAAATGCCAATCAACAGGTGATTGAATAAAGAATTTGTGGTATATATGTATATACATATATATATATATATATCAATGAAATTCTATGCAACTACTGAAAAAAAAATGAAATTATACCCTTTGCAACAATATGGATTGAACTGGAAGATGTTATATTAATTGAAATAAGTCAGAAAGTAAAAGAAAAATACAGGATGGTTTGACTCATATGTGGAATATAATGAAAGGAAACAAACAGATAAACCTCAGCCAAAACTTTTAGGACACAATATGACTGCCAGGGTGGTGGGAAGAGGGAGGAAAGGAAAGAAGGGAAAGGTGGCGGTAAAGGACACTGAAGCTCTTGTGGAAGTTGTAGTGTGAAATATAGGCAGATGCAATGTCAGTATTCAAAAATGAATATAGCATTATAAACAGAATAGATAACAAATATCAGTAATTTTAAAAAGAAAGAAATTATTTTTTCTAATAAGAAAAATTGACCAGAGAGAAAACTTCCCTAGAGAATCATGCCTCAGAATATACTGAGCTGAGATACATCTTTGAAGAGACACTATAATGAAGAATAGCACTGCTTTAAAACTCAGTCCTAAGTACTTCTACAGACATGGAGTTACTCTGTGAATAAAAATAGATAGCTTTTAAAATAGACCCAAAGTTGTGTACTTGAAATTTATGAGAATCTTCCACCATGACTTAGCTTCACACTTCTTGTAGCATTTAGGTAAGTCTATTTACTTGATTTCATATGTGATACTCCACTCTCCTCACTTGATAATAAGATAATCTAGAAAAATGATTGAATATTTCTTTGGTTTAGCATGCCTACTTGGGATGGAAGTCAAACCTATGTTATGTACATTTGAAAGAAATGTTATTTCAATCATATAATTATATTTTTGTTACTCTGTTTTGCTCTCAAGTGTTAGGAAGAGAGTAGTAGCTAGTTCATTCTTTCTTTCTAAACTTATGAATACCATGAATGTTTTTACTGTTTATATAAAGTAAGATAACTGAATTAGAAAATTTGTAGTACTGCTCCTAGAATATAAAGAAAATAAAACCTGCCTCCAAGAATGACAAAATTTCTAAAAGAAAGATTATAATGTTTAATATAACTTTCAATATACAAATTTGGAATCTTGTTATTCATAAAGGCAGCCATTTTGACTGTCTTACTTTGGAATAATGTGCTAAGCCATAATTATCCCATATTATAACATAAACTACCCAAGTAATTTTTTTTTTCAACACTGTGGTGGGTTAATTTGCTTCCCTTTGAGTTTATAACACACGAACTGTTTTTATATGCACGTGAGAGTATGAGTTCACAACACACAGTCTCAAAAACACCAAGACAGGAGTTCCTTGATGCAATTTTTATCAGAAAACAATGGGCAATATACTAAACAATTGAAGACTGAGTTATAGTTGAACCCCATAGTGACTATTTTCAGGAAATCCCTAAGTAGTCACATTGCAATATATTGTGGTGTGGAAGAGTAGAAGGTAAAGAGAAGATTAAGTTGACCTGGCCAGGAGACAGTTAAATGGCCAAATGTCCGTGTTCGGTTCCATGTCATCAGATCTAAATAAAGACTTCTATTTGAGACAGCATGGGGCAGCAAGGAGTACAAATGAGGCAAGTCAAATCAGATATCTGGGAAAAATCCAGAGGTTCAGAGGAAGTTTGAATTATATCTGACTTGGGGATGAAAAAACGAACATCTGGAACAAATGGGGAAGACTTTTAAGCAATCATTGCAAATAACGATTTTGCAGTTTGCACCAGTGTCTGCATGGCAGTTCGTTGGTTTGCAATAGTTTGAAGTATAAATGAATATTGTAATAGTGTTGGCTTTGACTAGTGTTAACACCAGTTTTGTCCTCCATTACCAAGGAAGCTTGGGTCCTTTAGCTGTTGCCAGGAGGACACCTGAACCCTCCCTTCTCCTCTACCGTAACTCCACTATTGATATGGAGGGCTTTCTCATGACAAAAATTAGGAGCAACCTCTGCATGGTGTTTTGTTGCTGCTGAATCACAGGATGATAAACACTGTTTTCATCCTTTAAGGATGCATTATCTCTAATTCACTTATAATGTCTGCTTATATTAGTTGATTACTGACTGCTTTTACTCACATAATGCTGTCACTGCAAAATTCATTAGAAAATTGGCAGTAATTCAATACACTTTCTAAATGGCTAATTTTTGGCTCTTCTTGTGCATTTCGATGTTTAATTTTACTTTATTTCACTGTTTTCTCTTTTATGCTTGAAGCCTGATATTCACTTCCAGAATATTACATATTTAGTGACAGCAACTCCAAATCAAAACTAAAATATGGTGCTTAAAATGCTCCATAATATTTAATGTAAAAATGAACAAATATTTTATTTTTGTTTTATTACAGATTGTATACTGTGTCTGATAATGGAAATATGACATGTTGAGTAGTTTGTTGATTTAATTGAGTAAAATAAAATAAATTAATGGTTAAATATATTTTTATGAAAACATTCTGGGCATGCCCTGATAGCTTAGCAATCTAGTACACCCTTGGGGACAGTTCCATGTACATCCCAAGGTCCCAGGTTCAAGATCCAGGACTAGGGGGAAGGGAACCGTTAAATAAAAAATAAATGCTTCTCAAAAAAAAGTTTTGTCAAAGTCACATTTTCATGATTCAAAAGTGACTAAATAACCACTTCTGTTTATGTTCTCTTAAGAATTTTCCTAAAATATAAAATATTATTAAAACAATTTATAATTAAAAACAGTTTATATAGAAGAAAATTTATGAATCACTATCGCATAAAGTTGGAGACACTACTGTTGGGTGTTCTAGAAACCCTGGAAATATTCAAGATTCTTGGATACTTTGGTTAGAAAGTAACAGAGCTCTCATATGACATGGGTTATGGGAATACCAGGGGATGCTAGTCAGAAAAAGAAAAGCAGGAAACATCCCAAACAATGCCTACATGATGATATCTGCATCTTGATCCTACTCCTTTATATACTTTGGGGATGTTTCATCAAGTTCTTAAAATATGATAAGAACAGCAAAACTGACATGAGAAAAATGTATGAAGTAGGAAAAACTTGCCTGTGTACTTTCCCTTGTCTTTGGTTATTATGGTTGATCTTGGGTGTCCAAGTGAAATTTTCTCTTCTCCATCTCCCACTAAAAGGCTTCCACAGACTAATCTCTCTGAGGCTCATGCTATTAATGTCTTTCTCATTGCTAGTCCTATATATCAGAAATGTAGTAGAAAGTTTAGAAGTAAGAAGTCTTCATTTTGGTTGAATTTTTCCTATCGAACTACTCAAACTGAGTTATTTCTGAATGAGATCTAAAGAACTTAAAAAATGCGAGGCAGCATGTTAGTAAAATTTAAGAATGAATCTGCTAATAAATGTCACTTTATTAAACCCCATCAGCATGCTTCCACTGCATACATATGATTGAATATACCCAAGCACTTTCTAAAGAGAAGTGATGATTATTATTATTGCAACACTTGCTAAGAACACCAGTTCTACTACCTTTAAGCTATTCAAGCTCCTGTTCAAGTAAGTTTGAAAACTGGTGAAGATGAGAGTGAAGGAAATTTTCCTTTGGGGGGATTTATCAGTCAAGAAAAGAGTATATAGTTGGCACCTCATTGGAGAGGAGATGGCAGGACTCCTCCAACTTCCTTGAGGCCTCATACGGCAATCTTTAAGTTCAAGTTCATTGTGGAGTAGTGCATAGTGTCTCTTGGAAATTGAGACTCATAAAGATTGATATCTGACTGCGCTAGAAGATTCCACAGACAGAATGACTGGAAATGCTACTGAAAGAAAAGTGTTGAGAAAGGGTCCTTTTCAAATGCCTGTAGTTTAGAATTTGATAGGATAAAGGTGACAAGATTCGCTTGGGATTAAGTGCGTACCCCAGAGTGAACTGATTCTATAAGCAGAACTTCCTGATAAAGGAAATCTTATAGTTAAGTTTACCTTTGACTAAGAAAGAAATCAAGATATGCAATAGAAATTATATTTACAACATATGCATGCCATTGACTGGACTAAAACAGCTAAAGGCAGAGGAAACTTTATTTTGTCTTAAGAAAAAATTTCAGTGGGAACTATACCTTGAGAAGAATAAATCACCTAATTTACCACACCACATGTTGATTCCATGGGGTTGAAACTCAAATTAAGACTATTTTCTTCCTAATGAATGTCAGATTCTGAGCTAAATTAAAGTTTTCAGGTTGTCAACACAAAGTCTTTAAAATTGATCACAAAGGAGTTGATTTGTCTTCATTAAGATAAACCCCAGCTAAGTTATCCTGTGGCAAATGGAATCTACCCGCTCCAGTTAGAATCTGACAGAAGTGACTTTCCCTTTCCTACTTACAGTTTATTCCAAGAGTTCCAACCTAGACCTGTGTGAACGTAGAATCTGGATCTAGTAACATATTATACCTTAATTTCTTTTTGAGACAGAAGATTTTCTAAAAGTTGGGGATGAAAACAAGAGGAAAAAATCAAAAGCTATCCACAATTCAGTCAATAAATCAGTTTATAGAATTTATACTCAGACTACTTCCAAAGGCTTTGAGGTTCAGCTTTCAGTACACTATTCTAACTCTGCCAAGAGTGGTTTCTGGATGAGTCTCAAGGACAGTTTCACATCTCAGAAAGAGTTCATTGTGGGTACCCTGAAGGTATTGCCCTAGCAATGTGACCTCCTCTATGTCAAAATAAAAACATCCCACCATTCCCATGACAACATATGGGCTATTCCCCCACATTACGATGCTGGGTAAAGTAATTATAACCCACCAGCAAAGAACCCTCTAATAGTGAAGTACATAAGTGTATCAAGCACATACACTCCACATGTGGGACAATGAATGAATCCAACTCAAGCATTTTATAGTGAATGACTATCTAATTTCCCTTCAATCCCTTAAGGATGAGAAATGTATCTTCTTATTCATATTGATATCTTACCTTAGATGTAAACACAGTCATCCATCTTTTATTTTTTTCATACTCATAAAAGTATATATACTTCCTCTCCCTTGATTCAAATTTATCTTTAACAATTGCATGCATTTATGAATACTTGTTCTATGAGAAATACACATCATAATATTCTCATCTACTCTAAATACTCCATCTTTACCTTACCTAATATCTGACCCATTAAAGATCACATGATCCTTGACATTCAGTTTATTCTGACTCAATCAACTTACCTAAGAATTTAGAGTCTAAAGATAAGCATTGCATTTTAGAATAGTATGCCCTCATCTTTCTTCAACACCCAACTGCCATCTACAACACACCATTGTCTTCTTTTTTGTTACCAATTTCTTATTCCCAGATAGTTACTTTTGTGTTTTAGCAGATGTGTCATGCCGTTCTCTAACAAATGCCATGCCACTATCCTAGGTGTACCCAATATCCGTAAGTGCTACCATTCCTTTGTCTGTTATTAACCTTCTCATCCTCAGGAAATTTTATTCGTATGCTTTGCTAGTTACCTACACCTGATAGTTCCAAAATGACCCATTTATTTGTCAATTAATTCAAGTACACCACTGATATAACTCCCATATTTATTATTTCTACATTATGTTTTTCAGTATGCTTTCAAACTAGGCATGTTAACTTCTCCACATTCTCCCTGTCAGCATGTTCCCTTCAGTGTTTTTCACCCAACTTTTATTTTCCATCTATTATCTTTCCAACTCTCATTTTGCATGAATCATCTTTTCTTCCTTTCTTTTCCTCACCCTCTGTATTCTAATATTCTAGCATTTAGTTCAGATCCAAAAGATATCTTGAATCTTTTCAGTACTCTTTATTTATACCATTACTACTCACTCCATATTGCCATCATCTCCTTTTTGGATTACTGAACTTATTCTCGTATGGAATGTCTTTCTTTTATTCTAATATCCTCACTTCCATTCTACAGCCTCAATTATTTTTAACTTTATTTTTATATTAAATATTTTATTGTGAGATAATTATTGAATATAAATTCAAATGCATGTGTAATCACCACAATTTCTCCTATTGTCCTTTTATAGCCCCACATACTTTTCCCCGGCAACCACCAATCTGGTAACCACTCCCTCAATTTGTTGGTTTAAAGAATGATATTTAAATGGAATAATACCGTCTATTAAATTTTTCACAGCATAATTATTTGGAGATTGATTCAGGGTTTTGTTTCTATTAACAAGTCATTTGTTTCTGTTATCGTTGTCAAGTCATTTTGTTTCTTTTATCATTGAATATTACTCCATGGTATGTATATGCTGCATTTTGTATACTCATTTACTCTTTCAAAAACAGGTATTCTAAAGTTTCGGATTATAATAAAGAAAGCTACAATAAATATTGACATACAGGTTTTTAGACAAATATGTCTTTATTCCTCTGGTATAAATAACCAAGAGTACAATTGCTGAGTTATAAGGCCATGTTTGCTTAATTTTTTAATGAAACTGCTAAGAAGTTTTCTAGAATGGCTTACTATTTTATATTCACATTAGCAATGTATAAGTGACCAAGTTTCTCTGCATACTCAGGAGCATATATTTTTGTCACTATTTTATATTAGTCATTTAGATAAGTGTCTAGTGATATCTCATTTTGTTTTGTCTTACCTAATGTCTAATTATGTTGAACATCTTTTAATGTGATATTTTCCATCTCTACATCTTCTTTAACAAAATGCCTGGTCACATCTTTGCCCGTTTCATATTTAAATTGCTTGCTTTACACTAAGTCTTAAGGATTCTTAGGAATTTATTCTAGATATTAGTCACTGACATTTTTTTACTGTGGTGAATCTTCTAATTCATGTACACGGTAGGTCTATTTATTTACAGCTTTGATTTTTTTCATTAGTGTTATATTGCTTTTGGCATACAAGTCTTGTAAATGTTTTATTACATGACCATTTAGCTATTTCCCTATTGATAAACTGCAAATGGCATTGCAGTTTTATTTTGATATCCATGTATTCATCAAGTCTACAGAAATATAATTCATTTTTGTGTGCTTATCTTGTGTCCTATAACCTTTGTACTCACTTATTTATTCTAGGATTTATTGTATAAATTTCTTGGAATTGTCTATGTAAGGAATCATAGCATCTGCAGATAAAAAGAGTTTTATTTCTTCCTTCTACATATATATATTTATCACTTCTTTTACTGACTTATTGATACAACTGTGTTGAGTAAGAGTAGTGAGAACAGATATCCTTGTCTAAGTCTCAGTAAATATTTGGTCTTTCGCTATTCATTGTAATGTTTTCATTGTAGGGTTTTCAATAGTGTTCTTTATCAAGTTGAGGATGTCTCCCACTTTTTTTCTCAATTTTTTTTAGTATTTTATTGCAATAACTGTGTTTTACAAAGTAAAATAAACTCATATGTGTAGGTTCCCCATATGAAAGGTTTCTCCACTCCTCAGATATTTATCGATATACCCTGCCCTCCACTAAATTGCCAAGTATTCCTCAACATTGTTGAATAGGCTCTGTCACCACTTGCTCCCCAATACTCTGTTCTATTCCCTATTGGCAACCTAAATTCTAGTTCAAGTGTCCAAGGATTGTTTCTTTTTTCTCTGTTCTTTGATCTATTCACATTCCACCTATGGATAAGATCATTTGGTATCTATCTTTCCTCTTTTGACTTATTTTACTTAGCATAATCCCCTCTATATCCATACATGTTGATTTGAATAAGATTTCATCTCTTTTAAGGGTTATGTAGCATTCCATTGTGTATATACACCTCTTCTTTATCTATTCGTCTGACATTGAGCACTTGGGTAGTGTCCAGTTCAAAACTATTGTGAATAGGGCTGCTATAAACATGGGTGCATAAATCTCTGTGAGCTAGTGTTATTGTAAGCTTTAGATAAATACCCAAAAGTGGGATGGTGGGCTCATGTGGGATTCCATATTGAACTTTTTTAGGAATATCCATACTGTTTTCCATAGAGGATGCAACAATATGCACTCCCACCAGAGATGAAAAATATTCCCTTTTCTCCACATCCTCATCAACATTTGTTGTTTCCAGACTTTTGGATAATAGCCAGTCTCTCAGGTGTAAGGTGATATCTCACTGTTGTTTTGATTTGCATTTCTCTGTTAGACAGTGAAAAGGAACATCATTTCATGTACCTGTTAGTAATATGCAGGTCCTCTTGGAAAAATGCCTCTATAATTCCTTTCCCCATTTTTTGATTGGATAGTCTGTTTCTCTGTTATTACGTTTTATGAATTCTTTGTATATTTGGATACTAGGTCATTTTCAGAAATATGAAATACAAATATCTTCTCCCAGATAGTAGGCTGTCTTTTTGTTATGGTGATGTTTTGTTTTACTGTGATGAAGTTTTTAGTTTAACCAGTTGTTTATTTCTGTTTTTGTTTCCCTTGATGCTGGAGTCAAGTCCCTAAAGACTCTCAAAGGCTGGTGTCATAGAATGTATTTCCTAAGTTGTTTTCCAAGAAGTTTATAGTTTCTGGTCTTGTCCAAGTCTATTGACCATTTTGAATTAATTTTTGCAAATGATGTTAGATTGTGATCTAGCATCATTCTTTTACATGTTACTGACCAGTTATCCTAACATGATTTATTGAATAGACTTTCCTTTCTCCATCATAAGCTTTTGGTTCCTTTGTCATAGATTGACTATGTGAGTGGGTCAGTTTCTGGTGATTCAGCTCTATTCCCCCGATCTGTACCTTTTTTATTAGTCTAGTATCATGCCATTTTGATCACTATCAATGTCTGGGAGCGTAATCTCTGGATTCATTCTTTTTTCTAATAATTGCTTTGGCTACTCAGGGTCTTTAGCTGTTTCGTACAAATTTTAAGAATTTTTTTTGTTCTTTTTCCTAGAAATAAGCCTGTGGGATTTTAATGGGGATTGCATTAAATCTGCTCATTGCATTAGGTAAGATGACCATTTTAATGATGTTGATTCTTCCCAGCCACAAGCAGGGGATGTCATTCCAGATCTTTGTATCTTCCTCTATTTCTTTTAAGAAAGACTTGCAATTTCTTTGTACAGATCTTTTATCTCTTTTGTTAAGTATAATCCAAGATATTTTATTTTCTTTACTTCTATTTTAAAATGGCATAGTTAAGTTAGTTTTGTCTTCTTTTAGCATGCTGTTTGTGCACAAAAATGCAATGGAGATTTTCCTATGTATCTTTTTTTGCTTATTCCTTGTTTGATTTCACTCATTGGTGAGAGAACCCGATGGAGTAATTTGACTAATTAAAAATCTTTTAAATATATTGAAGTTTATTTTATGATCCATGATATAGTCTATTTTGGTGTATGCTCCATGGACACTTGAGAAGAGTGTTGACCCACTCTGGTTGAATGGATTGTTCATTAATCTAAATGTACCTTTCAAGAAGAGTGTTAAAAATACGACAGTGGATTAACATTATCACAAATATAAAGAACCAGACATAATTTACAAAATAACAAAAGCTAGTGGAAGAACATTTTAGTTTACAGGAAGTGAGCATTTATGAGTTACAGAAATAGGGACAATTATCCTAAGGAAAGGTTGATTATCAAATTCCTTTCAGTTAATATTGTTTAGCAGACTGTCAGAGACATGGGAAACTTTAGGAATCCAGTCTCATGGATTTGTATTGGTTCATTAAAGCAGGCTGAGACTGATTGGTAGAGAAAATGAGAGGGGGATTTGCAGATTACAGTTAAGGTGAGTTTTCTTCCCCAGTGGAGTTGTTTAAAGAATTAGATTATAAGAGATTTTCTGAAAGAGAGATTGGTGATGAGAGAACATATTATAAAATTAAAATATCAAAATTGTTAAAAAACATGGAAAACAGTATGGCGATTTCTCAAAATTTGAATATGTAAATCCAATTTTATCCTACCTTCCCACTTCTGAGTATTTACCCAAGAGATACAAAGCACTAACTCACAGAGATTTATGTACCCCCACGTTTATTGCATGTTCATTAGCTATTCATAGTAACTAACAACTGGAAACTACCCAACCCCAATGTCAGATGAATGGATAAAGAAGATGTGGTATACATATGCACACCGGAATACCACACAGTCCTAGAAGTGATGAAATCCTGTCATTCTAATCAACATGAATGGATCTTGAGAGAAATAAATCAAAAGAAGAAAGATAGATACCAGATGACCTCACTCATAAGTGGAATGCAAATAGATCAATCAAAGGAGCAAATGAAACAAAACCAACCCTTGGACACTCGCAATAGAAATTAGGTTGTCAATAGGGAATGGGATAGAGTGGAGGAGGGCAAGTGTGGTGGGACCCACTAGGCAATGATGAAGACCTCTATTGATTTAGTGGAGGGTAGAGTATGTTGACAGATATCTGAGGAATGGGGAAACTGTACGTATGGAGAACCTATATGTATGGAATTTATTTTAACTTGTAAAACAAATTTATTCTACAGCAAAGAATTACTCAAAAAATGTAAAGTTGAGTACAAAAATTTAAAATAAAATAAACCCATCTTAGGGAGTTTTTTCTCAACTCTGCCATAGAAGAATCATTGCTTCCTGGAATCCAGCTGATTCTCATATAGTCTGACTATCTGACACAAATTTAGAAGTTTTAAACTTGGGCAGATAAATGCATTTAATTACTCTCCATTGGTTTAAATATTTATTGAGTCTTTAAATATATAAGTATATGGTATTTATATACACTGTAAATGTATATATCAAGTAAATATGGTTCACATAGGTGAGAAAAGATTTGTTTCCTTGTCTACAAAAGTATTGATTGATATGTTTTTCCAAAGGGCATTGAGATTCTGAGCAGTATAGATTGTATTTAAATCAATATGTGATTTAAATCAGAGTTAAAATAGTAAAAATATTTTACTTGAAATAACTACTTTCCTTATGATATAACTACTTTCCTTCCAATAGGTCAAGTTAGAAGCTATGAAAAAGTATAGCATAGGGAAGCACCAATTGTCAGATAACTTCCAATATAAACATCAGATTATAAACATAATAGTTATAACTTAATGGCAGTGCATGTAAAATAATATCAAAATAGAGTATACTATTACAGATTGAATCATCTTATTCAATCATTATTCCACAAGATATTACCATTCAGAAAGTCAATATGAACTAGATGCCGAAGATATTTCAAGAGATTTAGGTTGGTTTTGCAATAGAGTATTTGCTCCACTTCTTTCCTGAACTATCACCCTTTGCAGACTTTTTAAATACCTGTTGAATATTAAATACATAGAAGAAAACAAAGGTGGTAAACTCGTTAGCTTTAGTCTTAGAAATATCTGGGTACTTGACTCCAATAACAAGAAAACATAAACAAAAATAAACAAATGGAACTACGTGAAGCTAAAATGAACAAAACAAAACAAACAAAAAAGGTCTGCACAGCAAAAGAAACTGACATTAAAATTTCTAAAATACATAAAGAACTCAAAAAATGAAACAAGAAAAAAAAATACAATAAAAAAGGATCTGAATAAATACTACTCCAAAGAAGATGTACAACAGTCATAAAAATATGTCATGATCTCTTATTATCAGGGAAAAAAAAAGTATGCACCAAAATAACATCAAACTATATCCTCCCATATGTGAAAATTGCTATTATCCAAAATACTATAAACAAGTGAATCAAGGATGAGGAGACAAGGAAACCCATATATATTTCCGGTGTGAATTTAAATTGGTGCAAACATTATGAAAAGTACTATGGAGTTTCCTCAAAAAATTGAAAATAGAAATCATATATGATCGTTTTATCCCACTTCTGGTATTTATCAGAAAAAAGGTATTAATTTAAAGAGGTATATGCATTTCGATATTTATTGCAGTACCATTTACAATAGACAAGAGCGAATTCAATCTAGCTGATCAGCAATGGATAAGGAATAAAGATGTGGTATATAAAGACAACGGAATACTGCTCAGCTAAATGATAGATACGTATAGAAAGATAAATGTAGAGATAGAAATAGATATAAAAAATAAAATCATACCATTT
The DNA here is from genome assembly GCA_004363575.1 of Solenodon paradoxus. Classification (NCBI taxonomy): domain Eukaryota; kingdom Metazoa; phylum Chordata; class Mammalia; order Eulipotyphla; family Solenodontidae; genus Solenodon; species Solenodon paradoxus. The sequence continues at coordinate 330,342 of RJWH01000445.1, read as the reverse complement.
ACAACAACATGGATGATCCTAGAGGGCATTATATGCTTAATAAAATTGGTCATATAAAGAAAAACACCATATGATTACACTCAATATGTAGTGAAGAAAATGATCAAATGAACTAAAGAAAACAAAAATTTTAGTCTATAAGATCTTATTGGTGGTTACTGGAAGGAAAGAGGCAAGTAGGGTGGGCAAATTAGGTAAAGCTAGAAAATTATATGACGGATATAATTAGATTGTGAGTGATAAACTTAATATTGTATTCATGTATTAATATGTGAAACTTAATGTTATGATGTAATATTGCTTCAAATAAAAATTATTAAAAAATAATTACTAGTTGCTAAGAAAATGCAAATAAAAGTTACTGTGAATTGCCACTTCACACTATGGCTATAAGAAAATAATACATCTTAGAGAAGATATGGAAAAATTGGACCCAGGCATAGTGCTGGTCATAACAGAAAGTGGTTCAATCACTGTACCATTTCTCAAAAAGCTAAATATAAGAGTTGTCATAAGACTTGGCAGTTCCACTCCTAGATATATATCCTAAAATGTATTTCAATAAATACATGTGCATTTATGTTCATAGCAGCACTATTCATAACAACCAAAACATAGAAACAACTAAAAGACCATCCTACATAGAGCCAATATAAAGGAATAAAATACTGATACTTGGTACAATGTGAGTGAACCTCAAAAACGTTTTAAGTGAAAGGAATCTAGAAACAAAAAGTGTCACATATAGTATGACTTCATTTTTATTAAATATCCAGGATAGGTAAATTCATAAAGATAAAATGTGAATACTAATTGTGAAGTACTGGAGTGGTGTGGGGAATCGGGAGTAACTGCTTAATTTGTAAGGGGTTTCACTTTGGGATGATGAAAGTTTTGCAACTAGAGGAAAATGATAGTCACACTACATTGCGAATGTACTAAATATCACTGATTTTTTCACCTTAAAATATGTATTTTATATGGTTATATTCATTTATTTATCATTCTTATAATACATGTATTTATTTTTTATAATTTATTTAACATTATCTTTTATAAAAAAATAATAGAAAAGAAAATTGCTAAAAGACAAATATATATATAAAGAAATATATATAATATATAAATATATAAAGAAATATATAAAGAAAATATATATAAAAATATATATAAAAGGAGCTAGAAATAAAAGAATATATAGGTGAATGAAAAGACTAACTATAGAACATATTCTATTAGAAACAATGGAGGACAAATAAAATTAGAAACATTTATTTCAATTGCTGAATAATAAGTGTCAGCCAGAATTATATATCTAGCAAAGGAGAGCTTTCAAAATTCAGGGTGATATAAAGGCACAGTTAGATAAATGAAAAATGAGACAATTACTTGCCAGCCCATCTGAACAACTGGAAATATTAAAAGAATTTCTTCTGGCTGGAAGAAACTGTCACTACTTGATAACTTGAATCAACACAAAGAAATTAATATCCCACGGAGTGGCAAATATATAACTAAATACACAAGATTGCTTTTTATTAGCCTAATTTATATCTGTAAATAAGTAAAATTGGTTTCTTAAGCAAAAAAAAATTTTAAAGTGTATTCTGTGGATTATAAACTATGTTGTATATGTAAATTATATGTAAACGTAATCCACTCGATAGAGAGGCAAACTGTATTATATACTACGCTTACTTACATTTTATCTGACCTAAAAAAAAAAAAAAAAGGAATACAAATAGGTATACCAAAAATACAATAAAGAAATTAAATTGAAAGCTAAAAAATAGTTGATTAAACAGACAGAAATCAGGAAAGAAAGAAAATGACAAAAAGTTTTAAGTATCAATATTACAGACAAATCCAGTAATACTGCTCACTGAATTAAATATAAGTAGGCTAAATATTATAATCAATGAGAAGAAATAATACTTTATTTACAAAAATACATATACATATGCCAAGAAACACTCTACACATAAAGGTATAATAGATCAAAAATAAGAGACTAGAAAAAGACATACCACCAAATGCTAAGTAAGTATAAGAAAAATATTTAATTATATTAATATATAATGTATACACTTTAAAACAAGGAGAGTTATCAGATATTTCAAATAATGTAAGGGGTAATTTATTATGAAAATAGATAAATATGTATACATCTAATATATATTTTATTAGTTTATATACATATATATATATAAAGTACCAGGGTATTAAGAGAAATTTAATCAAACAAAAGTAATAAATAGTGCACAATCTAAAAATATAAAACACTAAAGACTAAATCTATGAAATAATTTTTTATATTATGTATAAAAACACTTTTAGAGAAAAATTAGATTCTCCTTATCAAATAACTTTTAGAAGCTTAATTGTTGTTTTTCTGGATTATTTTTTATCCAGACTAGCAAATAAAAGCAAAATGGAATCAATGTACTCTTGCTGAGTTCTCACAATCATTAAGTATTATAGCAGATATAATATATTTTACTGATGTGTTGATTACATAGCAACAAATCAACTATTATGAAAAATACTGTAAGAAAATTATTATGAAATAATTCAAGGAAACAGTAGTAAAGAAATGTCTCTCCTTTGAGAAATTTAGCTTTCCTTAATCTCTTACGATCAATTGAAATGCATTAATAATATTTGTTCCAATTTCTTAAGGAACAATGTCTTGATGTATTGACTATAGTGTGGTTTTAGGAAAGACTCCGAAGATTAAAAGAGATACTAAATGTTATACAATGTTTATTGCTTGAACAAGTGCAGAGGGGACCTACGGTATTCTTTTTAAAAGTGAAAAGTGGAAAATTTTCAAGATATATTCAGGGAATAAAAAGAAAAGCAAATTCAATGTTTATCCCAAAGGTAAGTCATTATATCTAAAAATCAAATGGTTACTACTTCAATCTCTCCATCCTGTAAAGTTTTATCTTCCTAGATCACTGCCCTGCCCTTGAGAAGCACAATGATATAAAATTAAAATGGAGGTTTTTAATAAATGACATCTAGTTTTGAAAGTCCAAATTTTCACTTAATCTTGGAGGAAGAGATAGATCTATTAATTTGTGAACAAAGTAGTTCAGAGTAAGTTTGTTTTTAATGGATATTAAAGAAAACGTTAAAAGGTTTACATAAATGAATGATGAATGAGTGAATTAAAAGTGGATAAAAATGATGACTTGATGGGTTCAGAATATATGTGATATTAAGCACCATTGAGACATGAAGCATCGAAACAGGTTTTCTAAAGGCATACCTTGTCCTTTAGCCATTCAGTAAGATATAAGAATGACTATAGAATTTTGCTGAAGAATTTTAAATTTGGAAGGAAAACAAAGCACAGGATATGATTAAGAAAATAGATCAAGTAAAGTATTTTAGGGTTTGTTTATTTTTAGTTGTTTTTGAACTCAACTTTATAAACTGGAGTGTAATATCATGACTGAAGATTACTGATTGATTGGTATATTTGGAATTTTAGTGGTGAATTTAATGCAGTATATAAAGATTTTATAATGAGGGGTATTTTGGGCTACATAATGCTATAATGCAATTCTACTCAATAAAAATACATTTAAAGAATTTTGATTGATAGTTTCATGAGAGAAAGAAAGCTTGAAATAATAACTGTGGGAGGAACATTTTCCTGAATTGATCAGCAGAGGTATTGTCAATTAGCAATAAATTTCATTTCTTGCTGATTTTAATAAGCTCGTACACCTAATACACAGTTTTTTTTACACAGCATGTCAAAGACTACTTTGAGAATCTGATAAAATATCAAATGTCTATTATATTTATTTTATATACACATGGATGCATATGTTTGCATATATATAATTAGCATATAATTTCAGATGTTCACAAATTCCTCAAAGTTCATTTAATGAAGGGATACAAGCAACCCTGGCTAAGAGTCTCTGCTGTGCTTACTGGTGATTGCTGTATCTTTAAGCACGTGTTATATCACTTTGGTACAACATAAGAAGTACAAACATTTACATCAGCATTTTTTAATTGAATGCATCACACACTAACTCCATATTTCTCTGAGAAGAAAAAGAAAATCCATGTCAAATATTTCTGAAAGACTATGCTATCTGTGACAACACTGGATTAGGAAGAAAAAATATGTCAGTAGATTTATAGCTAAATGATTGTAGAATAATGCAAGATTAAAATCTTAATTTAGAATTTAAAAACAAATATATAGTAGTTTATTGCAGACAAATGAAAAATGAAAGAACGCATGAGTGAATAAGTGAGTAGATCCATGAGTGAGCGAATTAAATGGAAAAATGTTCAGATTCATCCAAAGAAAATGACAATGACACTTAGGTCACAAAGTGGGTTGCTGGGTTTTGTTCTATTTTATTTTTATCCTTCTTTTCTTTTTTTTTAAATGGTCAGGTAGCTGTGAACCCAGAGAGTAACTTAAGAGTAAGCCCATCTTTTAACTTCTGATATAAATTGGAAGTGTCTGTGCCTTTTTACAGCTGGTGAAAAAGTATTATTTTTTTAAATAATATACATCTTCTGAACCAAAATCTCCCACACTCCATTCCACCTTCCCCCAGTGCTACCTTCCTAATCACACACAACCATTGAAGGATTTAAAACTTGGCCAGTCATAAGGGGAATAACATCTCCCTTCTATGAAGCTGTGTCTGTAAAGACTGGCTTGGGGCCAAGCCACAGGAACTTTAAACAGTCTGCTAGCTCAGTAGGGACAGGCAGGTTCAAGCAAAAAGTAGGATGAAAGCTGCTACCAGACTTTTAAATCTTGAAGGCTGCAGAAATCCTTGATGTTTATATCTTATTCTCTTGAACATTCTCTTGAATTCTCTTTAAATGTATGTCAATAAAGTGAAAATATTGTTAAAATGTGTTTGTATGTTATATCAAAAGAGGAAAGTAGAAGAAAAATACAGATAAATGTTTCTGAATAGTAGTACTTACTTATTCATATTCAGCTAACTATTAAGATTAGCAGGCTGGTTAAATAAGCAGAATTCTGATTTTGCATTTAATTCCCCAATAAATTTTTTTTCAAAAACTGCCTAATTTTCATTTGACTGTGTAAAGTAGAAAAGCAAGACGAACCCTGATTCTTGCTCTGACAGGCAGTGCCTATGTGACCTGTGAACTCTTCAGTGTCTTTGACTATCAGTGTATTCATCTCTATAATAAGAAGATTGCTATGCCTTGTTTATTGTTAAATAAATACATAAATGAACACAACAGAAACACACATAGAAGCTGTCTGATAATTAGTCATCATTGTTAGCATTAATAGCACTGTATCATTTTAACTGACTTTTTATACAGACTGACAATTTGACACCTTTTTAAAATATTCAATACAATATGTAAATGCAATGTGATTTATGTAAGATCTTAAACTTGATACACAGTTTTCACAGTGGGTTACAGTTATATTTGTAACTCAAACATTAAATACACTATACAACTAAAATGCTTAATCATTTCTAGAATTAGCTATAGAGAAAAGATATCAATTGTGTAAATGCTGCATTTAAAGAGGGAATAAAGATTTTTATTTCTCTAAAAGCTCAAAGCAAAACACAGAAAAGAACTCACAATGTGATGTTTGAGACCCTGATTTATTCTGATAAAGCATATTATCTTTTAAAGAAAACTTCTCATATTCTTACATATTGTTTTTCCAAGATAAGACTACTTCATTTTCTTGGATGTGTACTACCTAGCCAGGTCCTTTCTTTTCAACTTTTTTCATCCCATTATTGAGACAAAAAGTAGAAATCAAACTACTTCCAAATTTTACTTATGTCAATTATACTCTCTTACTACTGAAAAAGGCCTGGTCACGAACAGGTTGGTCTATCAGACTATGTGACGTCCTCACCCAATTTTTTTTTTTTTTTTAATTCTAAACACTTATAAAGAGTGAAACAAATCACAGAAGCTATATTTAAGTGTAGGTGACAATTTTACAGAAGTTGAAAACCTTTATGGGGGATAATACAAGAAAATACCGTATCTTAAAAAGCTTTTGCATTTGAATATTTAGGTGGTATTACTCACATATAACATTTGAATATCAATATATTAAACTACTTCAGATATATGTCTCAGAGAAAATGTTGGAAAAGTATATATGTTTAAAATAATAAACAGAATTTTAGATAGATAACTGCATTGCCTCAAGGAGCTATAACTCATTTGTATTGGGTTAAATCTTTTTTTTTTTTTTTTTTTTTTTTTTTCTTAATAAGGAAAGGTGCAGGCAGGAATAAAAGCAAGCAGAGGCAGACAGGCAGGAAGAGCAAAGAAGAAGAAGCATTTTGTTTGTCTTATTTAGTTGTCCCTACCAGCTCCAGAATGTGAACACTTGAGCTCATGATGAATGTGGACTGTGCCCAAGGACAACTCCACCAGGGCACACCCATTGGGTTAAATTTAATTCAACTGTTTTGTGGGACCGTTGAACAGATGTGATGGAAACTAGTCATAGTCTATCTCTAAAATAATACCAAATTTCTACCATTTTGTAATGTTTTGCTTTGATATTTATCCCTATAACATGCTAGTAATAGTATCAAATAACAGAAACTACTTTGAAAAAACACCATTTCATCAACTTCATCTCTCTCACACACACAAAGCTGTCTCGTCTCTGCAGGATGGACCTTTTCTCTATGTGCTGTTGCCCTGGCTGGCTGTAGCAATTCACAGCAAGAGTGATTGAAGGCTTGGGAAGTGGATTTGAAGACGAGAACCACACTGTTTACCAAAAGGAAAAGAGAGAAAAGTTGGCCACTGTTCACATTTACTCATTGCTTTTATGATGCTTTGAGAACAAGGAAAATGATGCTCACAACTGCATTCCAGCCTGTGTGTGGTGGACTGGAAAATTGAGGAGGGGCAAAAAAGGAGGGTGCTCTAGTGACCTGGATAAAGTTACTCGATTACAGAAATTCATTTTTCTCTAAATCACCGTCAAGTAAAAAAAAATTCTAAAAGAGAGGATAAGCAAATGAAAATGCTTCATAGTTTGGAATTCTGTGATATTGTGAAACTTAATTCAGAAGGAAAGGGAGTTATTATTAACTCTGAAAGATTATTAACATCATTGTATGTTTTATTTTGAGAAAAAAAAATCAGTAGGATTTGAAACCTTCTGTATTAAATACTCCTTAAACAATTCTTACTGCAATTCCCTTTGAATTGTGTGCAATTACTGCTCTGAAATCCAAAGCTCTGAAGAAACATGCAACATATAAGATGATTCACTTCTGCACACAAAGCAAACACCAACATTCAGCACAAAGGTAGTAAGTAATTCATAGTAATTCATAGTAATGATCCAAATTTACCCATAGGGGTGAGGGGGATAGGAAAACAAAATAATATTTTTGTTTTTCAAATTGTGGGTTTTCTTTCCTTCTCTGAGTCTCCCCTCTCATCATTGGACGGGGACAAAAATAAATCAGTGTCTACAGGGAACACCACAAAATTAATTAATGAATTTTATAAAGGGTTTGTGTAAATACTTGTAAGTTTTTATAAGGGAAATAGCCCTGACGTGTTCTATTCTATGGCCAATAATGTGAAATGACTTTTTCCTAGTGTTAAAGGGGTTGGAAAATAAAAAGAAATACATTGAAAATAAGGCTTCTTCATGAAGCAAAGGTTGGCTTTGTTTTAAAAAAAATGCTTCCTTTATTTTGACTTTAGTAAATGAGCTAATGTAATGATAATATGGAAAGGAAGTTTAGGAAAGTAGCAACAAGTTAGAATTCAGAAACAATGACTCAGCTTTATATTATTCAATACTTTGTAATATTCTTGATGCCCTGTCATGAAAGAAGGAACAGTTAAAGACATGGTAAAACCTGCATTAGAATCTGAATATTAGCTGAGTATAAACTATACTTGCATGTGCTCAATATTTTAAATGTGCTAATACTGATTTTTAGAAATTACCTTAGTTCCTTGTTACATAGGATCTCAAAGTATTGCATATAAGTTATGTCATATATTGTGAAAGCATTCCTGTGAAGTAGGGGAGTACTTTTGATACAACTTTACTTTTAAAAACTGAAGGATAACAAATTAAGGCAAAAAATTCCTGAAAATAAACTTGATATGTGAATGAAGTTCATTGGAGTAGATCTTCCTTTGGGGTTGAGGCATGAAGAGGAGTCTAATATTTTTTTCCAAAAAATACTTTTTTTCTGATTTAACTTTTGCCTTCAATTACTATTTGTCTTTTATCTATGAATTGAAAGTAAAAAGAACAGTAATTAATTTGGTCCTTTTATTTACTAGCGTAATGAAATAGCCTGAAAGGACTCTGCATTCACATGTTGTTGTTTTATTCAGTTACAGCAGCACCAATTCTTAGATGTTTTCATAGCCAGCCCTTAAGATCTTCCAAACCAAGTGACTAAATCCTCAATAAATTTACATTTTAAAGTGCAAAAATAGTTCGAATAGTTTCCTGTATCCTGTACCCTTCCTCATTTTATTTGACATCTGTGTTTGTCATTAATTAAAACCACTTCTTTTATTATTATTATTATTATATTTGAATATGGAAACTCAAAAAAATATTTCCCCCTAAGAAATATCTGCTAAACAATTGTATATTTATTGATATTCAGTTAATTTGGCTATCTTGATTTTTTTCCCTAGAATAAAAATTTTGAGATATTTCTTTTGAAACTGGTAGAAAATGAAGTTGTGTTTCTATTTAAAGCAAAGTAGCAGATATTTGTCTTATGTACTTAGGTACAAATCTGATCTTAGCAAATCTCAATTATAGCTTCCTTTTGAAATTGGCACATATTCGAATCAAAATTCCAAATCAGAATCAAGGAATAGAGTTTAACATATATTTACTTTAAGTAATCCTAGAAAAGGAATTATATGATGAATATTTATAATGTCATTTTTCTATTTTTTCTCTTTATAGTCAACTTATTTTTATATGTATATAAAGCTTGTTTACAATAAGAGCCTCCCTAAAAATTCCCTCCATTCTTTTTTGGAAAAAAAATTTCAAACAAGGATGTTTAAAATATTTTTAGGTTTCAGATGTACAGTGTTATAAATCAACATCTGTATATATTGCATTATAATCCTCAGCAAAAGTTTACCAATATACAATTTCCTAACCCAGTTTAACCAGTTCCCTCATCACTCATATGTTTGTGTGTATACATATATGTATTTTTTCTTTCCCCATATATCATGTCACAAACACAGGCAATACCTTTTTAAAAGATCCCACCTTCACTCATACTGTACAGTCCTAAACAAAGCCAGTGAATGCTTTTTACAGGGGTACAAAGATATAGGATACATCCATGCAAATATTTAAGATTAGGAACCGAAGTCCCAGAAATATAAAAGAAAACAAAGATGTAGGTTTAAAAAAAAAGGGACTAGTAATTGTGGGGAGTTTCTTTTCATATTTACATAGTATGTTTTTTCTCAAATGTGTGCAAGACAAAGTAGGGCACAAAAGCAGCAGATTGTCCTTCTACTTCCCTTCTGCTTTTAGACATTTTGGTAGTTCAAGTGAGTCAATAATTGGACATGAAATTCATGCAAGAATTGTAATAGTAACAGGAAAAAGAGTATATATTTTAGCAAAACATTGCTTTTCATTCCAACAGGAGAAAATATGCCCGGCTGTTTATCTTGGTTTTGCTGCTCCTTTGCAATGTCCAACATGGGTTGGCTGTCTGGAGGCCTTTCCATAGTCACTTACAAGAGCTTCACTATTCAGGAGGGCAATAAGGAGATGCTTTTAAGAGTGTTGAGTTAAAAGCTCCATTGAGTCTTTCACTCGATCCGCTTATGTAACTTAAATATTTTTAGTGCCCAGGAGTTCAAAGCAGCTAATGTGTTGTATTTCAGAATGACAAATAGAACACACTAAAAACAGCATTAGAATGTTTTCCTAAGCAAGTTTCAGGGAAATGTGTGGTGCTCTGAATGGAACTCCACATAGCATTTTGGCCATCGAGCATTTCCTTCCTTGTGCCCAAGCCTGAATGAAGCATTGTGCCTGGCCTTCCACGCTCCCCAATAGTCTGGGTCTGACCGTGAACAAGCATTAAGCACAAGCTGAATTCATAGGTGCTCCCAAGTGACAGAAGGGAAATATTTCTTCTGATAATTTATTGATGACCTAAGTCCAGATGTAGATGCCTGATTCACTGAATAGTGTGTTTTCGCAACTTGGCTCTCATCTTGAATAGCATCCAAGGAATTCCTACCAGGAGTTACGAAGAAAACAAACTCTTTCTTATTGAGGTCTGAGATATGAATAGACTGGTAGAATTAATCCATTCTAGAGAACACATTAAGAGGCATTTCTACGATTTTCTGTTACCAGGAAACTATTTGAGATATTGTAATATAACAAAAATAATCTAGCCTTTTTTCATTCCCAGGAGCATTTAATTTATGAAAATCATCTTAATGGAAATTATCAGTTTTGATTCTCTTGCTGATATGTTCAGTAGTGACATAGGAGGTCTTCTCTGGATAAAGTAATTTTTATTACCTCACTGGGTTTCTTTCACAGATGCTGCCTTAAAAATAAGGGATTTTTTAAACTAGCATTTTAATAAAAATATGCTAATACTTGGAATAAAATTCCAAAATAAAATCACAAAACTGTTTTTATTAACCACAGTGTAAGAACTAACTGTAATTCAGTTTATGTTGGTTAATATTTTGGACACATTCATTTTTGTTAGAAGTTTGATATTATTTGACTATATTCTAACTCTCAATGTCACATTTGAAATAAAAAGCCAATTTTCATTTCTACCTTAAATTTGGCAGAGAAAACTTACTAAACACTGCTAATCAGTGATATCTTTGGTAATATAGCACATATTCAACTGATATAATGAAGAGTTCTATATGTCACTCCTAGTGAGATTTAGTGTTAACTGATACTTTTTTAGAAGTGAAATTAAGACAAACACAAGCTTTTCCTCACGTGAAAACAAATCAAAATAACTAAAAATAATGTAACAATATTTTAAAGCAATATCAAGATTAAATGCCAAATGAATAAATGTTAATGATATTTTTTCTCTAAGAAAGTTAATAGAATATTTAGTTATCAGGGCATGCTGCATGGTGTACAATGAGTCTTAATGTGAACCTAGAAAAATATCAAGAATTTGATGTCCAGGTAAAAAAAATGCACAGAAATCATATGATTTACAAAATAATTGAAGAGCTATTATAATGGCTTCTTCGAAGAAGTAATATCAATAAATCCAGGAGTGTTTAACAGAAAATAATTTCCACTGAATACCAAAAATGTTACATAAATGAATAAAAGAATGAATGAGTGAATTCCATGACAGGTTTCTGTTTTGTAGATGTTCCTCACATATAGGCAGAGAGAGTTTTGATATGAACCCAAATACTTGTGGAAAAGCTATAATGATGGAAATTTAGGAGGTATTCATGAGATAAATGAAATACTGCAAAAAGCGTAGGGTGAGTAAGGATAATTGACAAATGATGGTAGATTAATCTAGAAATGGAGGCAGTCTTCAGGAATCTTGTGAAAAAACAATTATGTCTAACTTCCAAATTTGCTTCTCATGATCTTGGTTCCTGCTATTTTCCTCTAAGGAAACAGATATACATCTACTGGAAAAGCTCAGAATGGACACAATAGTAGGCATATAATCTTGTCCTAATCTCAAGAGTATGTGATTGTATTAAATTATATGGAAAAGGGGAATAAGGTTACATATAGAATTAAGGTTACAGATAAACTGGCTTTGAATTTAGAGATTATCCTGGTTTATCCTGTTAGGTACACTTTAATCCCATGATTCCTAATTTTTAATAAGAAAAAAAGAGGCAGAAGAGAGAGTCAGAGTAACATTATGTGAGAAAGACTCAGTCAGTGATCACGACTTTGAAGACAGAAAAGGTAATGAACCAAGAAGGCAGGTAGATGTGTTGCTGAAAATGGAGAAGAAAATGTATCTGATTGTGCAGTCTCCAAAAAAGGAAATAGGCCAGCTGACATCTTAATTTTAGCCCAGTAGAATCCATTTTGGATTCCGATTTCCAGTACTATGATATAATAAATCTATGTGTCTTAATTCTCTTAGTTTGTGGTTTTTCTTACAGCATCATCAGGAAACTAATAAAACACTGTGTTTTGCTATTTACTGACTACTTCCCAAATAGTTTAAAATAGCAATACTGACATTGCAACAAATATTAATTATTATTATTAAAATAGCTAAGCACTGGGGTAAATTATATCTAATTATTTAAACCTCATTATCCAATTCTATAAAAACTAAAGCCAAGCTCATTTGAGTACAATTTTGATGTATTTTTGTTTCTTTATTTTTGTAAAACAGCTTAGGGAAAAATTCATTTTTTAGAAATGGCCTTAACACTATTTTTAGTCAGAATATCCAATTCAACCAATTACCATTCCTACTGAATCTTAGACACAGTAGAACATTCTGTCAGATAGTTTTTTATTCTGTATAACCTCCTGTTTTGGTTTGTACTTTTTTCCTTCAGCTGAGACTCAAGCAGCAAAAAGAGTCCTACGAATTTAATTGAATTGCTTTGCTGATTCCCCTTCACTATACACTTGAAAGTAAAGTTATTTAAATATTAGTAATAAAATTGTTGATAATTAAATTATTTGGGTTCTCTTTTAAAAGAACTGAGGATAGAGAGAGTTCTGGGAATATGACAGAGTAAGAAGCACCAGAAATATATCTTTCCAGCTAGGCAACAATTGCAATGACAGAATTTGTCTGGTGCAACTGTTTTGGAATTGTGGAGTCAACTGAAGCTTGCAATTTCCAGGGAAAGTCTTAAAATGTAAATTGTGGTTAATCTGTTAATTTCAGTTTCTAACATAGTAGCAGTTAGCCATCCCTGCTCCTCAGCTCTGTGACTGTCAGCTCTACACATGTGGTGTATTACATTAATTGATTAGTAGTATTGATTATAGTATATCATTTTTTTTTAATGTGCTGTTGAATTCTATTTGTCAGAACTTTGTTGAGGATTTTTGTGTTTATATTCATCAATGATATTGATCTGTAGTTTTCCTTCTTGGTACTGTTTTTGTCTATCTTTGGAATCAGGGTTGAATTGGTCTAATAGAATATATTTGGGAGCTTTCCCTCCTCAAATATTGTGGTAGATTTTAAGGATAATGGAGATTAGTTCTTCTTTGAGTGTTGGTAGAATTCACTGGTGAAGCCATCTGGACCTTGGCTTTTTTTCTTATGCTGCTTTTTATTACTGCTTCAATTTATGTGCTTGTGATTTGTCTGTTAAAGTTGCATCATCCTATTTCAGTTTTGGAAGGTTATAAGATTGGCATCGTCCGTTGTAATGTCACCTCTTTAATTTCTGGTATTTGTTATTAGTATTTTCTCTCTCTTTTACTAAGCGAGTCTAGTTAGGTATTTATTGAATTGCTTTATTTTTTCTAAAAACCTACTCGAATTCATTGATCATTTGGATGGTCATTTTGTTTTTATTGCATTTATTTCTGCTCTAATTTTTATTATTCCTTTTCTTCTGCTGATTTTAGTTTAATTGTTCTTCCCTTTATAGTCTTTTTTGGTGTAAATTAGGGATTTAATTTGGTCTGTCTTTTAGTTTTTGATGTGTGCTTGAATGGCTATAAAGTTTCCTCTCAGAACTGCTTTTTTCCCTTCTCATATGTTCTGGAAGCTTGCCTCCAAATTTTCATTTTTTTATGGATAGGATTTAGGGTCCTCTCTAATTTCACTGATCATCTAGGAGTTGTTCAGAAGCATGCTGTTCAGTCTCCACAACTTTGTGGTTCTTCAGTTTTGTTCCGTTGATTCATTTCTAATTTCACCCCTTTGTGTTCAGAGAAGATGCTTTGCATAATTTCAGATTTGCTAGTTTTGCTTGTTTCATGTCCTAGAATATAGTCTATCCTTGAGAATGTTCCATGTACAATGGAGAAAACGGGTGTAACTTTATTGAGGGGTATGGTATGAAGTATAGATTGAGGAGAAAAAACAACTATCTTAAATAAAGATGCTCAAAAAACTAAGGAAATATATGAATATGTCAATAGATAACTGAAACCAAAACCTAGCAAAGATATTCTGAAAAGTACAATAAATAAAATTTAAAACTTACTAGAGATATTCAACAACCGATTCAAACAGACAGAAGAACCAGTAAACTTGAAGACAGGACATAGAAGTCACTGAGTTTAAGAAACAAAAAAAGTAAAGATTGAAGAAAAGTGAACAAAGTCTACTTAGGGAATAGCACCAAACAGACCAGCATATGCATTTTGGCAGCCCTAGAAAAAGAAAAAAGAAATTGGAAAGAAAATAGAAACAGAAAGAAAATATTTGAATAGTGTCAAAGTGTCACACATTTGATGAAAGACACAGATATAAACATCCAACAAGCCAAAGCAAATTGAAGTAGAATGATTTTAAAATAGATTCACACAAAGCCATAAAATAAAATTACCAAAGACAAGGAGTGGACTTTGAAAGCAAGAAGAGAGAAGCAACTTGTCAAATACAAGGACTACTCAATAAAATTGTAAGCATGTTTCTCTTTGGAAGCTTTGTAGTCCAGAAGATAGTAAGGTGAGGTATTCAAAATGTTAAAATGAAAAAAAAAAATTTAATAGCCAATAAAACTTTCTTCGAAAGTGAAGGAGAAATTAAGATATTCTCAGGTAAATGAAAATAGACATTTCTTCAAGGAAGATATAAGTGGACAATAAACATATGAAAGGTGCTCAGCATCACTAATTGTTAGGACATTCAATACAAAACTCTGAGCTATCACCTTAAACCAATGTAGATGGCTAGTATCAAATCCTAGAAAATAACAAGTGTGGAAAAACAATATGGAGAAAGTAGCACCCGTATGTGCTACTGTTGGGGATGTAAAATAATAAGACCCCTGTGAAAAACCAGTATAGTGGTGCCTAAAAAAATTGAAGCAGAATTACTCTAGAAATACAAATAAAAAAGAACTAAAATAGAATGATCCAGTAATTCTAGTTCTTGATATATACTCATATTTGAAAGCAGGATCTCAAAGATATCTGTACACCCACGTTCATAGAGGCATTGTTCAGAACAGCTAAAAGGCTTATAAATTTCTTCTATTATCTACAGAAGATTTAATAAGGAAATGTGGGTCATAAATAAAATAAATATACTCAGCATTAAAAGTAAAGGAAATTCTGCAATGTATTTTCACAGCATTATGCTAAGTGAAAAAAAAAAAAAAACAGTTACAAAAAGACACACTATTATTTCACCCATATGAAATATTTGTAGTCATCAAAATCATTGAAAAGTCATTTCCAGCAGATGGGGAAGAGAAGAATGGAGAATTAAAGTTTACTGTGCATGTAGTTTCAGTTATGCAAGACAAAAAGAGCTATAGAGATGAATGCTAGTGATTGTTTTACAAATGGGAATGTATTTATGCCCCTCTACTGTTCACTAAAAGTGGTTAATAGTTAAGAATGTAAGTTGTGTGTATTTTACCACAATAAAAAGAAAATTGGGAGAGAAAAAGAACTAAGGATAAGACAAATGTGTCGAAAGATTTCCAAAGACAGTAGTGTAGTGTATCAGTCAAAATAACTCTAGTAAAGTCCTGGTGAAGTAGATATGTTGGCCTCTATCACGGCAAAAGCAAGAGATGTTTAGTAAACTTTTTCTCTAAAAGTTCAGAAACAATCACTTCATAACTATTCAGATATGCCATTATAATTAAAGGCAGGCATATATAGTGAATAAAGAAATGAATGCAATTGTTTCAATAAATTCTCAGACACAAAATTAGATGGAGACAAATTTGAATTGCAGACTGTAGCTTATCCCTCATCTAGATCTCTATTTCCCATGAATTTATAAAGGACACTTTCTTTCACTTACTTCTTGATTTTAATCTATCTAAAGCCCACATAATTTTTTTTTAGTCTAAGGGTATTAAAAATTTCATAATCTCTTTGTGAAAGAGGTTCATTCATTTCAAGTTATTACTAGCTTTCCTATTGAAATGCTAGCCTAATTTTATTAACAAATAATAAACAATATTAAACAGTTTGAATTAATAGCAATCATGGAATTAGAGAGGCATGTTTATCAGAGAGTAAGCATTTTCATTAGTTTTCCAGATTCATTCTTATTTACATCCTACATGACTCTTCCTAAGAATCCATAGTTTTTTCTTCCATATAAAGTCTACTTACTTTAAATACACTGTTGCTAGTTGACACTTCTAATTATAGCAAACAAAAACTCTTAACTGCTATTTATAATTTATAACTTTTAAGTTCAAAATCCTTTAGTAAAGATTTCAATAACCTAAAATCTATGCTTGCCAATTACTTTAGTATAATATAGTTACTATACATGCAATTTAATATAGATTGTGACAAATTGAAATACTCCTTGCTTCTTAATAGATGTACCTTTTACTTCTGATAGGTAGAGTTAGACATAAGCAGGGAGTAAGGGAAAGGGGGAAAGATGGGGAGGAAAGAGAAGAGAAAAGACATCAGTACAGACAGAATGTTAAGAAAAGAGAGCTCTTAAGACCACAGATACCACAGAAAGTGGGCAACTAATAGGCATGGGACTTGTGGTTAGCTTGCTTGGGAAGGAGCAGAAAATTGTCAAAACAGTTCTAACTGACCTGTTGCACAGGCACATGGCAGGCCAAACTCATCTTTGGGTAAAACCAGCTCATCACAATGTCATGACAACAAAATTAGCATTGCATTTTTGCCTCTCCTCCTCCCCACCACAGGTGGGTTTCACTTAGGTCTTCACGGGAAAGAACATGCTCAGTAAGAATTTGGTTATATAACTCTACCTATCAATCAACAAAAAAGACAGTAGTAGAATCCACCCCAGGGGACAATCTAAGAAGTACCAGTAGGGAATATAAGCCCTCAGAAGGCATACACCTTGGCTGTAGTACCTACCTGCATCCAGCCCTGTCCTCCTCTCCGAGAAGTAGTATTTCTTTAACACACCTGTTCACTGCTTTGAGAACAACCCATTCTTCACCCTTAAGAGTGTACCTTCCCTTTGCTTACTCTCCATCCTTACTTTCGCTTTGCCAATAAAGTTTCACTACTTGGCTTTACTCTGAGTTCTGGTTACTACTGATGCACCATGAGTGTCTTGGGGCAAGCACATTATCTCCCTGAGAACCCAGGAATTTGAAGAGGAGACTCTCTACATGGTATTACTTCCAACATTTTAGCTTACTTCCTTTGCTCTTGCTATATTTTCTTCCAGGGTGATTTTTTTTTTTTTCATTTTCTGCTCCAAGTTTCAGAAAAGTGACACCTTCTCCATGAACCATGCCTTGATTTCCCTGATGAAAACTCTCACTCTCCCTTTATAAGATGATTTATTTCATTTATAGAGAATGAAAGAAAAGTCACTTATGTTTGTTGTATCTTTAATGTGTTTTAAAACTGTTGGGAGCTTTACTTATAGTGTTCTTTAATGATAGAAAGAATATAAGTATTTTCTCATTTTACTAATGAAGAAACTGAGTCTGGCAAGGATTAAACATTCCATCCAAGCTCATCAAACTCATAAATTGTGTAAGAGACCAAACTTGTCAAATGCCATGTTATTATTTTTTGCTGTTGTAATGTAGTTGACAACATTATTTTAGTTTCACATGAACAACATAATGATTCAGTTTACATACATTGTGCAATGATCATCACAATTAGTCTATTTATCAACTGTATTTAACAACTTCCAAATTTGCAATAATGTTAGGACCTTATTCTGTTTATTAACATCCACAGAGGTATAATAAAAGTTTAGGAATGAATTGTGATAGGTTTAGAGAAATTTTTATTGTGTTTAAATTCATGAAAAGACTGTTCAAAAGATAAAAAGAAATGCTATAAGTAATAAGGAAAGACAAGAAGTGAGAAAAGGAACTGAGTGGGCGATCTATTATTCCTATGAAGTCTATGCTACAGCCATCTCCAGTCTCTTCTCTTTAGAAGAATACATTCCCCCCAGGGAGTAGTGACCTTACTAAAGAAGCCTCAGCTTGGCTAATTTGAACCCCCTTGAAATTCAAATCTGGCTTTCAAGTCAATGCTTGCATGACTCTAAAGGCCAAATGGATTTCAATACATTCCTTTTTCCTTCTTTATGGTGGAAATTGTCCACATATACAAGATATTTTGAAAACTGTATCGTCACCTGACATTGAACTTTTATCTCAAAGGATCTTCCAAAATGTTTGAGCTACTCTGTTGTAGTCAGGAACTTATCTAGGACTGGAAAGAGTGATAATAAATTCCAAATGATTGTGAACTAAATATGATAACATAATGTCCTATAGAGAAACAGACAGATGACTATTTTATCATTCCATTGATGTCAGTCAAGGAGAAATGTCAGGAAGTCAATTTTTCACTTGTGCTCAGAATAACAATAAGTTTTGTGGTCTCTTAGGAGTGGAAAAATCTAACAAAATGCTTTTAAAACAATTTTGAAAGAATTTCAGATAAAAACATTTAAAGCCATATTATCTTATTGTCTTAAAAAATCCTTTCAAATTATAATAGTAAAAATTATTCACTAATTTTATATATCTATATCTAGTATGAGATCAAAATAATTATTTATATATTAAAATATTTATTTTAAATTTATTTTAAGCAGTTAAAATACATTACTCAGGCATTTCTATAAAACATATCAGTGAAAGCGTTAAAAGAGATCACCCAAGTCTCTCAGAACTGGTCTCTTGTAGATACCCCACTCTGACATAAAGACTCAAGAGCAGTGGAAGACAAATCCAGAGGGAAAGGAGAAGCTCCTATTTTATCTAAGCCTTTAGAGTCCCTTAATCAAATATTCCATTTACCCCCTGTTCCTCCATGATTCTCCTTATGCCCTTATTTTCTAGAAGAATGTAGTTTAAGAAGTTCTTATTGCAAAAGATAGTTTATCTTTCTATCTAAGACTATCTGCTAGACCCTCCACGTTGCACCACAACCAAATCCCCTTTCCATTGCCTGAACTAGGGTTATAATTTATGGGCCTTCCCAGTCACCTCAACATTTATCACTATGTAAATTCCCCATATATATTGTTAAATTGGGGTTCTCTTACTAACCACTCAATGTTAATTTGTTCCTTTCTTCAGTCTGTGAAGAATCTCTGAGAAATGGAGGATTTTTCCCATTGACCCATACATCAGCAATACCTGGGATTATAGTGCAACACACTAATAGGACAAGGGCCCCCAGAAAGGTATGGATGATGTTATTTTGTGTGTAGCATTTGGGTGGGGTTTTCCATTGACCTTTGTGTCAGTGTTTCCGGGAGGCGGCAAAAGCAGGTCCTAGGCACTTTTCTGTCTCTTCTGATAACCATCTGATACTCATTGTTTTGACTAGTGTCTATAGTAATATCTTAATGAATTTCTAAACAGACTCTTTGTCTCTGTGCTCTGAGGGAATGTCAGCAGTGCAATACCTTGACTCTGAAAGGCCATCCTGCCTCCAAGATGCAACTATCCCCGTTCCCCTATAAAATAGCCAACAGTCCTTCCTCCCTGGGCTGGCTTGCTCCTTTACTGAGCCACCCCACTTCGAAGTTACAAATGAAGTCTTTTGGATATTTGCAGCATTTCTCTGGGTCATTCCTTCCACACTCTTGAACCAAACTCCCAAATCCCCCCAAATCTTTGGGGGAACCTAACACACACTATCTTTTTAAGGTCATTTTGTGAAATAACAGTGAAGGGGCTAAAAGAGATCACACCAAGTCTTTCAGAACTCACCTCCCATAGATATCCCAATCAGAAGATTATTTTGAACCAAGGACAAAAGAGAAGAATCTGAGAGATAAAAGACAAAATCCTGATGGTCTCCTATTTCTTTTGGCATTTCTTTAATCAAGAAATCATCACCATTCCTGGAACTCCAGCTTTCTTGTATCACAAAGTGATCATTTTTTTCCCTTACTCCCTAGAAGAAGATAGAAAGAGAAGTCAAACCTACCTTTATTTTGAGTAAAAGTGAGTCATTCCTCCTTCTCATTGAAGACCTTCACCTCTTCCTCACAGTCTGGAGACTCCCTGTATCAAGCTTCAGCACAGGATATAATTATTTGATTGGCCCCAATCACCACAGAATCTACTACCATATAAATTCTTCATATGTATATTCTTAAATTTGGTCTTTTCTCTTACATTTTCTCTAATGTTAATTTTTTCATCCAAACTATGAAGATCCTCAGAGAAATGGAAGAATTTTTCTTGACCCAATAACATTCATGAAACAAAATTACAGCTCTGTACGTTTGATTTGCATGACCTTAAGCTTAGTGAGAACAACAGGCTACAGAAATGGAATTATGATTGTTTCATTTTGAGTTCAAACTCCATGACAATAGATACTATAATCAAAAGGGAGAGCATAATGAAAGACTTGTAAAAAAGATACAGAAGAACTAATTATACGGCACTTGCTGAACAATACATTAAGCCTATAAAAGAAGCTTAGAGAAACTGAGAACAGAATAGGAAGGTAGGAAAATTCCGGGAGTTCATAAATCCTTTTTTAATTTTAGTCCCACCACCTATGCCCTCCACTGGAAGAGGTAAGGAAATGTTTCTCCTCTCACCAGCCTAGAAAAAGGGATTTGTATGTGACTTAGTACAAACAGTGGAAAACTTGATACCCTCGTAATTTTGCAAAACATGGTATATACATAGTCAGATTTATCTACACAGGGCCAAAGATTGACTGACTGAATTATGGGAGAGTAAAACAGAAAGAGGCATTTGGGGCGAGTTTCCAGATTTTTTTTGAAGTAAATATGAGTATTTTTCAATGTCTATACATAGTTACATGAAACAACTTGCTGGGATGGGTTATTTTCAGATGTAATTCAAAAAATACCTATAGAGAAATACTGACATTAATATTAGAGGAAGATCTCTGCATTCTCAGACGACGAATGAAGTTACAAACAACCAGATAAAGAAGATCTTTTTGTCCACAACAAAAGGAAGAACCTGCAGGTAAAAAAAAAATGTCCACTAAGAGGGCATCTTTTCAAGAGAAATTGAAGAAACTCAGGAGAATAAGAAGCAGTTTAAATATCTGTCAACTGCTTGGTAGGTGAACCAGTGTTTTCTTGGATTGTGCTTGTCAAATAAGGCCTATCTTGATGTTTTTCTCTTCTATTCAATCCCTTAAAGTTAATAAGATAGAGGAAAACAGACACAAATCCATCAGGAAAAGCAAGAAAATGCAAAATCTGTTCTGTTCCCACTATAGGTACCTATGAAATAGAGAGAAAAAATATATTCAAATGAATTTTGAAATTTCAATTATTAATGGAACTGATAATCTGAATTTTTTGACACAACCCTTATCCTGCACATTAAGGGTATTTTATGACCTAAAAGAGAGCAAAGAAATCATGAAACATGCCCAAATTTTAATCCAAAGGAATATATTAATTATAGATTAAATTCAAATTAAAACTGACATATAATACTAACAAATCTCTTCTAGAACCTTTTCAAAGGTGCATTAGAAAAACATTAAATGCTTTCCATAGAAACATAGTTTGTTCACACTAAAAATAGATTCTCAACCAATATGAGTAGAATTCTAAAATAGTAATGCTTCTTTTCCATTGTAATTATAAGTAGACTCACCATTTGAATTCATTTTGGAATTATTCCAGAAGTATAATAACATGTTTCTTGAAATCTATAATTATTTTTAGATTTGATATGTTTATTTTCTAATAAACACTGACAAACTAAACTTTAATATGCCAAGAATAGCAGAATATATCTTCAAATTAATATTAAGTGGCACTTTGGTGATATTGAGGTTATACTATCTAGCAAGTAAAACTATTTTGATTAATTTTAGAGTAATCATAGTTGTCATGATATAAATTTAAAAAATAGAGATTGATTATCCCACTTTTTTTTGTCAATGAAATCCACCAATGTCTTTTAAGATACTTGTTATTATTTTCTGCAATTTAGTAAAGGAAAATTAGCACTTTAATGGTGTTAAATTGTGTACATTTCAAATTCCAAAAGCACATATTGCAAATCTTTTTAGTATTTAAAATGCTTTTGGTATACCCTGTAAATTTATTATAGCACTGTACAACATGGAGGGATTTGGCATGAGTAAGCTATATCCTTGGTATTACCTAAGGAAATTTAGTTACTGGAGGAACAAATAATCTTGTTAAAGAGGCTTTTAGAGCAGAACCACCATAAAAATTCTGGTGACTGGGATAGTGGATGTTTTTACCTTGAGTGAGTACATCATGGATTCTCATATTCTTCTTTGTTTCTGAAACACTGGTCTTCAGGGACACTATTTATATTTGTTTGTTTTTCTTTAGTTACATTTTCTTTTTCTTTTCTTCCGATTTTTATTAATGTAACATTGCGAGGACCCAATTCTACTAACAAAAAGATGAGATCTTGCTATTTGTAATAACACAAATGGACCTAAGGGAATTATGCCTAAGATAAGAGAAAAGGAGAAAGGCAAACCTATTATGACTTTACTCAGATATATGAGAAACCAAGCAAAAATGACTTAAATTAAACAAAAAGTAGACTTTTGGTTTATAAAAAAAAAATTAGTGATTACAAGAAGGGAAGGAGAAGGTGCAGCAACCAAAGGCAGCAAAAGGAATCAATTATATGATGGAAAAAGAACTGAGTTGGTTATGGCAAAATTAATGTGATTTATACAGATGTTGATTTATGATGATGCACATTTTAAACCTATGTAGAATAATGATGCAATGCTATTTCAATAAAGCTAATTTAAAAAATAAATTAAAATGAAGTTAGCAAGTGACATTCCTCTACTCAATTTGTCTGTTGCCAAAAATACTTCTTAAATAATTTTTTCAATTGCACCTTAAAAATTCTTTTGATGATAAGAAAATTTGTCTACTCATCTGAATGTAATACATAGTCAATTGAAGGCAAATTTGCAAAAATTAGAACAGAAAAGAGAGATTGCTTTTCTATCACATCCACTCTCTCTATAATGCCCATTGATTTGGTTTATCTGATGAATGAGCATACCACTTCCATCACATGGAGTTAAAATGAAATAGATTCATCATTAAGTCTAATTAAGATATTAGAATAATTGGGAAGTTTTAAAAAAGAAATGACATATCAAAAAGAGAAAGTTATGACAAGAAGACTGTGCTCTTTATATACATAATCTAATGGAAATATTTAATATAAAATTTAGTGGTGGGGGGATGAACAGGAATAAACAAGAAAAGAAACCAGCAAGATTTACTTGTTTTGAGGGGCAAAAAATAATTATGAGTGAAGTATTCTGACTTTCAGACATGTTTCAAAATTAATAGTTATAGATATAATTTATATTTAAATAAATCTTAGTGATTTCAATAGTTGATTTCTTTTCAACTCATGTCCTATAATGGGACTTACAGATTTAGCATTTGGGGAGTTGAAAGTATTTCCTCTGCCATTTTTTGGTGTTTCCTTATTCTTATAATATAATTATAAACATTTATCTATATAATTTTTGCAATCATATTTTTCAGTACATTTCTTGTCCTTTGTTAATAGCAATGCGTTGAAATACACTGAAATGATTGAATTAGAAATAACAATTGAATGGATTCTTCCAGATTGTTGAACTCCCATTGTTCCATCAAGGTATTTTTATATATACATACTTACAAATTAAATGTGGGCCATATGACTTATTGTCCAAGTGGGGCTAATTTTGCAAGTGAGAGGAAATAGAAGTAAACTAAAATTTCTCTGAACAAACTGAGAGGAATAGTCATTCTAGTTATATGACTGTAATGATTGACATACATTCTTGAAAAATTCAGTTCTTTGGTATCTTATGATGAAATTAAATATTCAAGTTTAAAATATTAACTTCTATTATTTTTTTCTGGCACTGCAGTAACAAGTCTACCCAACATTCTCTGGGTATTATCAACCTAGTTGGAAGACAACTGGTACATATCACTTCTATAAGAAGCTTTACTGTAGATTGAAGGAAACAGACTGGAAGAAAAGGAAGGAAAATTAATTTTGTTTAAATATCATGGATGGATGTAAATATTTTGGTTTAGTATGGTCATGGACTGAGGATGTAAAGACAAGAGCTTGAACACTTAGCTTCCATTCTCAGGTCCGCCAATAACTCTCACAAGATGATCTCAATCACTCCAGCTAACCCAGCAGTTCTGCTCTCTCATCTGTAAAATAAGAGGTCAACTAACATCTTTAAATTACTTCATTGATTTTTATAGCAATTGCTTTTTACACTACAACTTTTTTTAAAGACGTAACGAATTAGAATTAGTTTGTATAATCTTTATTTACTATTTGAGAAAATGTACTGCTTGGAAAAACTTGATAAAGCATCAGCTATGTCAAAAATACTAAAGGCATGTAAGGGGAAACTTGTAACAGTTTTTAGGATCTTTCATTCTTCTGAGAATTTAAATATTATTTGCTCATTTCCTCCTTATTTTTCTTTTACATTCCTACTTCTATGTATTCTGCAAATTCCTATCTATTATGGAGTAGAGTATGTTTCTGACCCACACAATATTTACGAGTACCTTATTCATATATGAACGACTCTCTACATGAGATTTGGCCCAAATTTAGAACACTTTAAAATTTCTCCAGTTTTTATCACTTTTGTTAATCCGCATTTGGTTAAGTTCTGGGTTCTTTGGTAGAATCCTCACAAGCAAATCATATAATGTTATAGACATGGAAAGCAATAATAATCAGCATTTTCAAAGAAATCTTTTTATGTTGTAAAGGTTCATTAAAATGTCTTATAAAGTATATGATTGTTCCTATCATGTTTTGTCTATGATATGCCAGGAAATGTTATAAAAAATGAAAAATTCAATCATCCAATCATCTGGTATTCAAGACATGGTATAATTAATGTGATTAATTTTCTTAAAAGCCAAATTCACAGAATTATTTGTTGTGTTGAAATCATGCAGAAAATTATGCAAAATGCTGGACATGTTTACTTGCAGAGAAAATGATTCAAGCAGTAATTTCAAATTATTTATTTTATAAAAATGCTTGGATTAATTTAAAAATTCAGCTGTAAAATTTATATTGTCATAATTCATAATAATATGAATTAGTTGCACCAACTTGATTGTGTGTTATTGGAGGCTAATTTGGACATTCATAGTCAGCAGATATGGTATGAGAACAAACACAAGGACAGATCTATATTTCTAGCTAGAAAAGAAAAAAAATTCTAAATCTCACAGAAAGAAGAAAAACAGAACCTATACTAAGTATTGTTAAGTAGTTTTCTCTACAGAATATGCCTCTTGAATTGTGTCTAGAAATAGGATCTTTCTATATTATCCAAAACATATTACCAAAAAGGCATCTCTCATAAAGGTGTGATTTAAATATAAGATATAACTATAACAAACATTTAAATGTGTTATTTTTGTTCACAAAGTAAATATTCAAAATCAAGTTTTTGTAAGTATATGCTGTTCTCAAATGGCAAATACTGTAATCCATACAGCACTAGCTAATTAACATTTTGCATTTGGTTATGAAAATAGGTATTGTCATACTTAAGTGCATTATGTTGTGATTTATAGAAGAGTATTGTTTATTTTACTAATATTTTCTAGTTCAATCATCACAGCCAAATGAGGAGTTATTATTAAATGATAATTTTTATTTGAAGAAATTGAGACTTTGTAATAGTAAATAACTTGCCAGAATTAACATAGAGAAGGTGGCAGAACTAGGACACAAATCCAGTTTATTCTGTGTATAAACCACATACACCTAGCAACACCTTTTCTCTTATGATTAATCATCTTCTATACTACTAGAGTCTGATTAAATATAACTCTATAATGCCATGAAGAATGGAGAAGCCCAATAAATCATGGGAAATAATTGTTTTATTCATCACAAATAACTGCTTTGAATCCTAGCACGAAAGAATAGCATAGTAATTGTTACATTGTGGAGCAGCTACTAGGTGTGATGCAGTGTGTCATGGGCTATATTTGATTTGTTCTTTACTAAAATCCTTTATGAAAGAGATTATTATGTTTCTTTTAAAAATGAGGAAATCAAAGTTTAGAAGAGTTAAATCTTGCACCAAACCATGCAGACGCAAGAAGTGGAGTTGCAATAAACCTAATGCAAATTCTGTGCTTTTAACTGCCATTTTGTACTAAGAACTCTACAAATTATTAGCCCTATTTAAAGCACTTCATTTTATTACAAAGAGAAATCCTGCTTATCATAATACAGCTTTAATTCAACAAAGATTAATATTGATAGCTATCGTACACAGAAGAAACAGAAATAAAGTTAAATAATAATAAATAAATAAATAAATAAAAAATAAGAAAAGTCTCATATGGGAACTCAGAAGAAATAGAGAAAAAATATCTGAGGAAAATATTTACTATGTAATCCATTATTTTATTACACTACATGAGAGTGTTTAAGAAACTGCATTAAGTCCTCAGTACCAGGGCAACATTTCACTTTTAGTAAAATAAATGTCTTGTCTCACAAATTCTATTTTTCTTTAGCCGCTAAACTCTAGGAAAGAATAAGAGATTAAAAAGGGAGCCTAATAAAGTAAAAATGAGAATTCCACCTGTAAGAGTAATAAGCAAAGGCAGGAGAAAAATCTATAAGCTTAATAGTCACCATCAATAGCTTAATGGTAGCTAGGAAGTATATTTAGAACAAACTTCCCTACATATCTCAAGTGTACCTGAAATACCGCTTCTTATTGGGTAAATCAAATAGTTCTTGATAAATAATTATTATCAACAATGATTGAAAAATATTCAGTATGATTATGCTTAAGATAGAAAGTTAATGAGCATACATTTAAAAATATTTCTACCAAAAATAGTACACCAATTTTCAACAACTTGAAAGTAAACTTCAGTTTTCTAAAACAATTCAGCTTTAAAAATTGCCACATACATGGTCTTACCTGATTTATAATTTCTATCATGAATATTAATAAATATAATATTTGTCTCTTAAAATTTAAACTCAAAGCTAATATTTTTTTTACAGTACAGGTAAAATGACAACCAGAAAAAAATTACTGACTGAATAGGAGACAGGAAAAATGACTCAATTTGAACTTCTTTTAATAGTTATAACAATAAAATAAATTTGAATAACCTGAAAAAAATTTTTCGGTATTGGTTGATCTGCTCATGTGTTTTTTGTAGCTCTTTGATAAAAAGTGAAACAGTAGCTGTGACACAAACTCAGCATACCAATTTATTCAAAGAATCAAAGGATATATCCTGTGACAGTCCTCCTTCCTTCATTTATTTCCTCTTGGCAATCCACCACAAAACCTGAGAACTTTATCCCAACAAAACTGCAAGGATTGATATGTTTTCAAATAAGACTCTTGCTGTAGCATGGATGGGTGAAATTGGTGAGTTAGTCATCTGTTATACTAAGATTATAACAGAAGTTTTGCTTTCTGTACACCAAGAAGATTTGTAAATAAAGTTTCAACATTTAGAAAAGATGAAAATAAAAATCAGAGATGTTTATTTCCTTAGAAAAGGGTTATGTGTGATATAAAACTAATGGTATAAACTCTGTTTAAAGGGTTATTATCAAATCATACCATGAAATATTCAGAGAAGCAGAAGAATGGGTGGGATAAATAAAAAGTAAAAACAGATCCTATAAAGTAGAGGAGAAATGTAAAGGGGTTATGTTTCTCAATAGTAGCAGAAGAAATTTAGAAAACAATAGAGCAATTGCCCTCAGAATTGAGTAAAGTTTTTTTTCAGATTGAGATTCTATACCCAGCCAAACAAGACTGAGGAGATTTTGATATATACATGGTCTACAAAATTTTCAACATATGCACTTCTTTGTGCTAATATGTTCCAAAGTAAGGAATAAACCAGGTGAAGAGAAAATATATAATCTCATACACAGGCATTGAAAGAAAAAGTTTAATAATTACAAAGAAAATATGTAATAAAACCCATAACTTCATAGCTATGAGTAAGTAAATTAAATTTGAGCAAGAACATCTTGAGGTATAAGCTTTCTGGGAGGGAAAATGAAACTGCAATTTAATCTGAAAAGTCCCACTATTATATAATTATATCAGAGGCTACCAAAGTAAATATTATGGACCTAGGCATAAATACAACCAAGCAAATTAAAATGAGTAGGTGTTAACTCCATAAAGAATACACAGGAATGACAAATAATGGAAATATAACAGTTCATGGACATAGTGAACATTCACGTATTACAAAAAATAGACACTATTTACATTTATGGGTGAAAAATGCCATTACAGACATTTAATAGGTAGAACATATAGAACGAATGCTAAAATATTTGAAACTATTTCTAAGAAGATAGTATTAGGAGTAAACAATTAATACTCATTATGAATCTAAATTGTTTTAAATTACTTCTATGTATTATGTTGATCATTTGCAAGTATTTGAAGATATATTTAATCAGAGAAAAATTATGTAATTGACTTGAATAATTAAAATTTTGACTTATACACAAATTGATTTTAATATACTGCAGCATAAACTTTTGTCAATGATATTTGATCAAGTCTATACTTGATTGCAATTAGGAAAGTACACTTAAATTATAGCAGTTTTCTAACAATGTTAGAATATTTTATGACAAAATATTAATTATCAAATCAGTGTATTGTTAGTGATTGAAATCTGAAAATAACTTAATTTTTTAATACTTTGACTTCAAGTATAAGTATATACAAAGTATATCTAAATTATCTTTGTCTTATTAAATATAAAATACATCAAAGTCAAATATTTTCATGAAACAGCTCTGTATTTCTCATTAATAGTCATCAAAAAAGTTCATAATCAAACCAGTATTCTCAGTAAAGGAAAGATTAGTTCAAATATCAGTTATAATTTGAGAACATGTGTTTATAATTTTGACAATTTTGAGGACTGATTATTTTTTAAATAATTTACATAATTTATTACTTAGCCTTATGATTAGCTTAAAGTGATGGGATTTTTAGGAGGACGAATACAGAGGTAAAATTACACTCTAATAACATTATGTAAAGGATAGGTACTGTAAACTAGTGCTTTATCATTGACGTTGATCACCTGGTTGAGGTAGTTTTTGATAGTGTGTCTATATTTAAAGAGGTCCCAAGGACCAATTAAATTATCAACATTGCCTCCTCCATAAGATGTATGATTTTCTTGAGTCAATTGGAGACAACCAGTTTTAGACTGAGAAGAAAGACAAATAGGAACAGAATGGCTTAAATCAGAGAGATTAAAGTCTCCTCAAGACTCTGGGGTGATATGAATAGCAGATCGGCCTCTCATCATTTGTGTGTCCTTGGTTTACACCAGAGTAGAGTGACCATCCACGATGCTGGAAAAACCATAGGAGAGTCTGGGAAATAGGCTCAATAAAGATCCCCCTTAATCCTCATAACCAGTATACTTAGCCATAGTAAAAGCAGCATTATACCTCTTCCTCAAGATGAAAAGAGTTGAGGATTTCTTTTCCTTTTTCTTACTGTCTTTTACTAAGGTGAAATGGCAGATGGCTCGCTCTGGTACCCAGACAGACTTTTCAGCACCTTCAGGAAAAATACAAGCATTTCCCCTGCCCCACATCATAACTGGATCTGGCCTATGCCACTGTCCTGTGATGAGATCTTCCTACATAACCAGTGCCATGGCTTTCTAACTTGGTGCTCCAAAATGTCACTCAGCAGCAGCCATGCCTTAACGATCATAATTTAAAAAATTTAAAGCAAAAGAGGTAAATTCAATTTTTTGGAGAGTAAGGGTGTAGAAACCTCTAGGTATCCCCCTTTTTATTTTTCTAGTTTCATTTTGAGAGTTTGGTTGGCTCTTTCCACAATAGCTTGTCCCTGAGAATTACCAGAAATTCCAACCTTGTGTGAAATGCCCAACTGTTAACAGAAGCTTTGAAAACTAGCACTAATATAAGTCTAACCATCGTCAGTTTTAATTTGATCAGGCTTCCCCGTACTGGTAATAATGAGTAACAACATGCTTAGCACTTTCTCGTTTGACAAGTAGCAAAGATACCACTGAGAGCAAGTGTCTATAGAGACGTGAACCCATTGCATTTTGCCAAATTCTGGAATGTGGGTAATATCCATTTGCCAGAGTTGATTGAGCTCCAGTCCATGAGGATTCACTTCAGGTGAAGGGTTAGACATATGCAAGGAAGGACAATGTATTACAATTTGGTGAGCCTGTTCCCACTTGATTTGATATTGCCACCTAAGCGCCTGGACATTTTGATGATATTGAGAATGAGCAATACGAGCTTGGTCTACAGAAGAGCAGTGAACAGGGGAGACAAGTAACTGGTCAACTAAACTGTTACCTTCAGTTAAAGGTTCTGGGAGTTTAGAGTGAGATCAAATATGCCCAATAAAGAACGGTTGTTTACAGAACCGGATGGCACTTTGTAGAGAGTGAAACAAGTGATGAAGTATGTCCCAGAAAAGCTGTTTTGATATGCTTGGTGGCTCCCACTGCATATTTGACTGTCACTATAAATGTTGAGAGCTCTAATAGGAGGAAAGTTTGAAAGAACCATATGCAAAGCCCAAATTTCTGCTCATTGAGCAGATGAAAAAGAGGTCTGTTGGACTGAAGTTTGTTCAGCATTGTAGAAACCAGTGTGCTCATTACTTGATCCATTGGTAAAAATAATACGGGCTTGAGGAATGTCCTCAGAAGCAGTGACCTTCGGGAAAACAAAAGAAGTAATTGTGCAGAATTGTAGAATTTTATCTGAAGGATAATGGGTATCTACAATGTCTGGAAAATTGGCCAAGGCAACTTGCCATGGGACACAACTTTCCCATAACCATTATTGCTGCTGACGGATAAAAGGGATGATAATTTGTTCAGGCTCCATGCCTATAAGTTGGTACAGGCGATGATGAGCCTTAGTAATTAGTCCCACAACAGCCTCATGATAAGGGGTTAAAATCCAAGCTATTGAATGAGGGAAATGTATCCATTCAAGGATGCCTTGTGGTTGCCATAACTCTCCTGTAGGAGTATGGGCAATAGCACATACAGGCTGCTCTTGATCCACTCTGGTAAGCTGAGCCTTTCAAATAGTGTCTTGTATCCTAGAAAGTGTTTTTCAGGTCTGAGTCATAAAGGTTCTTGGGAGAGCCAGGGGAGGTGTAGCCCTTTAAGATTTCAAAGAGCAGAGAAAGATCTCCTGTGGTCAATTTCAATGAGGGTCTCACCCAATTAATATCTCCTAGGAGCTTCTGAAAATCATTAAGGGTGTGCAGATGATTTACTTGTGCCTCAGCCTTTCATGGGTGGACAGTACATCCTTCAATAATTTGCCCCAAGTATTGGAATGGAGATTCTTTCTGGACCTTTTCAGATGCAATAATTAACCCATGATATTGGAGACTACACTCTAAATCTCCAAAAATAGTCATAACTTTGTAGAGTCAGAATGAACAGCAAGAATGTCATCCATGTAGTGGATAATGTAAATTTCAGGGTATTTGCCTCGCATAAGCTGAATGGCACAATTCACAAACCTTTCACATAGAGTAGGACTGTTAGCCATTCCCTGCGGTACGACATTCCAACAATATGTCTGTGCTGGAGCTTGATGATTTAATACCAGAATGGAAAAAAATAAAGCACTCCAGGTCCTCTGGATGAAGAGGGATAGTGAAAAAAGCATCTTTCAAATCTATTACTATTAAATGATAATTCACAGGGATGGTGGTAGGCGCTGGAAGGCCTGGCTGCAAAGGCCCCATAACTTGCATTTCTATTTATCTCTCTTAGATCCTGCAGCAACCTCCATTTTCCTAATTTCTTAGGGATGACAAAGATAGGAGTATTTCAAGAACTTAAAGTTTCTTGAATATGTCCTGCCTTTAACTGCTCTTTTACTAGGAAATCTGCTGCCTTCAATTTGTCTCCAGTTAGGAGATGGGTACCTGATGTCCTCGATTACAACCAGATTGCTGACTGCTTTCTTCAAACCAATCTGATTTCCACATCGAATAATCTCCTCCTCCCAAACAGGCTCTGGCTAAAACAGTTCAGTCTTCAGGACACAAAGGATCAGACCCAAGGGTCTCCACCAGAGACAGAGTAAAAGGAGAAGTGTGACCATACATACTACAGGCTGTCTTAAACTCTTTTTTTGTCTTAAAAGAGTTAGAGTCATGATTATGCAAAGACTGTCCTAGATTGTTAGGATCTGACCTCTCAACCACAGGGTATAAGGAAATCCCTGTAATGTCCTCTCCCTTTTCTGTAGCTTGTCTCAGTGACCTCAATAAAGGAGACATTGCTTTTTCTCCATCTCTTGAAAACTCAGATAGAACTCTTTGTGCTAGCACCTTTGACCTAGTTCCCATCCTTACAGTTGGAGTTTGAAAAGTAGCTGTAAGCTGCCTCTGATCCTGTAACAACAACAAGGAAAGCTGCCTTAGCAACCCTGCACCGGGAGAACCCCCTCTTCCTCTAAGGATTCATTATCCTCTCCCGCCTGCTTTCATTTATCAAATTTCAGAGCCTTATCTTCCAGCTGCCTAGCCTTGTCAGATGGCAGTGTTTCATTTCCACCCATTTCCTGGTATTTTTCAGGTGGCGCAGTGGACTGAAGTTTGGTATAGCCCTCTATAGCAGCCACTAAAGACTCACTCTTGCCTGCAGTTTTCACATTCTCTCTCTGAGGGTCAAGTGAATCTCTTACTAAAGCCCAAAGAGTAAAGGTAGTAATGGGAACAACCTGTGGGCCCTCAGCAGTATAATGATCTCACAACTGCTGTCTAATTTTCACCCAAGTATCCTCATTTACAGTCCCTTCCTCAGGAAACCAGGGGCAAGTTTGCTGTATAAAATTCAAGAATTGTTCTATCTG
Organism: Solenodon paradoxus; assembly: GCA_004363575.1. Taxonomy (NCBI): domain Eukaryota; kingdom Metazoa; phylum Chordata; class Mammalia; order Eulipotyphla; family Solenodontidae; genus Solenodon; species Solenodon paradoxus. Next base: position 297,243 of record RJWH01000445.1, on the reverse strand, counting down.
TGCAGTGTGAAACTTGCTGTCCCTACCTGATAACATAGATTTCAGGATCTGCACAGAGAATATTGTTTCCGAAGAACCTGCATTTCCCACTGTTACACCAGGCAAAATTTCATTATGCGTCAATCTGACCTTGGATCTTGTTCAGCGTGGGTGCACCGTCAGGAGCAGCCTCTCTGTTGTCCTCTGGTAGTTCCTCCAATCTCAGTTCCCTGTTCGGATGCCTACCACAACCCTCAAGGCTGATCGAAAGGATCTCCAAGGGAGGCTACGGGAGCCTAAAGAAAGACACACAGACAGCATACATCTAGAAAAGCAGGGCCAGATGGGGTACCACTCTGACTGAGATGCAGTGATGCCGTTCCTGATTCCTTGATTTATTTTATAGGACTGGGTTACAGTGAGAAAATAAGAATATTGCAAAGTGAGGGAGCACTGCAAATAGTAGCATTATGTAGAACATTTGAATATTTAAAATTTGGACATTAGAAGCTCAATTGCAGTCTTTTGTTATCTGTTTCTAGCTCTGTTATCATGAGAGAACTTCTGCCTCAGGATATCTTGCAGAGGCATACATGAAAGAGTTCACTTCCTTCACCAACATTAATGAGAAAACCTAGCTCATGCAATCACTCATATGCTTATTGGTCAATTCCAATATACATGCACAGTGGTTTCAGAAATCATTAACAGGTCTCCTGTGGAAGCAATTTTATGACCTAGAGTAAAATGTTTATGTAGAAAACCTGTGTTTAATATCATGGTCTCCAATCATTTTCAAAATTACTTAGGTCAATGGTTTTTTTACCCAAATCTCCTTCAGTGAGGTTATGTCATATATTTTTAATAAAACAAGATCATTTTTGTCAGTCTGATTCCATTGTTATTCCCTGATAAACTAGTTGAATATTATTGTAATTTTGCATCTATTAAGATCTGTATTATCTATTACAATCTATTATTTTGCATTTGCTTCATGCTGTAACAGTCTATGAATTTGATACATGCCTTTCGTCATGCTCCACTACCATATATAATAGTTTCACAATTCTAAAAAAAAAAAAAAAAATCCTTGTGCTTTATGTATTCAATACTTCTCTATCACCAAACTGCTCAAGAACCACTGTTTGTTTACTGATTTACTGAGATTTACTTTTCCTAATATGCCACAAAAATGAATTATATAATATTTAACTTTTTCAGATTGGTGTCTTTCACTCAACAGCTTGAATTTAAGATTAATCCTTGTTGCATGACTTGATATTTTGTTCTTTTTTTTATCATTGAATAGTATTCTAGTGTATGAGTGCATCACTTTTACTTAAGCTTTTACCTATTGAAGGGTAACTTCGTTGCCCCTAATTGTTGGAAATTATGAAAATAGATGCTATAAATTTTTGTGCTCAAGATTTTGTGTGTACATAAATGTTCATATCTGTTGAGTAAATACCTAGGGGCATGACTGTGGAATCATAAAATAAAATTGTTAGGTTTATATGAAACTTTCATCTCTTTTCAAGGTAAATAAACAATTTTGCCACACCGCCACCATTAAATGAAAGGTGTTACTTCTCATTATAATCAGCAGTTGATTCTATCAGACTTTGAATTTTAATAGGTATTTAAGACTATAACATTGCTGTCCATTCTCTGATGACAAAAGATGGTGAGCACTTTGTCATATGCTTGTCATCTGTATTTTTCTGGATCAAATGTCTATTTGGAAACCTTTCCCATGCTCTAACCTCTTTTATTTATTTTCTTATCATTTAAGAATTCTTTATATTATGAAATGCACCTTAAACTTATACAATGCTGTGATGCAATATTCAGTAAAATTTAAAGAAAAATAATTACTTGTGTTTTTAGTACAAGTCCTTTCAAATGTGTATTTTATAAAGTGTTTCACTCAGTTATACATTCTCATCATTATCTTTCTTAGCACGATGTTTTAGATGTTAATAACGTCCAACACACGTTTCATGGATTTTGCTTTTAATAATCTATCCAAATATTCATCTAACACCCAGGGTCTTTGAATTTTGTCTCTATTTTCTTCTACAGAAATCCTATAGTTTTGCATTTTGCATTTAGAATTATGGCCAATTATGAACTAATTTTTGTGTAAGCTTTAAGGTCTTTGTTTAGATTCAGTTGTTTTAAATACAAATTTTCAGCATCCTAGCATCATCTGTTGAAAAGGTAATATTTTCTTCATTAAATTGTCATTGTACCTTTGTAAAATCTAATTTCTCTGTATTTGTATGAGTTGATTTCCACATTGTCAAATTCATTATAATTCTATTTTCTTATCAATATCATACTGTCTTGCTTACTGTGAATACTTGGTTATCTATTAATCCTTATGTGAGTTTTAATAACGTGTTTTTTTAAGATACTGATTAATTTTATCTAATTTGCCAAATTTGTAAGCATTGAATTGTTTGTTCTATGCCTTTATATCATTTTAATGTTCATGGGAATGGCATTAGTAATAATTCTTTTCTCATCTCTCTTATTAGTATTTTGAGTTCTCTAACTCCTAGTATTTTTTGTTTCCTCTAGCTTTTAGTGTTTTTCATTTCTATGCTAGTTTGAGTTGATTAGAGGTTTATCAATGTTACTAATTTCCTCAAAGGACTGTCTTTCAGTGCTGGTTATTTTTGCCTATTGTTTTTCTCCTTTCATTTTTCTTATTTTCCACAACATTATTATTATTATTTCCTTATTTAGTCTTAATTTTCTCTTCATTATCTCCGTGAGATGGAAACTTCGGTTGTTGACTTTAGAACTTTCCTATTTTCTAATACATGCCCTCAATACTAAAAATTTTCTTCTAAGAATTGATTTCATTGCATACCATACATTTAAGATGTGTTTTTATTTAATTCAAAATATCATTTGTTTGGAAACGTGCTACTTAATTTTCAAAAGTTAAAATTTTTCCAGTTATTCTTCCAGTACTATTTTTCTAGTCCAATTCTCTTGATATCTGGGAATAGAATTTGATTTCTGTTCTTTTAAATTTTTAAGGTATGTCTTGTGTCCCGGAATGTGCTCTTTCTTGGAAAATACTCAAAGTGAGCAGATGGAGCATTCTATAAATGTCAGTTAGATCAATTTAACTGATGATGCAGTCACTATTGCTTTTAACTGACTTTTACTTTGCTTCATCTATCAATTACTAATGAGAGATTTTGAAAGTTCCAATCACAATAGTTGATTTGTTTACTTCTTCATGCAATTCTATCAGTTTTTGTCTCACATAGGTTAATTATGTAAAATATTGTTAAAATATATCAAAAAAATAGAAATCACCTTCACCTGTTAGTATTTCACAAGCAGTGTGCAAATGATCTGTTACTATAGTTGGAAACACTACTTTTAATTCTTATTTTTATTACTTTAAAATCAAAAAGAGAATATGCAGTTTCCTAATATTATATTGTAGACAAAAGAAGTCTTAAGTGTTTATGTTTTCTCTATTTTAAATTTCCACATTCTTAAAAACATTCAAAATTCAGAATTTTCTGTTAGAAAATATATATTCTATATAAAAAAGAAAACACAATACTAAGTAATTATTCAGGTTTCTGAGATACCACTGAGCTATGTTTAATAAATGCTTAGAAGGAAAATGAATATATATATAGACACTATAAAAAAACAGATTCCTCCCTTTTGCATCCTTCCATCTGCATAATAATAAGGAATATAAAATAATGTGCTATGAGCCGTGAAGGATACTTAAATACTCAAAATTAAGACATAAATGTCAATCTGACATTTTCTTTTCCATTCCTTTTATCTTTATTAGGTTTGCGAAGATGTTTTTACTAAGCTGCTCTCTTTTAATCACCTGTAGAGGTGATAGTTCACCAGTCCAAATGCAGATTTATCCCATGATCTGCTCCGCGGTCTGAAAATTTGACCTTCAAATATCATTACTTTTCTAAAGAACAAGATAATAGAAAATTGTAATATTACCAAAAGGATATTTTGATAAAAACATCATTTGCAAGTTGGTATTTTAAAATAAAATATCATCAGCAGTAAAATGAGCTCCAAGTTTCAAGGATAACTGAAATATAGTTGAAAAAAAAAAACTTTCAATGAAACTTGTGAATTGACTTTCCACATTTGCAAAAGAAAATGTAGTTTAAATTATCTGATTAAACTATCAAGAGCATGCTTTTTCTTTCCTAATTGAAATGAATAGGTATATATATATATAACCAGAATTTGATTCCTTATATTGGTCTTGCAGCAATACTAAGTTGCATCTTAATTCCTTATACTTAAAAATAACATAGTCTTTTTTGTGTGTGGAGAATTAATAACAAATTATTTCAAAGTAATCTCATATAGAACAATTAAAAGCTATCACATTATAATTATATAATCATAATGGTATGACTCCTTTATCCATGAGTTACAATTAATTCTGAAAAGCTTCTACTGAACAAAAGTATAATCGTTTAAGAGAGCGTTCCTAACCTAAAATCAATTCCATATTATTCTTGAATGAAGAACTTTCAAGTGTTGATTGTTTGGTTTAAATGGTCTACATATTCTGTAATAATAGGTATGATCATTCTTACAGATAATTTACTATTATGCTGATGCTATAAGGCTAAGAAAAATAAAATATTCTTCACAAATAGATATTTCTTATTGCTACTTAAGTTGTGGTCTAGAAAAAATTATTAGTGAAAAGCATTCATAAAGCTGTCTTATACACATTTTCTTGTATTGCAGAAGGAAAAGAAGATCCTGATCTCATGAACTAGCCTATAAACCAACTGTAATAACAACCCTAAAGTGGAGGAAAAGGTTGAGGAACTAATCCTAGAAATCAAGATTAGAATCTGAAGGGTCATAAGAAAGCTGACCTTGGTAAAAGATCATATAAGCAGCGACATCACCAAATATTCCAATTTCAAAACTCACTTGTGATTTTGAACTGAGTTTCAATGACTCTTTGTAAAGCCACTCATCAATTTATCTAGTTCTGAATGTTTAGATTTATTAATTCATAGCTTTATCTATAAAGTCTACTCTCAGCAATTTGGGAATAGAAAAAACATACTTCAACATAATAAAAGTCATATATGATAAACTCGGAACTAACATCATACTCAATGGTGAAAAGAAGAAAACTTTTCCTCTAAAATCAGGAATAAGACAATCTTACCACTTTTACTCAACAAATTCTAGTGGCCTGGCCAGAGAAATCAGGGAGAAAAGGAAATAAAAAGTACACAAATTAGAAAGGAAGTAGTAAAATTGTTTCTGTTTACAGATGACTTGATTGTGTGTGTGTATGAGTGTGTATGTGTATTCTAAACATTTAACACAAAAATGGTATTAAAAATAAATGAATTCAGTCATACTGAAAAATATTAAATTAACATGCAAAAATTAGTTTCATAAGTATACACTAAAAATAAAGTATCATACACTGTTGAAAAATAGAATTCGACTGTTAGTGGTGAACTAACATCATACACAAAGAAGTTGATTTATAATTTGTATAATGTGCATTTACAAAGGTCTTACATCTTTATATTACAATGTCATGTTACTTTAACAAAAATAAGGATAAAAGAAATTAGAAAACAAACTCATTCACAGTAGAATCAAAAAATTAAAAAGCCTAGGACAAAATTTAATCAAGAATATAAAAGAATTGTACATTGAAACAACAAAGCATTTGAGAAAAAATGTAAGAAAACACAAATAAGTGGGAAAACCCATGTTCGTGGCTCAGAAGAATTAATATTGCAAAAATGTCTAGACAACTCAATTCTGTCTACAGATTCAGTGCAATCATTATCAAAATTGTAATGGCATTTTTCATAGAAATAGTATAAATGAACCTAAAATTCATATGAAAATAATTAAGTGTTCAAATAGACCAAGAAAGCTGAGAGCAAGAATAAAGGTGATTTCAAACTATATTGCAAAGCTATTGTAATCAAGACAACATTATATTACCATATAAGCTAAGAATAGAAAAAAGAACTTAAAAATAAGTCCAAGACTATATTGTCAGTTAATACTTGACAATGGTTCCACAGGGGAAATCACAGTCTTTTCAATCGGTGATATTGAGAAAACAAGCTACTGATATACCAAAAAAAAAAAAAAAAAAAAAAAAAAAAAAAAAACACCAAAACAAAAAAAAAAAAAAAAAAAAAAAAAAAAAAAAAAAAAAAAAAAAAAAAAAAAAAAGAAGAAATTAGGCCCCTACCTTAAACCACTCACAAAAAGTAACAGAATGCATTTCAGACTTAAATATAAAACCTGAAACCTTAAAGCTTTTAGAAGAAAATATTGGGAAACTGCTCCTTAACACTGATCTTGGTAATGATTTTTTCCAATATGATATCTAACACACAAGCAACAAATGCAAAAATAAACATTGGGACTTTATCAAACCAAAAAGCTTCCAAAGAGAAAGCAAGATAGTCAATAGAATGCATAGGCAACCAATGGAATAGGAGAAAACATTTGCAAACCATATAAAAGATAAGGGGTTAATATAAAATAAATAGAGAATGCATACAACTGAATCATTGTCATCATCATTGTTATCGTCATCGCCATTCTCCTCATTAATTAAAAATGAACAGAGAATCTGAATAGATACTTTTCAAAAAAAGACATTGAAGTAGCTAAGAGGTACCTGAAAATATGTGCAGCATCACTTATCTCCAGGAAATGCAAATCAAACCACAATGAGACATCATCTCACATTGCTAAAATGGCTATTATAAAAGAGAAAAGAGAGGACAAGTGCTGGTGAGGATATGGAGAATAGGAAACACTTGTGCACTATTGGTGGGAATATAAATTGGTGCAAACACCATGGAAAACAGGAGACATTTCTCAAAAAATTTTAAATAGTCCCCAAATGCCAATGATTCAATAATCTTACTTCAGGATTAATATCCAAAAGAAATGAAATCACTCTCTTAAATAGATATCTTTATCCCAATTGAAATATTATTTACAATAGCCAAGAAATAAATGTTCATCAGCAGATGAATGGATAAATGGGATTCTTTATACATTCTACACCTTTACATCATATGCAATGGAATATTTTTCAGCCAGAAAGAAGGAAATCCATTTGTGACAACTAGATGAAATTTGAGGTCATTATGCTAGTGAAATAAGTCAGACAGACAGATTCCATATAATTCAGAAATATACAGACTTAAAATACTCATGGAAACAGAGTAGAACGGTGGTTTTCAGTGGCTGGGTTAGTGGGAGACATGGGGAAATGTTGGTAAAAGGTACAAAATTCCAGTTAAAAGGTGAATAAATTCAACAATCAAATATTTAACTTGGTGGCTGTATTTAAGAGTACCGTGTTCTATATTTGAGAGTCTGTAAGAGGGTAGATCTTAAATTTTCTCACCATATTAAGGACTGCAATTATGTAATGTGTTAGCTATCATGATACTCACTTTTCAATATACATGTATATCAGTTCATCACATTGTACAATTTAAAGTTATGCAATATTACATGTCAATTATATCTTAATAAATTAGGAAAATAATCTATTTCATCCTGAGGTACAGACTTGCAACTGCTTAGTTTTTAACAACCTTCCCCTAGATCAGCTTACCCTTTATAAGGCTGGCAACTTTAAGAACAATTTGTTATGTTATTGCATCTTCATTTAATGTGATTAAATATTTGAAATTTTTGCATTTTATTCCAATTGGTATAGTAAGTTCTATGGAAACGTTTTCACTTTCTGTAATTAGTTGGTAGTTAACTGTGTCAGAATAAAATCTTGGAAACCAGAAAAACATTAAAACACCTATTATATTGTTACCTATTATATCATCTCTCTTTGATAATTACAGTGACCTTGAGAGAGATTCATGATTTTTCTAAAATCACTGTTGAAACCTTGTATAGTTTCTCTAGTAGAAATAAAAAGCAGAGTTCTGAATCCGTCCACAGACACTTTATGATACATAAGTTAATAAATGAGTTGCATTTAAATAACTTGACAAGAGCAAAAAACAAGAAATCATAAGTAGACATCTGTAGTATTTCTTCCAGAACTCAGCTTGCATCTACCAACCAGGATAGCCCACCAGAAGAGGAAGTAAAAGATGTAAGAGAGATATTTTATATTGGGCTGTCATCGCTCTTATTTTCCTTTTTTTTTTTTCTTTTTGAATAAGGGTAATTTAAATATAAAATGCACCTTCAGAGTTCATGATCCTCCAAGTTTGAAAATGCAGAGTTTTATAATCAATACAAAGTAAAGATATTAAGAGATACTGTCAGTCCCATTGTCTGTTGTAATAAATGCCTCCCTAACCCCCAGTGTAAAAGAGCCTAATCTGTTTTCTTTATGTGTTGCCTTTTCAGAATGTAATATAAAAGGAATTAGACAGCAATAGGATCTAAGAATTTGTCAGATATGTATTTGAAAATATTTCTGAAGCTTGTTTTTTTTCGTCTTGGCAAACTTTTGAATCCAATTCTTTATTATGATGAGTTTCAATGTATCATTTCTTTATGAATAAAGTTTTGATATCATATCTAAGACATTTTTGCCCCAAGGTCACAATGTTTTCTCAAATGTTTATAGTTAGAAGTTTTATATTAGGTCTATAACCAATTTTGAGCTAATTTTATATATGGTGCAAATTATGCTAAACACCAGGGCATGCAGTGTTGTTCTATTTTTGACTCAACTCAATTCCTTTGATTTTTATGTCTTTCTTCTCACTTATACAAAATTATACTTATTAATATAGTTGTATAGTAAGTCCTAAAATCAGGTTGTGTGAGGCTTCCAAAGGTTTCTTTTTTTTGATCAAGTAAATGTGTTGGCAACTCTAATTCCTCTGTCTTTCCATATAAATATTAAAATATTCTAGTTAGTTCCTACAAAATTCCAGAAATGGGTTGCACTTGTATCTATAGTTCAGTTGGGAGATAACTGGCTTTTTAACAATATTGAGTGTTCCAATCTTTGAATATGATATATCTCTTTCCAATTAATTCTTTGATCTTTTATCACTATCTTACTGCTTCCAGCATACAGAGCTCATACATATTTTATTACACTTATATCTAAGTATTTTACAGTTTTGGTAATTTCTAAGTGTCTTGAAGTATATGAAAAATTCAGTTGATTTTTATATACTAATCTGTACCCTATGATCTTAATAGGAATAGTGTAAGATTCTAAGAAAGAAAAAGGTGCTTCATAAAGAATCTTGAGATCTTTTTTCACAGATTCATAGAATATTCCTGACCAATATAAACTACTCTTTTTCTGGAGAGAAAAGTAGTTTTCACTTGCTTGAATGCCCTGCAAAGACCTTACCTAAGGAATAATGTTTGACTTTTTAAAGATCCATTTCTTTCACTCCTTGCTGGCTCCAGTTCAGAAACCAGAATCATACCTCAGCACAGTCTAAGTGTAGAAATAGATTTCTTTTTTTCCAGGAAGATATAGATTATGTATAGAAGAACTTTTGTAGCTAATATGCCCAATTTCATAACGGGTGCAGTGGGACAACAAACCTTTTCTGTGTCCCTCATCCTCAAGCGTGTATTATACAACATAGTCTTCACGTTTTTTAAAATTAATGTTTCATTTGTTTACAATACTATGAAAGTTTCAGAAAAATAGATTCACACCTTTATCAATGTATACATATTCATCAAAATTAGAATTTTTGAGGCCCTTATAAATTGATCAATATGCTAGATTCAACTACTGAATTTTGGTTTCTGTGACAAAATATTATAAAATAAACATTACTGATGCCCCTACTTTAAAAATATGTGAATTGCTGTGCCAAAAGTTTTAAGTAACATCAAAATTCCAGAATAAGAAGTCAAATCTTTGCCCCTTTACACTGTGTATACTTCCTCCCAGAAACATGCAGGGGAAAACAGATACGGAAATAAAATGAATGAATAGATAGTATGTAATAATTTATAAGACCATTTTCTCCATGGAATTTCTAATGTATATTATTTAATCAATAATCTCACCTGATTTAAAGGAACTTTAACTACTAGTGTGAAGATTAAGGGTAAATCCAAGTGACAAAACAGGCTTAATCATTTGTATAAATTTGAGTGGAAAATTATAAAAATAAAGGTGCGATCAAAAAAGAAGTCTTCTAATAAAAGGATCCAATTCAGAGTGCTTTAATGGAAGAAACTGACAAAGGACAAGGAATCACCATCAAAACTTATCTTATAAATGTTCTTAAGTCATTGCTTTCTGGTCTTTCAATGACTTGAGAAAAAGAACTGTCACTGAGAAGGCTTGAAAGTAAAGGGAGAAAACTCAAAATAGACCTCTGTTCTATCTGGCAGATTATCAAATGCAAATTCTAATAATTCACTTGCTTTTGTTTAAGACCTACTTAAAACACACACACACTAAAAGACACAGTGTGGCACCTTGTATTGTTATTGCTCAATTATATGAGGTAGTTATTTTTTCTTTGAAAAAATGTTATTGATATTTGTATTTGAAAAGAAAAACATGCTCATGATCTTTGAAACTGCTAAAAATAATCAGGCTTCTTTTGCCAGATGATAGAAAGGTCATATTTGTGACACAACCCTACAATTAATTAAATGCAATTCAGACTTCGCAGATGGAAGGGTCATTGTAATCAGGGATAAACTTTTATTCATGCTTAAATATAGACTAATATGTCAGCTAGTCTTTCCCAATCTTTTTCGCATAAGTTTTTTAATGTACTACAACTGGACATACAAATTCTTGGGATTATGACAAAAGAATACATATGCTATTTAACTACCTTCCAGTAAAAAGAAATAAATTTGGTTGAGTACATAAAAGTTAAATATACTCTTTACTCATGAATCCATTACTTTGTAAGGAAAAGTCCCCTTTAAAACTATTAATATGTTTGATTTTCAACAAGGGAAACATAAAAGATTTCTAAAGATTTAAGAAAATTCTAGACTCCAAATAGATTGTAATTTTATCATCCCCAGGTTGCTTTCAAATGTTTGAATATATTCAGAAGCTAATTATCATGTATTATCTTAACGGCATATCTATTTATTTCAGCTTTTTTTCTACTATACCTTTACACACACACACACACACACACACACACACACACACACACACAAAGAGCGCTATCCATACAGTGGATCATTTCAGTATTCTTCAAAATGTTAAAAATAATTGCTATCTCTGCAGACTATATTTTGACAGTGAGTATGAGACTTTACACGGTCCTATATTAAAGCACTGAATGTATGTTTCCGGTTTTCCCATGTAAAAATTGCTCTTGATTTTACTTATTGCTATGTTTTGAGAACTCATTTCCAAGGCCAATAACTGCATGAAAAGTGCTCAGAACTGTGTGATTCTTTGCTGGAAAAATATCTAGTATAGCAACTACAATTAAGGCTAGCATTATTGTAGTCTACCATAAGTCACCACAATCAATGCCTGTCTTGCAGAGAGCATGCTGATTATTTTAAATGAGAAATGAAAGATATCATCCTATCACATTCTTTAAGATTTTTATAGGCAAGCACTAATCTACAAATCCCTTCAGTAATTCTATTTTTTCTGAACTGAGGGTTGAGGGAACTTATAATACAGGTAAAAGAACAAATGTGAGCTTTATGCTCATAACTGTTCATTGTAAAGTTGTAACTTTTCCCAGAATTTATTTATAATCTTAAAATTCTAAATGAAGTTCCAGTAGGAATTTTTGTTTGTTTGAAATCAGCAGAATGACTTTATAGCTTACCTAGAAAAGCATTTAAATGAAAAGAACCAAATCATTTTGAAAATGAAAATATTTTTCCTTGTTCTAAAAAGTAAAAAGAAAATTCTGATAATGTAATCTTTTTAATTATTATAAATATGACATCAACTTTTTAGTTATGAATAGTGTCAGTCTTCATTTGGTAGAACACTAAGCATTAAACCTTGAGAAGGATTCAGCAATAAAACAGAATCGTGGGATGTTCGCACTCCCCTGGCATTGGTGATGTTTGACATGGAACACTAGTGGTGGGAAGCACAAGGTCAATTTTCCGCAGGCTTTTTCATAATCAATATCCAAATGAGAATTTAATTTGCATTGTATAGATCATTGATTTTCATCTATGCTTTATTTATTTTTGAATGTTTTATATAGGTTTAGGTGTGCATCACTATAAATCAACATCTGTTTATTATACATTAACTTTTCCACTAACAGTCCAATTCTATCCTGCACCATATAGTAGGTCTTTTTTACCCAATATGCTCACATTCTAACTCAGGTTATGTGACCTGCACTATTTTAGAGGTGATTGACCAAACTACTGTTCCACACAGGCGCATCAGCTCTGAGTTTTCTATGCTTTGATGAGGTATTGGTTTTATCTTATAATTTTCTTGTAAACATTGACGTATTTAATGATGACTTACATTTGGCATCTCTCTATCTATCCATTCTTTATGTGAATAGCTGAAGTTTCATCAATATTATGTAAAATGTAATGAATAACATCTTTGGTTAATATTTACTTTCTGTATACTAACTACCTCTTAATTGGGTCTCTGCATGCATGCACAAATGTCCACTGTATCAGGGATCCCTTTGCCTAGTAATTCAGTGTTCTGATAACAATTGCAAATCTGCTCTTAAAAAATGAAAATTCATTTAATGAAAATTAAGTTAAATCTAGAGCTTAGGTTCTAGATCTAAATATGAGTCTTTTATAAAAATCTCTCATGGGAGTTATGTCATTCCAACAGATGTTAAAATAGAAGTCTTCTTTGTGTATATTGATGAAGATTCTGGCTCAGATATATTCTTCGTCTGTACGAAGTATGTTAATGACTCAATAACTAATTAGCTTTTCCTATCAATTATAACTCTACCTCTAAACCTTTGTTTGTATGCATCAAATGATTCTTAATGGAGCAAATCTTGTGTGAGAAATTGCCTAAAATTTTTTAAATTTTGAAATATCACACAGCTTGAAAAAGTTTTCATTGGCAGTAGGCTTGTCAAAATATAAATCAAATGTCAGGGAAATATTTTTATTTGTAGGAAGGTGGAATCCCTAATGGTAGACAATAAAGGCAAGCAATTTTTTTGCTTCAGTGAATAAATCCGCCCCATAGATATTTCTAGCCTGTTGACCAAGGGTCTAATTTGTATTAACCTTTGTATCCCTTCTTACATTTGTAAAAACTGACTGATTTGCTGCCTGTAAATTCTTCCACTGTCATATCTATAAGATATGAAGCAATGGAAATGCAAACTTACAACAGAGGTCCATTACTGTCACTGACTGAAGTTTATATGTTTATTTAAAAATATTAATTAGTTAGCTCTACTAAAGGCAAAGTACCTAGTATCAAATGATATTAATAGCAGTTGTAAATATGAACCAAATATATAATTCACAATGGCTTGAAAACAAGCAGATACAATGAAAACAGACAGAAAGAGGATGAATCAACTCCTAAAGGAGGTGAACACAGTGAATGAGATCCACATGGAAACAACTTTGACCTGAAGACTTCTCTATCCACAGAGATTGGAATTCAAGCAAAATTAATAGTCTTATTTGGTTGAATAATGACAGGTCAGAACTTCAGGTTGGCTGCACAGTAAACCAAAATTAATTTGGAAAATGGAGGCAGTACAATGCTAAAAGTGAGAGCCTCAACTTTTGCATGCAATCATTTAATCAACTCCTCAACATATTTCTTAATTCAAATGGGTTGACCAATTCCCCAAGGTGCCCATTCAAAAGTAATAGCTAGAATGCTAACAAAAAAAAAAAAAAAAAAAAAAAAAAAAAAAAAAAAAAAAAAAAAAAAAATCAGTCATAAATTGTGATGGTTAAACAGTGCAGGAAGAAAGAGTTTGGAAATTAATTCTAAGTTAAAGGATCTTTATAAATATCTCAAGTTTCTTACTGGCCATATTTCAAAACCCTTAATGACATAAAAGAGAGAATGAGACAGAAACAATATCTAAAGAAATATTGGACAAGAAACTTTTGAATAACTTTGTACCAATGCCATGCTGTCTTGATTTTGTCATTTTAAAATAAGTATTGAAATCTAGTAGTATAAAGTAATACAGTTTTGTTTGTTTGGTATTTTCTTCAATTTTTGAGCTACTTTAAGTTCTTTTTTTTTTCTTTTGAGTTTTAGATTCAATGTGCCAGTTTCTGCCCCATTCCCCACAAAAATCTTATCATGTTTTGAACTGTATTAAATTGTATTGTATTGTAAATTGTATTGTAAATTGAATTGTATTAAAATAGAAAAAATTAGACAGAGGCACACACTAGTGGCTTAGCAGATAAATCCGCAGAACATAGTCTACATACATTCCAATGACCCAGGTTCCTGACCTGGGCCTAGGAGAACAACCAAGAAGAACAATGTAATAAAAATAAATGTTTCTTCCTCCTCTCTCTTCTTGTCTGCCTGGTTAATGAGGCAGTTCCTCTTTGTGAATGCTGTAATCTACTTTGTTCCCACCTACACCTTTCCTTTAAGTAAAAGAGAAAAGAAAAAGAAAAATTAAGGTAGCCTTGACATCCCAACAATTAAGTCTTCAGTAAATAATATTATATATCTATCTATTTAGATCTCCTTTAGTTTCTTTTAGGAGAGTGTTATATTTTAAATGTATCAACATTGCCATATTATTTTATTTATAATTATTTTGTTTTTATTGAAACACAATGATTTTATTTAAAAGCATGAATTTCCAAGTGTTTGTTTCTACTTTATAGAATCATGATTAATTTTTGTATATTGACCCTATGCTCTGTAACTTTGTAAAACCAGCTTACCTATGCCAGTCATTTTTTAGACCTTAAAATGTTCTATGTACATGATTATAACATCTGCGAATAAATATACACTGTTAAACAACATATTATTGTTTAAAAAAGTGGTTAGAATGAATATCCTTGCATTATTCCAATGAAAGAGGGAAAGCAGTTTGTCTTTCATTATTATGTGTGATCCTAGCTATAGATTTATGTATATACTTTTTATTTATCTGAGGAAATAAATTCATCTCCCTAGCTTGACAAGATTTTTTTCCTTGTCTTGCTGTATTAAACACATTTGACCAGTCGTCATGTGAGATATATACTCACATGCATATAGTATGTGTATATTTCTATACATATGTTTATATTTATTTTACCTATAAAATATATGAGTATATTTATAAAAATATATGTATAATATACTAATACTTTTTAATGCAATTTTATTTTCTTAAAATGTTTTTCTCTTTTTGTTAGCTGGGTAATTCTAGTCTCACAAATACTTATAAGAATTTAACATAAGGATATTTCTGTTCTTTTGCTCTTCTCTTTTTAATAAAATTTTTAAACCATTTATCCCAAGCTGTTTTGTTAGCTAAAGTTTTATTCTATGTCTTTATATATTGTAATGCAAGTTTTTAAGAGCACTTTTCAATATAGACCTAAGAACCCCTATTCATCTTCTCTGGCTATAAATTTACAACTGATAACTATTGAATGCTATTTCATCTTTAGTATAGACTATTGATTTGATAAAATAGGTGAAGATCTCTAAATGATTCGGTTTAAATTCCAGTTTTTCTAAATTCTACAAAATACCTAGAGTATTCTGATGCAGTTAGGTGGTTAATGAGGCAGCTCCTTTTTGTGAATGCTGTAATCATTCTGTAGAAATGAGGAAAATGAACAATAATGAGTTATCCACTAATTGACCTCCTGAATACATACCATTGAACTTAAATTCTATAAATGGCAAGATCTTATTCTCCATGATTTGGGGGGAAATTAAAATAGATAAAATATCTGATAGCACTAAAATACAATCAAAGTGAAAACTTATTATGTACTTATTTTGCCAGTGATGAGAACAGGCTCCTGCAAAGCAATAGCTGATAAAAGAGTATTCCTGTGAATGACATTTAAAGATTCAAGTGTTCTTTCATTTTCTGAGTATATTCCATTATTAAAATCTATGAATATAGTCAAGTACTGTAGTCAAATTAATAATTTCAGGCATATTAAAAGTTGTTACACCTAAAACCACCTCCAATAATCTGTCCCTTTAGAAGAAATATAATTGATATGCACTTGGACCCTTATCAGAATGGCATATCTCAAGTCTGAGGTCTTATTTAGAATGAATATAAACATAATGACTCACCCTTGGGAAGGAGCAGCAGATTATGGATAGAAATTTTGGAGTTGGAAATAGAGTCATTGAAATCTGCTCTATTTCTCTCAATCACAAACATATATAATGTTTCCAGAACATTTTCCAGCTTCTGAGAGGTTGAAAGATAAATGACACAACTTTGGCAATAAATTGAGCATTATTTGTTTCTCCAGACAAAAGAGAAAAAAATGGTGTTGCTATTACAAGATAGCCATTTAAAAATACTTATTTTGATTCATTCTAGCAAATAGAAAATCATTTATTGAGATAAAATAGAACCTGCTGTGCTGGTTTGACATCTTAGTAAATTTTCTTCAAAGCAAATGAAAAGATACTGGAGAAAATGTCTTCTTCATTAGAGACCCACGGGTGCTGAAAGATGATTATTTTCTTGTTCCAGATAAAACTTATGTCTCTGTCATATTAATTCAGCTTCTCAATTGTTTTGAAAAGTTTATTATTTATGCAATCTATACCCTTACAATACAGGAGATGGCAAATTTGAACAGAGTCTTAAGAAAAGGATATTTTTAATCATTGAACAAGCTAAAATTATGAAAGACATTGTGCTAGGTTAAGAAAATAAACATTCTCTATCCTCATTAGATTTTACATTATAGTGGTAGGTAAGATTTTAACAAAATAATCACAAAATTATTATAAGAACACCTTGAAAGTTCAAGAATTTCCTGCAGAAAATGAACAGCCTAAGCTATAACAGATAAACAGGCATTAGAGGTAGAGCGGACAGTATCAGCCAAGATGGGTTAAATAAATATGTAGAGAATCTAAAAGAAATTCAATGCAGCTGGAGTGCACAAAGCAAAAGGAACAGATTTTGAAAAGGAAAACTGTCAGAAAGGAAAAGGAGTTTTCAGACTACAATAAAGAATTTGTTTCCAATACAAAGGGGAAAAGGGAAGTAATGGAAGGAAGCAGGTATAATTAGAATTTAGCTTTGTAAAACTCAAAACTACCTTGTAAAGAAATGATGAAAAAGGGCAATGGCAAATGCAAAGAAACACTATGAATATTAAACTTGTTATCAGAACAGATCATAAATGAAACTTCTAGGGATAATACATGGAAAAATTTAACAAGTATAGCCTTCAGAGACACACTGAATACGAGGGGTCAATACAGGGTGAGCTCTGATTTATTGACTGGGGTATTTGGGTGATTTCTGAGACAGAAAATCATGGAGGAAGAAGTAAATTTGCATACATATAGCTTCAGCAACATAGGAGAGACCTACTAACAACCATACTGAGTTTAACCGGAGGGAATATTTATTGGGGGTGGTTACTAATTTAATAGTTTATTCACCTATGGATATGTTCATGAAATATGAAATCAATTGTTACAACCTTATAACTACATACTTCACGTTCAGACTCATACTCCTGTGTATGATTATACATGTTTTCTAACTATGCATATGCCATCCTTCTCCAATTAAGTGAAAAACTTTTATTTTCTAAAATAAAATCCATGTCAAATATGTATTTTTAAAGGTCATGGCAACTAGTGTAGCACTTTATGATGGTATAATGCACATGCAGAGTATTCTTCCTTTTATTTCTTTCATCATTTAGAACTCTCTGTTTATATTGTCCATCCTAATGTCTTTCTCTTTTGGTTACTTGGTAACACTTTGCCTCATTCTATTTTTTCAAAGTTTTTTTTAAACTGTCTCAAATTGTATTTATTGTATTGTATTTATATAATACTTGCCATTCTTTCTGGATTATAAACTCCTGTCTTTCCAGAAGACTGCATTTTCTATGACAGTAGCTTGTTTACCAGCATAAATTTAACCTTTATTAAGTACTTGGTAAAGGAATAAATGAATGAATGAATGAATATAGTAATTTCTTAGGAAATATTTCATGACTGATAAAATATTTTTACATTCATATATATACTTCTGTGCATTGAATCCTCCCCACAATCTACCAAATAAAAATATGCCAGTTACATCTAAAAAATACTCCTGTCCTATTCACCAAATGGCGATTCTACAGGAATGAAAGTTAGAGAGAGAGATGAGTGAGTGAATTGTCAAAGTGACAAAATTGCATCCACGATTTGGCCTTCAAATTTGATGGAGAGGGCCTTCAAGATTGAATATAAAGAAGGCTTAGTAAAAATTAACATGGAAAACAAATCAGGTCATTTTTAACTATGAAAATCTTCCTCAGTTTTCTTAAATGAAAATAGTTTTCATTCTCTTTTGAAACACAATTTCCTCTATTTTTTTCATGCACTAATTTTGGAAAAAATTCCTACTATTGAAAAATTTAAACTCTCTGTCTATAAATTTCTATAAGCTCTTCAAGGATAAGAATTTGAGATATTTGAGTATACTTTCTATCCCCCAACTCATAATTTGCTGTAGGAGGCACTAAACAAATACTTGCTCAATTATTAATCAATTGATTTTGAATTTATTTTTTTCTTAAAAAATAAAGTTTCAGCTTATTTTTTGTAAGGCTATCTTTGTTGTAGAAATAGATTTAGAAAAAAAATGCATCATCACAGTAAGCTTTGTTTCAAAATCCAAAGATTTATTCTTTCTTGGACACTTATTTTTTATTTCATAGATAATAGCTATCAGAAAAATGAAAATGCAAAAACAATCTATGGTTTTCTAAAATGTTTTAACATTCTTACTAACATGCATTATTACACTTAGCAGAAAAATTAATAATATCCCTCAATAAAGACCAAATCAGCTGATTTTTAACCTAAATGATGTGTTTGTCCTCAAGCAACTCTGATAGCTTAGCTAATGTTTGTGTGTACCAAAATAAAAAAAATAATTCCTGAAAATAATTTTTACAGTTTAGACAAATGCAGTTTTGATGTGTTAGCACTCACAGAGACTGTTGACAGCTCTGGTTTCCCAGTAATTGTTTTTCATTGCAACAGCATCTGTTTGGAAAAAAAATTTTTTCCTGTTTCAGTCCCCCTTTTCTGACCAAATAATGGGTAATAATGAGCCAATTTGACTTATCAATGTTTTTTCTTGGTAATTTCTAAATGAAACTAAGGGGTCGGTCTTTTTCTACCCATGAACCACATCTCAGCACATGGAGAAGCCAGACTGAATGACACAGCTAAAACACAAAAGAAAATAGAATTGAGGGTCCCAGAAAGAGAACTCTGACGGCATTTGAATTCCTGGTTTTTAGTTCTCAAAGACATATATTCTCAGTTCTCTCAGTGGTTTGGTAAAGTGAAACAACTTATTTTTTAAATTACTTGAGTAGCTGAGTTTTATTTCCTTTATTGCAATCGAAATATAGTTCTACTAGTGACTATTCACCTAGGATATTTTGACTATAGCTATAGCAAATATAACTGAAGCTGTGAATAATTCATTAACTGATTATGTTTGCTGAGAACACATTTCTTCACCCAAGTGTGAATAGTCACTAAACTAAACTGCATAGTGAGAATTTAGGTATTTTTTCTTTCACATCCATTCTTATAAAAAAATAAGAAGAACCAACAAAAGTAAATTTTCATCTAGGACAAAAATGGATGAGTAGTAGTAGCAATATGTATTACTACTATAATAAAAGAAAAACCCACCAAAAAACCCCTAATATTTTTCTGGGACTATTAAAAATATACATTTAATGATGGTACCTGAAAAATGGTACAATTAAGACAAGTGTTAGGTTGTCTCCATAAATTTTATACATGTATTTCTTGCCTGGTTGAAATGCCATGGCATTTTAGATGACTTCCTCCTGTGGTATTTTGAGTGCAGAATATAGCAAAGGTCATGACCATTTGTGGTCAAAAAACAGTTCTGTTCCACCCTCTCCCAGAGAGAGAGGATTCAGGCTGGTTATTAATTCAGGTGGCCTGGCTAAAATCCATCTTCAGTAATTACATTTCTGTCTAAGTAAAATTGATAATGTAGTTTCAGTGAGAGAACTTATTCATCTTGTCATCAGTTAAAAAAAAAGAACAGAGAAGCAAAATCAACAAACAATGTATTATGCTCTAAGAAGAACAAAGCTTTCATTTTGCTCCAATGTGATTGCTCTCAAAAAACAAAATAACTAGATAACATTTGCTAAATGGCATCAGCTAGTGAACTTTAAGCAGCAAGAATTCTCTGAGACCTTTAAATTTCCTGTTAAGTAATTTATACGAAAGTATCTTAGAAAGTCCACTCTAATCCTTCTTTTTTTAATCCACTTCTCTTCTCAAACCCACCTCAACTTTCACTTTTTCTCAAAGGTTTTGTGCCCCACATCCCACCTGTTAAGCTAAATTAGTCACCTTTTTCTATCTTCCTGGAGCACCTGCTCCTTATTAGACTGTTAGTTCATTGAAGTAGGAGCCTCAATATTATTTTTCTTTGTATTCTCTGCACCATGCCGATATATGATGTATATAATATACAATACTTGTTATCGAACACATAAATATGTAATTAAAATATTCTGCATATTTAAAATGGGACATAAAATAGCTCTGTTAAAAAAAATCCTGGCATCATGTAATATATGTGACAGTTTAAGACTTTGTATTTCAGAAGAAACAAAACTGAGTATTTGGAGAGCTATGGTGCCCAAGTGTCTAAAAAGATTCCCAGACTAAATATATTTGTCAGATGATGGTCCTGAATTGTGAGTTGCAGTTGGAATGCTAATTTGAGTTATTGTGCATGCTTTCTCCACATCCTTGGAGGTGGCTTTAATTTAGAAAAAGATGTAACTTCTGAGAAAAGAATTGAGCAGATGATTAAGGCCTGCTTAAGTAAAATAGGATAACAAATGGGGGCTCTTGTCCTATGGGAAGCAGGAAGTCAGGTGGTTAATGAGGAGACAATAGAATGTGATCAAGCCAATATTCAGTCTTAATGTCCCAGGCAACACCAGAAATAGGGATTCCTTGGGGATTACAAAATATCATATATACCATCCTATGATATATCTTTATATCAATTCACCTAACCAGTCTCCTGTTGATAGTCACTTAGGCTGCTTCCAGTTTTTTTCTATTAATGCAATTATATATACTTTATTCCAAATTATGTGAATATATGTTTGCTATAAATTCCTCGAAGACAATTATTTGATCAAAGTATTAGTGAATTAACCAAATTTTGGTATAATTTTGCTATTAAGAGTGATGTTTGCATCCTTTTATCAATTTAAGAGCTGATTATTTTCTTTTCTATTTGCTGTCTATATTACTTACTTATTTTTCCATTGGATGTTTGATCTTTTGACTTGCAATTGCTCTCCATATAACAGAGAAATAAACTATTGTTAGTAGCAAATATTTATTCACGATTTGCTATTTTTTTAAAACTCTAACTTTGCTTATGTCACAAAACTTTTGTTGTTTGTAGGCAAATGTATAGTCTTCTGGCATTAAGTGTTTGTGTAGCTCTTGGAAAAACCTGTCAATCAAAAATATAAAAGCCTACTCATGTTCAAATCTTAGCTTTTCTTACTGTGTGAACTCTGCAAATTATTTAATTACTCCAAGACAGTCATTTCTCTGTAAAATGGGTAACAATGCTACCTAATTTATAGGGTCATTATGAGTACTAAGTAAGATAATAGTCATATTATAGTTAGCATGCTATTATTTAAAATTAACAATATAATAATGACAAGAGTATAGTTGTTTTTCTAATGTTGAATAAAACAACTTTTGAACCAATTTCCTTTTTCCAAAGAAACAAATTTCCTCCTATTTCTTGTATTGTTAAATGGAGATACTATTGAGTCAGTCTTTCTGCTTGAAATTTTAATCTCATCAATCCTTTCTTTAAAATCTGCATTCAACATGAATGAATCAGCTCAAGTGAAGCTTTGTGAGTTGACATTGAAAGTAAATATTACCCATTGAGTTACTATAATTTTGTAAATAAACATGCCTAGAACTAAGCTACTAATGTACACTAAAACGCTTCTGAATTTGCTGAACATATCTGTTTGTATGTGCAGCTACTGTCTTGATTTCAGAGTAGTTAGATTATTTATGATTGCCATAGAAACAACATGAAGAGGCACTTTCCACCAAACACACCCAGCAACTCTGTGGATGTCTGTGTATTCACTGTATCCCTGGTTACCCTGGGGACTGCTTAGTGCATGAATGTCCCTACCATTTCGTCAAGCTCACAACTGTAAGCTAGAATCTTGGTGATTCTATTTCCCTGCCAACAAGAGAAGGTGCCTGCCATGGTTATGACATTTTACTCCTGAAATAGACTATAAATCTAATGTCTATCTACAATGATTGCAATAGTTCAAAACCCTAGAAAATAACTAGTTACAAATCAAAATTTGTTTTTTATTAAAATATCAATATCATGTGCTGCTTGAAAAGCATTTATCTGATTTTAAATATGTTAAGGTGTTTAACAAATATCATAAATTCTCACAAACTCATCACAATCAGTAAGACAGTGAAATCATCACCTTTCAACACACTAATGTCATCTCATAAAGAGTACAGTTAATTAAAAAAAGATGAAATTGTGCCCTTTTCCACAATCTGGATGGAACTGGAAGGGATCATGTTAAGCAAACTAAGCAAGAAAGAAACAGAGAAATACAGGATGCTTTCACTCGTATGTGGAATATAATGAAATGAAATAAATGATCACCAAATCCCAACAAAAATAGCAGGACACAGGACTTTGGTTGCAGGGTGCAGGGAAGCAGTGTGAAAAAGGTAATGATTAAAGACACTGGAACTCTGTAGTAGGTGTGTGAAATAAGAAACTAGATGCAATTTCAATATCCCAAAATGAATGTAACATTGTGAACAAAATAAATGATAAATATTGCTATTTTTTAAAATAATACATTTGAGTCCAGTGATTTTTTTTTAATTTAGTCTCTGGAATTAGACTAATTTTGTTGCATGCCTATTTGATAAATAATTCCTCCATTGATCATCTATAGAAAGAGAGAATATTAAATTATAAAGCTTGAAAGTCTTATTGTAGGGAGTTGAAATAATGGAATTCTAGACTTTGGAACTTAAGGACTAGAAAAATGAACTGGTATTTCTTTCATTTGAAATGTGACTTTATTAATATCACACAACTATCATGAACCAGAAGTTGGTCTAAATTGAAGGACAGTAAATTGCTATTCACTGCACAGTTTTCCAGGAAATATTCAGGCTGTCACATAATCAAGAAAGCATTTATTTGATAATGAAGATCATGACTGAGGTCCACAACCAAGTGGAAGCCTCAAAGTTTGATCCATTAGGATCAGAACATATGGAAGTTTTAAAGGATGGAAGAGAGGAGTAGTCTAATTAAATCAAGATCATTGGTTTAAAAATTGAGAATTGATTGACAGAAGTCATCAAATAGAATGTTGCAAAGAGAGTCTTTTGTAACCTTCACATATAACCTTCCTGCATCTTTTCTAATCATCATTAAAGATAGAACAGAACAGGTTCTTGCTGTTCTTCTAGTTATCAAAAAAGAGAAATTGGGGAGTGGGTATTCTTTAACGTGGACTAAAGGCAAGTGGAATCAGATAACTTAATTTTCACATAGAAATCTCAACCTCCAGTTGAGAGACAAGACGGATTCTGTTTGATTCAATGTGGTTCCATCACACTTTTTATAGATAAGGCAAAGCTTGGGACCCGAGACTATCTAAAGATATATGTCATTCACAATATTATAAAGAACAATTGAGAGTATTGTTTCTGATCTTTTCCTTCTTCTTCAGATTAATCCAGATACTTTACCTTCTAAGTGCTTAAATCAGGGGTAGAACTTGGACATAGGTAAATTAAAAAAAAAAAAAAAAAACTAATGGAAAAAAGAGAAGAGTCTGAATGAACTAATGGATATAAGTGAAAGAAAGATGCCGGAAAAGAGGACAGGTGATGTATTTGTCACACAGATTTTGACTTAGGAAGATATTGTATTTTTTTTTAGTGGTCACAGGGAAACAAGAGAAATATATGAGGCATCTGGTAGAGTTTTAGGTGGTTAAACAGAAATGTATAACCTAACCTGAAATGAGGCTAACAGTCCTAGAAAACACAAACAGAAAACCAAAAGGAAGAAAGTGTGAATTATTTCAAACAGAATTTGAACAAAAAAAAAGAACTTTCAGTAGGCATTTATTAAATAATCTTTTATTTAACATCTGACATGTATATTTAAACACAGGAATATGGGGTAATACAAAGAACTAGAGATATTCAATCCACTTGATGAGTGTTTATTGAGTGGTCTTCAATGTGCCAAGCTCACTGCTAGGTGTATGAAGTCAAACAAGCTTTGCCCAGTTTTTGTCCTAAGAACTTTATTATAGGCAAGAAAACAGGCAATTCTACAATGCAATCCGGGCTTTTAGAAGAGCAAGCCAGTGGATCACTGAGGAAAACAATTCACCTAGAAGAATAACATAAAACTTCAGATGAGAAAGGATACATTAAAGCTTTATAACTGGAAAATAAAATGTTTATTGTAGACTATAGCAAGAAGGTAATTTGAGAAGAAGCTGGCCTTATTTCCTGAGTCACATCACTTAGGACTTTGTAAACTCTGAAAAACAGGTGAGATGATATCACAGGTCAGTGGGAGACATTTAAGGGTTTCAGTTGGAGGAGTGATGGGAATATGTTCTTTAGAAAGATTACTTTGACTTCAATGTGAATATCTTGAGGAGAGCAATACTAGAGGCATAAAGACCAGTCAAGAGCTTTAGCAAAAATCCTGGAAGATTAAAGTGATGTATACTAGTAAATGCTTTCAGAGATCAAGAGCATATTCTCACATGGGTAACTGGTTAGAGTGTGATACCATTCCCTGAGAGCAAAGAAGAGAATAATCAGTTTTGCTTAATCAGAAATTAAAGTTTTTGACAGATTGAGCCTGCAGTGTTCTTGGTATTCCAGATAAAGTAATCTAGAAAGAAGCAGAGTGCAAGTTTTATTTAGATTGTGGATTTGGGAATGATCTTTATTTAAATGTGTTCTGAAGTTCTGAAAGAAGAGACGACATAGGTTAATTGTATAGAGTAAGTTGAAAAAAGGATCAAGGCTAGCACTCTAAAGAATACTCATGTTAACAGTAAGAGAAGTTTCTTCAGAAGACCAAAGAATGATGACAAAGTTGAGATGAAGAGTGAGAATTGGGGAATCAGAGAATGAATGTAAATAACTGTTCTAAGAAATTTGATTCTCAATAGAGGAGAAATTCAAAATTAGCTAAGAAAGGAATGTGAGAATAAAAATGAGATCTATTTTTATTTTATTCACTCTTATCTGAAAAACAAAAAAGGAAGAGTGAGGCAGCAGAAAAATTTAGGGAAGGAAGAGAAGGAAAAAAACATTTTAATCTATAAATTTTGATTTTTTACCTCAGTCTGGAGTCTCAGAATCAGATCCTTGGGCTTTACGTGGTCTGCATGCTACACTGACATCTCAACCACTTAAGTTATAGGGAACATCTGACATATATATTAAGAAGATTAAGTATCCTTAAATACTTAAGTATCCATTACAATAAAGAATCGGGAGTTACAAGGAGTGGAAGTGACACAAATGATGATTTTTTGAACTAAGATACCAAACACAATGGAGAAGTTGGGAGCCAGTACACAAGGAAGTTCAATTTGGTGAGGAGGAGTCACGCTACCTTCCTTGCAACCTGACGAAAGTGAAAGAAAGAAGGTAGGTAAGCAGAGATTATATTATGGTTGCAAGAAGTTGAAATAATTCTAAATGGTATTTTCTACTGTCTCTAGCAATTAGGAGGCAAAATCATCTGTTATGAATCATCTATACACTAAAAACTATGAGACATTAATGAAAAAGCTTGAAGAAGATACAAATAAATGGAAATACATATATATATATAATGAAATAAAAGAATTAGTATTGCTAAAATGGCCATAATATCCAGAGTCATCAATAGAGTCAACTCGATCACTATAAAAACATTTTTCCACAGAAAAATAAAAACAATTGTAAATTTAATCATGAGAAAACAGAACAAATCTGAGACATCCATGTTTCCTGGCCTCAAACGATGTTGTAAAGCTATACTAATCAAAATATTCTGGTGCTAGCATAAAAAGATTCATAGATGGCATGCCATGGTGACTTAACAGCTAAGTCTATGGATACTAGTTGGTGTAGTTCACATGCATTCCAAGGACCCAGGTTAATGACTGAAGGTAGATATGATAGGGAGGAGCCAAAATGAGCAACTAAATAAAATACTTCCTCTTTTCGTTTCCCACTGCCTTCTCACCTTCATCCCTGATTGCACCTTTCCTTTGAGGGGAAAAAACACTTAGATCAATAAAACAGAATAAAAGAATCCATAGAATACATTATCCATGAGGGAGTGCCCTTGTTTTTTGTGCATTTCTGTATACCCAGTATAGGAAAATGAATGGCAAATAGAGTCCTTCCTGAATATTTGTTGAACACAATGAGTGAGAAAATAAATAAAGTGAATGTTCATCAATATTTAATGAAGAATGACACGATTAAACAGATTTCTCTTCTACCACTCTACAGTTAACTCATACTATTTCTTCAATAAACCTCCTCAGATCCTGCTATTTAGAATTAATAAATTTTACATTAATATTCTTTGCCACTATTCTTCCCCATAAGATGAGATTTAATTATCATATTTATTTGATTCTAAGCTGTCATCAATTCTGTCATATTCCAAATTCTCAAGAGATGTTCATGAAAAATAATAAATCAAAAATAATGAGATTTATTTACAAAGTCATCTTCTAACGTAAATCACACTCAATTGGAGAGGACATTAAAATGGCAAAAAAAAACAAACCCCGGCTTAGACTAGAATAAGTACAGTAATACTATTTTGTTCAACATATTTATCATTCTATTTTTCACAAAATAGGTAGTCAATATGTAGTTTTGAATTTAGTTATATGTTATAATTGACTTACTGGTATCTTCCAAAATGAGATTAGAAATTCAGCTTAAAGGTTAATATAGTTCTAACATTTACAATAAGCGGTAAGAATTTTTTCATTTCAGACAAAATGCAGGACTCTCAAGAATCTAGGGTGAGAGCATCATGGATTGATAGAAGCATAGGACTTACAAAACCTGATTGACCATGGGAAAATTACTAAATCTAAATTCCCAATGATGTTTCATGAAATTCTTTGAATAACATAATTTAATGCATGTGTATGAAAATGTTTATAATCACTAAGGTGCTCTGTTTGAAATATTAATTAAACTGTGAGATAAGATGTATTTTATATGTTCAAACGCGTTTAGTATTTTTTCTTGATGTATCCTTATTCAAGAATATTTATTAGGCTTATGATATCAATATTTAAAACTAATGTATTATACATGATGCCAAATGAGTAGTAGGTATTATCTAACTTTATTCTCTCAATTCTGTGACATAAGAAATATTATTATTATAATCATGAATATTTTATTAAATATGAAACTAAGGTTTGAAAATTTCAATGACTTATCCAAAGACATTCAGCTGGAATTTGATTTATTATTTGCCTAACAGATTTGTACCACCACAGACAAAACCGAAAGGAGAGTTTAGTAAAGATTTAAAACAGAGTTTGCTAGTATTTCATGGTCCCATTGTAAGAAGACACTTACAATTGATATATACTTTACAAAATTACTTTAAGTAACAATCACAAACTAGAAGTCATCATATCTATTTATATATCACTATAAAATATGTTAACTCAATAAACAAGAATAAATTGGTTATTCACTGTGATAAATTTATAGAAATTATACAAATTATCTCTACTGTCCTGTACTCAGATTATCATAGCAAAACCCAAGCAACAAACTCAGACAATTCTTATTCATGAAGAGCCCCCTCATTTGCTCTCACTCTCTCTACATTCTGTGCCTGGAAGAAGACGGGGTGATGGTAGGATTCATCCTCCTGATGAAGTCTTCCAGGCACAGTAGCCTGTGATTATGATTCAGTTAAAAGCAGCTCAGTTATTTATGCACTGAAGACTGTCATGTTAAGCAATGTTTAATACTACTTTACATTTATGTATTCTCATACCACTAAGCATTCACTTTTCTGTAAATTTGGGTTAGTAATCACAAGGATAATATTGATTATAGTCTTTGAGCCTTGTGACCCATAAAGTCAGATTTTTCAGAGAACATATAGTATACTTTCTATTTTTTAAACTATTTTTAATATAAATAATCTGAATGAATCAATGATAAATAAGTGTAAATGTAGAGCACAAGTTAATTTATGATATTATAATAGATTTAACCCAACCTTACAAACATACTGTGAATCGTGCTGAGTAGAGTCTAAACCTTCTGAGAGAAACGTCCCCTAGGCTACCAGTGTTCTATATTCTCAATATATGTTGTATTGAGACAATACAATTACTAAAGGACAGTTTTGTTCCTTTCTTTTCAGCCACATGGCTTCCTTTAAGCTGGCATCAACAATGAGAAATAACATATTCTCTATTTAGGACAAACAAACAGTGTACCTAGCATCTCTGGAATGAGTACCACCTTTCTCTACCCTACACTAGTACCATTAATAGTTGTCAGTGACCGTCTTGAAGTTATATGTAAAGAGCTTGTTTGAAAATGAAGTTCTTCCATGGAAAACAGAATTCATATATGGAGAAGAACTTGTGATAAATTATATTTAATTTTATAAGTGTGAGTTGCTTTTCTGACATTATTAAGGAACTAATTCTAATGAGTATATGTTCCTAACCTTCTTCATCAACTATATACTTCTTTTTGGATTGTTTGAATGTCATTTTCTCTTTTAGAGAAGCCAAAAGAGAAAAAATTGCTGAGTTAAATGATCATACAGCTCTGGGAGCAAGCTTGCTTTGAATAATTTCTATTTATAGACATTTCTTTTTGTTAATCTGATTTATCAGAATAGATGGATGAACCAAAGTTCAGAATAAATATGCCAAAACACTGTCCCTTACAATCTGGATTTAACTGGATGGAACCTAGAGCTTCTGGAGACACCATAACCCTTTTTTCAAGACTGCCATATTAATATGATGGTTAATCGTGTGAGGTGTGATGTGAAGAAAATGTGTGAAACATAGAGATAGACCTTATGCCATTCCTAACACTTAGAATGTTGAACAAATTAAACACAGTTTCCTGGAAATTTGTATTCAGTAGATCTGATGTTGGATAAAGCAATCTGTATTTTAAAAGATCAGCCCAGATGACTCTGATTACTTTCAGGCTTTATAAATATTAAACTTAATAGTTCTTCCAAATTACAAAATTTAATTATTCTAAGCCTGTTTCACTTCTAAGATGGGTACACTACATGGCAACATTGTTTTAGATATAGTTCGTTAGAACTTGACAAGTTCGTTAAAAAGAAATGTTCATGGCCATTCCTCCTTAGTGAAAACCCACAGCAGACCATCCTTCACAGCCATGCTGAAATATGATTGCTGGGGATGGCATTGTACTTAGCAATAGTAAGCCTGCATTTCAAGAAACAAGCAGCAGGGAGTGACATCTCAATATGACTTTACTTAGTTCCCTCCCTGCATCAAGGAGTATTAGCAAGTATTATGATAAAAACAAACAAAAATTAAAATGAAATCAGTTGCTGGCATATATTACTTATAAAAGGCATTCTGAACATGGTATTGGTTTTTGTCAAAACAAAAAGCAGAATTTATTATAATTTACTAGCAAGTGAGTCCTTTTTAGAATTCCAGTCTTTACTAAAAGAAAGAAAGAACTTAAAAAATTAATTTTTGTTATGTGAAAAATTCAGATAATCTCTAAGATCAAGAAAAAATGTGCCGTGGTCGAAGAGACGGATTCAGACTGACACATGAAATGAACTATGGCAAGCAGCCTGAGTGAAGGATAGCCATCTTGGCAGGAGAAGTAATGTGATGCATGATAAACACCAAATCTCTTAAGGATGCCTTCTTTTTTTAGAATAACTGCCCTTTGTCAAAATGGCACTGGGTACTTCTAATTAAACACTGGCAAACAAGGTTATCTAAGGCAGCATGTTATTGGAAGGAGGTTGCTTGCAATATTAAACTGCTATCTTTTTATCGAAAGCTCAAGTTATCAGATTCAAGTGAACATAATTCAGTTAAACTAAGTACAAGTCAAAATATAACATTGATGAGAGTGATTAACTCCCTGTGGCAAATACTGCAGGAGATGTCAAAGTGCTTGCATTTGTACTCTATAAGTCAATAATTTGTGGTGTTTTAAAAACAAGCTAATTGTACATTGGATTCAAACAGTTTAACATGTCATTAATTAATTGATATTTAATGCAACATTAACAGAACATAACTTACTTCATTTGGATTTCCCACATATTAAATGTATAAAAACATTTTGTAAGTGGGTTGAAAAACCTAAGTTTCATGGATGAAGCTTCGATTCAGATATTAGTCATTTAGTGATGTTTGCTTTTATAGACTAATAGAAATAATAATGGTACTCAAATAAATGACCCTGAAGAATGTTTTTCAATGTAGTAGTAAGGTAATGACAAATGAAGTCATATAAAAATTACTGAAAATTCTGCTTTCAGAAAAAAAAATCATACATATAAGAATTTTAACTTCAGAATATATTAATCCTTGGTCTGGAGTAAGGAAATGAGTATTCAAGAAAATTAATCTTGAGGTACAATGTAAAGTGCTAAAAGTGAAATACTTCAATACTCTGCTAATTATTTTTATTTTTGAAATGTATCAGATATAAAATTTGAAAATTCTGGACAATCTGGTAGATACTATATGACAAAGAATTTAGGGAGCATTTAGCTGCTTAACAGGCTTTTATTACCTAGACATCACTTTATGTAAGGAGATTGATTTAATATTACCAAAGACGGGCTTGGTTGACATCATGTGCTTCTTAAATTAATGTACTAAGACAGATGTAATATCACTTTGATAGTGTTCTTGCCAAAAATGTTTAATCTGATTCTACTCTTAAGGAAAAATCAGACACATTTGAACAGCAAAACAAGTAGGCTAGAATCTTCAAAAATATAAGTGTTATAGACTACTTCTACTAGATGTAAAAGGACTAAAGAGAAATGATAACTAAAGCAAATTTATCCTTGATTGGGTCCTGAATTGAAAGGAAAGCGAAATAGCTATAAGACACATTACTGGAATAGAAGTGATATTGGAATACAAACTGCAAATTAACTAATAGTATTGTATCAATTTAAATTTTCTTGAGTGTGATAATTGCATTTTGTAATGTAGGATAACTGAGGGAATAGAGTGGAGGAAATACAGGATAATGTAATTTGGGGAGAACTTTTATGATATTTGAAACTTTTTCTCAGCATCAGAGAAAATATATATAAGCACACTTACAAATATGTATGTGTATATAGATATATGTGCACACACATATATCTATATACACAATGTATAGGTGGTAGATAGGTATGTATATATCTATATTTATCTCATTTAAATGTCTATGAAAGTATACACATGTATATAAAGAGAGACGGGGCAAGGGAGTATGAAAAGAAGGGAGAGAGAAAAAAAGGGAGAAAGAAAAAGTGTGAAAATATTAAAAATTGATTACCTTATATAAAATGTATATGTATGTTTAGTGTAGAGTTCTTATAACTTTACTGTTAGTTGAACATTTTTCAAAAACATCCTTGGAAGCATATTATGTCCTGGTTTATCTACTTCATATATTCAACAATAAACCTTTATGCCATAAAAGATGTTAGAACATGCATTAAGCTGCAAGGGCAGAGGAATGAGAAGAGAGTGTGACAAAGTGTGGTTGAGAGTTCAGGTTCCATTTCCAGGTGAGCACTGACCAGCTGAGAGGTTATGGTGAGTCATTTCATCTTACTAGTAATCATGTTGTTCATTTCTAACATAATGGAGTTGAACCAAAATAAGTTCAGATTTTTTTTATTCATAAGAACAGACTGATAGACAAGAAATACTCTTATAAAAGACTAAAAGCAATTCATAATCCATGTAGGATGCGGGAAAATGTCACAGCCAGGCAATGAACGGTATGTTTGGTGTTTAATCAGTTAAAAAACGCTGACATTTCTAGTCTCTAATATGATTCCTCCAAAAAGCCCAGAAACCAAAATGCTGAACTTGGTCTATCACTAACCTCTTTAAATCATTGCTACCAGCATCTGGCAAAGTACTAGTGATGATGGAATTCCTTCAGAAATCTAAAATCTTAGAACTAACAAACCACTGACTGATATAGTCAGCTATTCACAAAGGAACAGAGGAACAAATTTTATAATCTTGACCAAGCATATCAGTCATATTTTTACACAAACAAAAGATGGACTGCTATGGTGAAAGACATTGAGACAGTTCAGTTTTGTTCGTTTTTTCAATCCATCGTAGGAAAGCTTTTTTAACACAGAATGAACTATGGTCAACAGATTTTACATATGAAAAACTAGCTGATGACTCTTAATTTAATAGTCTTGTGGTGTATTTGTTATGTTCATTCCATTTCATTTATCATTTATCAAATCATTATTTGGGAAATTTGCAATAACCAGTTGCTCAAAAAATTCTGAAATTCATCATTGTCCTGAAAAGTGGGAACAAGATCTAGAAAAAAGGACAATGATTTATTTTAAATCATTAGAAAGGCAATTCTGTTATTCCATATGAAAGAAGTCTCAATGCATATAAAATCAAATCCAAGCTTTTCCTGGGACTGGAGGATATACCAGTCTAACCATGAATTTTTATATAAAGTATATACATTATCTTACTTGTCCAACATCATGCACTTTATACTCGGAGTTCATTATACCATTTACATTTCCAAAACAAATGTTGTTCTCTCTCATATTATGACTTTCGAGAATGACCTTATATTCAGTTTTATCTAAAGTGAGGCTACACACATATCATCTTCATGAAACTTTCCCCTAGAAGGCAGTATAATGCATTTTTTGAGAGAGACTTTTAAGTCAGAAAAATCTTTGTAAAACTTCCAGTTAAAGGAGTTTATTATTTAATCCTACTAATCCCCCAACTTTTTCATTTGCCAAGATTAATATAAATGTGTCTTGGTGGCTTATCAGTAAGTACTTGGGATAGAGTCAACATATATCCCAAGGACCCAGCTCATAACTTGGGGTGTATGTGGGGAGAGAAGGGGACCAAGATGAACAACTAAATAAAAATTACTAAAATGATTCTTTCTCCTCCCTCTTTCTCTTCCTGCCTGTCTATCTGCCTACTTGTCTTCATTCCTGCCTATTATTTTAAAAAATATAATAAAATTATTAATAAGATTAAATGAGATAATATGCATATAGTGTTCAGGAAAGATCCTGATCAGAGCAAAAATTATTTTTATCTCCTGTTTCACAAATTCTCTCCTGTCACTACTTTTCCTAGTGCTGGATTCCACATTTGCTTATCTTCTTATGGCATTTTAACACAATTTGTCTGTTTTACAATAAACTCTGCACTTTTTCCCCATCATGAGATTGTAAATATCTTGAGAATGAAAACAGTATGCTGCCCATCTTTATCTGCAGAACTACAGCCAGTACTTAATACATTGCAGGTGCATAGCAAGTATCCATAAAAATAGTGAATTATTAAATTTTTAACATAAACAGTCTTCTCTTTTGCTAATAAGACTGTATCTGCTAAATCAATTATATAATATTAATACTGAATACAATCATGCGTTGCTTAACAACAAGGATAAGTTCTGAGAAATTCATTACTAGGCAAGTTAGTCATTATGCAAATGTCATAGATTATAATTAAGCAAACTTAAATGGCACAGCCTACTATACACCTAGGCTACATGATATAGTCTATTGGAACCATTATTGTATTTGCAGTCTGACCTTAACCAAAATGTGACTAAGTGATACATAACTGTATTCTGTATTGAAAAAAAAAATTCAAGTTACAATAAATTGATATAAAATATTTTTTCCAATTATTTAGACATTTCTATATGAGCTTAATATTACATATCTTAGTAAAGGTTACAACTTACAACTTTGTTGGTTTAATGACCTCATAATTGTTATCACTCTTATGTCTGTGGAGCTATTTTTAAATTCTCTTTTAGACCTTCAAACTTCCATTCACTCACCATACATTCTGCTTAAATATAGAAAAAATAGTCTATTAGGAAAGCCCTCACTCTTCATCATTTACTGTTACTGATGCTTCATCTTAAGAAATTCTAATTAATTTGATTAATTTTACAAAACATCCTGTGTGATCAGATTGTGCTGTGAAAATAAAACTCCGTTGTTCCAGACTGACTTAGTTAAAAATGACAATCAGTAGAGAAACCCACACAAGTCACTTTAGAGTTCAGCTTAGTCATCAAAAGATGTTCACTTAGATGACACACAATTTGAATTTACTTTCCAACAGCATTACTCATAAATTGCACTTTTCAAAATTAGAAATTTTGAAAATAGTAAATAAGATAAAGGAGTTAACTTTTTGCCTTTATGAGCTACTTTTTTTTGACAAAAATGCTTATAAAATACACAGTCCAGCCCCACTATATGTTTTTAGATACGTAGTCTCTCTCTTTTCTGATGCAACCTCTACAGTCAGTCAGGATCATTTTGCTTAAAACTTCATTGTTTTCTATCTCTCTAGAACTGCTCAAGCTGAATCCCCACCTTAAAACTCTTTCCTTTATTCCAGGCTACTTTTCCTATCTATATTCTTTAAGAACTAGTTTTGGTCTTATCTATAATCCTCTCATTCTTCCCATGTTTTATGGCACTTGTCATTATCCACATCTTACATCACATGTACTACTCAGTATTAATATTTACTAGCTCATATCAATTCTGTTTTTAAAGCAAGTGTATAGGCTTGCTCGAATCAGATATGGCATTTCTTTACAGGCCCCAGTTGAGGACTATGAGCAAAATCAACTTAAGAAGTATTTCTAGAGCAAGTTATGGAGAGAGGATAGCATCTATAGATTATAGGACTAGACGACTGGATTCTGGCTTAGGTTAGAATAGAACCACAAATTTAGATTGCAGTATTATAGAAGTATAACAATGGCGAAAGACAGAATGTATTTTTTGAATCTGATGCATATGTTTCTGATGATGATTTTTCTATTTTTGAAAAGTGGTAGTATGAGATGAAAAGGCACAACATAAATACCAGCAAAGGCAAGACTTTGTAGCATTACGTGCAGTTGTATGAAGCTTATTCGATAATTAGGATTTTTTTAACAAAAATAATGTTTGTCATGATTAAATATTTAGTGATTTGATGAAAGCACAAAAACATTCAAAGTTCATTTATACAACTTTTGCTTCTTCTTAAAACTTTATGTTACTACTTTTGAATCTGTTAGAATTATATTTTTGTGGCACAGTTTATTTAACAATTTGTTTTCTACAGCAAAAAGGTAAATTTTTAAAATCCACCCAAAAATTCCTAATAAAGGGGGTATAAATATTTCAGTATTTTGCATTATAAATTCATATTTTCATAATTCATAATTATTTAAAACATATAACTAGAACTCATTTTACTAATCAAATGGATAGTAAAGTGTGTCACTACTAATGAATGAGATCAATGCATACTACCATAAAATGTATTTTATTTTAATTTAATATATTTATTTAATTAAGTATTTAACATTAATATCATATTAATATCAGGATAAATACTATCTGTAGTAAGCAGTAACTTGAGAGAATTATACTTCTGAACAAACATAATTACAATATGTGAACTCCAACTTTAAAGTGGGCATACAGATTAATCTAACAGAATTGAAAACCCAGAAATAAACTCATACATATATGGACAATGACATAATAAAGGCACCAACATCATATAATGGGGCAAGGACTGGCTCATAAATAAATAATATTGAGGAAACTGGACAGACACATGCAAATGTATGAAACTATACCACCATCTAATGCCATATACAAAAATTCTAAATGAATGAAAGACTAGGATGCAAAACCTGAAACCAGAAAATACATAGAAGAAAACATAGGCAATGTATTCTCTGACATTTGCCTGAAAGACATCTTTGGGACCTCAACTGTAGTGCAAAGAAAAATAAAAGTAAAAATACGCAAAGGAACTACATAGCAAATGAGATATTGCCTCACATTGGTGACTGTTATCTAAAAGACTAAAAACAACAAATATTGACTAGGATACACAGGAAAGGGAACTCTTAAACACTCTTGGTGGGTGTGTTAATTGGTTCAAGCATAATGGAAAGCAGTATGGAGATCCCTCAAAACATTGAAAATGGAAATGTCATATGATCCCATTATACCACATCTGGATATTTACCCAAATTACACAAGAATATTAATTTTCAATTTATATGTACCCTGTGTCTATTATAGCATATTTGCAATATGCAAGCACTGGAAGCAACTGAAATGCCCACTGACAGTTTAATAAAGAAGGTGTAGCATAAACACACACACACACACACACACACACACACACTAGAACATTACTCAGTTATTTAAAAAGATAAAATCCAGACACCTGTCACAGCAAGACTGAGTCTATTGTACTTAATGAATAATCCAGGAGAAGACAATATTGTATGATTTCATTCATATGTGGTATAAAGAGAAACCAACCAAACAAACAAATAAACCAAATCAAACAAAAATAAACTTTTAGTCTACAAGACAAAAATCAGAGATTAACAGAAGAGAGTAGGATGGGTAAAGGATCAATTATAAAGTAAAGGATAGAACTGAACTGTTGATAGTAAATTTAATGTATTATATCAGACACTGATGTATGGTGATGCACACCTTAAGCCTATATAATGTTTGATGCAATGTTCTTTTGATAAAATTTTAAAAGGAAAAGAAAATAATTGATTTTTTTCATAACTGTACCATACTGAAACATCACATCAAGAAAACTTCAGTGGTGAATTCTGCCAAATATTTGAGGAATAAATAAAAATTTATACAACTGTTTCATAAAGCAGAAAAAAGAAGCAGTGCAAATCCTCAAGAGTAAAATAATTACCCTAATGCAAAAATTTGACAAAGATATTATAAGAAATGAGAGTTACAGCTTAAAATCCCTCATGAACAAAAATTCTTAGTTAGATATTATTAAAGGAAAGAAGTTATGATAGCTATAATCAATGGAATTTTATGCCACTATAATCTGGATGAAACTGGAGTGGGTCATGCTGAATGAAATAAGTGGAAAGAAAAAAGAGAATTACAGGATGGTTTAATCAATATGTGAAGTATACTGAAATTAAACTAATGAACATAGATTTCAACAAAAATAACAGGACTCAGGAATGGTTATGGGGTGAAGGGAAAAGGTGGTAGCAAGGGACATTGGAAATCTGGTGGTGGGTGTGATGTGAAATAAAGACTGAGATGCAGTTTCATTATCTTATATGAAATTTAACAAACTGAAAAATAATAAAAGTTAATATAAAAAAGAAAGTGAGCCAAATTAAAAAGTGTAATATATCATATTATATAATAATAGTGAGATACATCATGATGGAAAAATTTTAAAATAGCAGTAATGTACATTGGAAAAAAAATGTGATCATCTAAATAGATTTTGAGGTTGTGATTTATAAGAGAATTTTTGGTCTTCCTCCCATTTCTAGAAAAAGAACTCCTAAAACCTTTGAAATTTCTTAGGAGATAAGTGCAATAGAGTTATTTTTGAATGGCAGTAAGGCTGGGGGGTTGCCACCAAAAGTAACAGACTGAAGTTTTGACTAGATCTGAAGTATGTGTATTGGTGGGGGGCAATCTTGTGGGACTCAATCTTGTGGAATAAGATGTTATCCTGCAGTAGTGTCAGAACTGAGTTGCGTTATAGAAAACTGTTGGTATCCAAGAATTGCTTGTTAGTTGTGGGAGGAACCCCTGCTTTCTGAAAATAATTGAGAACCCAGAAATAAATTGATCTGAACAAGAAGACAGATGCATAAAGAATATTTGATAAAATTAAATTTCCATAGTAATTGATAATGAAACTCTGCAAACTAGGGATAGAAACCTTCTTAAGATGATAAAGAGTAAGATAAAAAATCTGCCATTAATAGGAAGTGCAATAAAGAACAAGAGTAAAATTTTGCTAGAAAACCAAATAAGACAACAAAAAGAAGAAAGGCATAAATATTGGAACTAAATAAATAAAACTGTTTATTTATGAATTGCAAATGTTTACATAAAAATGTGAAACATGAAAAACAACCTCTCAGATCAATTAAAAATAGCAAAATTTCTTGAAAAAGATAATGTATAAATGTAATCTTATATGTGAATATTAGCAACAAACAACTGAAAAATTAAATTTGCTTTCATGTAAAATTTTCAGTTGCATAAAATATTGAGGATAAATATAGCCAGAGATATGCAAGATCTCTGTCTTAAAAACTTAAGGAATGTTAAGAAAGGAAGATAAATTGAGAGATATGCCGTGCTAATGATTTAGAAGATTCAAGATGGTTATGATATCAATTCTCTCTAAACTGCTCTAAACACCAGTAAAATCTAACCTAAATTATGTGGGTAACCTGGCAATGGCCAGCGCTGTTAGTCCTGGAAAGACTTCGAAGGAAGACACCTGGTCCCAACACCATATGGCAGGTTTATTACAAAAAAACTAAACAGAAGTGACACATGCACCTTGGAGTTATAGGAGCAAGAGAGCAAGTTGTTAAAATGGAGTCTCTCATATATGGGAGGAAGGGACCTCCCTTTGGGAGTACCCAGGGGTCACAGCTTTTATAAGAGAGTTCAAGGGTAAGGGGTAACTATGGGATGTGACCCCAGTTCAGGCTGCTAGGGAAGGATTTCAGGTTTTCCAGTCAGTCCCTTCTCTCCTATCCCTCATCATAAAATCCAAAAGTAATAAATCAACAGTTATTTTGCAATATATGTGGAAATGAAGCTCTATGATTGTTAAATAATATTGAAAAGAAGTGTTAGAAAAAATGTTGCTCAATTGAAAGAATTATTATAAAGTGATAGCAATTGTGGCACTGTTATTTTTAATAAATATAGACAAATTGATGAATGGAACAAAATTAGAAAGTTCAAATAATCTAAAACATGTAGTTTGTGTTTGACAAATGTCTCAAATCTATTCAATAAAAGAAAGATAATTCTTTTAAACTAATGAGCTAAAACAATAGGAGAAACATACAGAAAAATATGAACTTTGATATCTAACATCTCTACTCAAAAAAAAAAAAAAATTCAAAGATGGCAGTTAACATGTCAAAGCTACCTCCTTCTCCACAGATACAACAAAATTCTCCACCATTAATACATTTGTAGTGCCAGTAGCTTATTTCCAAAATCTTGTTTTTCCGGTTGCTGGGGATCAATTCCCTACCTGGAATGAGGGCAGGCAGCCTGGTCTTCAATCCCATTATAGATAATAGGAATTTGCTGAAAAGAACTTTCCATAGCTCTCTCAGAGAGGCTTAGTAGAGATGTCCCAGTGAATCAACAGTTCTACACTAGCCTAGGGCTACTGCTAAAGAGCTCTACAAATCAACTTGCCACTTAATAGGGCTCCCACCCCTCATACTCAGAACACGTTGTATGCATACAATATGCCCACATGCCAAGCACTCCAGGAAACCAGGAAATCAGATCTGTTTCCTTTCACTTTAGGTCATCCTGTCATTCTCATGTGAGTTTTCCAAGTTTGGGTTGATAATATGAAATTTCCTTTAATCTTTAGAAGTTGAAGGAAGGAAAAGGAAAATAAAATCAATCCCTGAATATTTCTTCTATTACAACTTTTTGTCTATTGGAATTCTTTGCAGTTCTTTTCATCTGATTATGTGCCCTTTCAGTATTCCTCCAATTTACACCTAAACCTTAATATAGTAGCCCCCAAATGAGTTATTTTTTCCAGTAGTGGGCCTGTGGGCAGTATCACCAAATAAGTGATTTACCTAGTGAAGAAAAAGCAACAAACATTCTTCCAGAGCCTCGTGAAGAACATGGGATCTTCCATGTGGGTTTGCTTCTCCTGGTCGTTTGTTTTGTTCTTTATTTGACAGGCATCAAATATGAACTATTACTTTAAAAAGAAGTAAAACATCTGGAATACGTAGAACAGTACGAAAAAAAATGTGGACAAGATAACATAAAGAAATGGAGGTAGATATTGAGAAGAAAAAAGTGGCAAGTAAAATCTCAGAAATAAAAGTTGCTTTCCTCTAACCCCAATGAAAATATATTGGTCTGGATTGATCCACAGCTTCTGTAAGAAAATTAAACCTTTTCATATTCTTCTATTCTCAAGAGCGTTCAGAGCGTTTTCTGATTCCCTAGCTTTCTAGGACTGAACACCTAGCAAGATTCTATCCAATATGTTTATGATATTTTCTATAATTCCAAAGTACTTGAGTTACAATAGTATTTAAATACTATTTATAGATATACTGATTCAAAAAGTGAAAACCTTCATTAGATAGAATTTTAACACTGGGTGAATAATACACCGAAACAGGGCATGAAGAGTGGAATCTGGAATTAGAACATGTGGGTTTAAATTCCACTCTACCACTTAACAGGTATGAAATCTGGAGCAAAGTTTTTATCTCTGCTGAGTTTCAGATCTCTATCTTTAAAGTGGAAACACTCATAACTACCTTTTAAGATAACTATAAGATATTCAAAATAGTAAAGTGAGAAACAGTATATTTTATTTAATAGGGGTTACTATATAAATAGACAAAGAGTTTTCACTTTCCCTGTAGTACAGTATACAGGAATCATGGAAACTGAAACAGAAAACTGGGTACAGGACATTTTCATCTTAAACTCAATCAAAAAAAACAACCTAAAGCTCTGAAGTCTCCCATTCTCTTCTTTCTAGGCCACTTGCTGCTTAATATAAATTATTTTGCTTTTTAGTTTTCCTGTGCCCACTTTAAATTGGACCTTTAAATATTCTGTGAATTCGGCTTTTTTCTCTCACTTCAGGTTATATCATTGCATGTTTCATCTTCTTGATGAGTTTAATAAACATTTACAGACCATCAATTGCATAATTTATTTTCCTCACTACTCATGGAATATTCTTAGACCATACATTTGAAATAGAACAAGTATCAGCAAATTTATAAAGATTTATACCATATCAAGTGTGTCTTCCCTAATCATAATAGCTTAAAAAACTAGAAATTGACCACATAAGAGAAAGGTGAATATCCCAAAAATTTGTGGAGGCTAACCAGGATGCTTCTGCCTAACAACTGGGTAAAAGAGAAAATCAAAAAAGAGAAATTTAAAAAGACTTGGCAACAAATGAGAATGAAAACATGAGTTATCAGAAATTTTGCAGCAAAAGCAGTACTAGGAGAGAGATTTATAACAATTCAGACTTCAAGAAATAAGAAAAATCTCAAATAATCTAACCCTACACCCAGGTAAACTAGGAAAATAACAAATGAAGCAAGCCATCAGTAGAAGGAAGGCAATAACAAATCAAGGAGAAATTTATGAAATAGAAATCAAAGAAACAATTCAGAAAAGCAAATACACTAAAAAATCTCTTTCTTTGAAAAGACGAAAAAAAATGACAAATTTTTGGTTAGAATCTTTAAGGAAAAAAAGAAAACTCTAAAAGCAAGGATCAGAAATTAAGGAGAGAGTTTACCAAAGAACCTCAGAAATGCAAAGCACCATGAAAGTTTATTAAAGACAACTACATGCCAGTAAATTTGATGACCTACAGGAAATGAATAAATTTTTAGACTTGTACACCCTACAAAGACTAAGTCAGGAAGAAGTAGAAAACCTGAACAGATTTTTCACAAGCAAGAAAATTATAGAAATTAATATAAAAAATCTTGCATTTTATATGAAAACAGTGATATAGAAGAAAAAGAAATTAAGAAAATTAAGCCATTTACAACAGAAACAAAAAGTATATTGTAATGAACAACAAAGACAGTGAAAGACCTATACAATAAAAACTACAAGGCATTTTTAAAGCAATAGAAAACACACAGTGATGTAAAGATGTTTTGTTCGTCACTGAGAATAATTAACATCGATAAATTGATCATCTTACCTAAAGTAATTTAATGCAACCCCCATCAAAATCTCATTGCAATTTTCTTGGAAATAGAGCAAAAAATTAAACTTGTATGGCATCACAAAGGATGCTAAATAAGCAAAGCAATCATTAAAAAAAAGAACAAATGTGGAGATATAGCATGTTTGGGTTTCAAACTATACTATAAAGTGATAGCAACCAAAACAGCATGACACCAGAATAAAAACAGATATAGAGATTAGTGGAATAGAATCGAGTCCCCAGGAATAAACTCACATATATAGGGTCAGTCAATTTA
Source organism: Solenodon paradoxus (assembly GCA_004363575.1). Lineage (NCBI taxonomy): Eukaryota > Metazoa > Chordata > Mammalia > Eulipotyphla > Solenodontidae > Solenodon > Solenodon paradoxus. Next base: position 254,591 of record RJWH01000445.1, on the reverse strand, counting down.
CAACAAATGAGCCAAAAGCAAACAATGAAGAAAGAAAATTATTTTTAACAAGCCTGTTTAGGAAAATTGAACAGTTACATATGAAAGAATAAAACTAGATCACTTTTCAACACCTTACACAAAAAAGTAATTAAAAATGTAGTAGATATTAGCATGTAAAACCAGAAACTATAAATTGCATAGAAAAAATCAGAGGCAATATGTTCCATGACATTGTCTTATAGATGACTTTGAGATTTACCACCAGCAGTAAGGAAAACAAAAATGAAAAATAAACAGAAGGGGCTAAATGAAACTAAAAAATCTTCTGCACAGTGAAAGAAACTATTATGAAACAGAACTACAACCTACTAAATGAAAGAAGATATTTACACATGATGAATCTGATAAGGGGTTGATAGTTAAAATGTACAGAACTCAAAAAACTTAAAAAAAAAAGCTAATAACACAATTTAAAAAATGGGAAGAACTAAATAGACATTTCTCCAAAGAATGCATCTACACTGCCAACAGGATATAAAAAAGATATTTGTTATCTCTAGTTATTAGGAAGTTTAAAGTCAAACCAACAATGAGTTATCACACCATATCTATGAGAATGTCTATTATCCGAAAGAGTGGAAACAAGTGTGGTGAGGATGTGGAGAAAAAGTGACATTTTACACTCTTAGTAAGAGTTCAAATTGGTGCAATTATTATGGAAAGCACTATGGAGATTCTAAAAAAAACTGAAAATAGAAATTTGGATTATTTCATTATCACACTTATATTTACCCAAAAAACATAGAAACACTAAGTGTCTATTGCACTATTTTTCAAATAGCCAAGAAATGGAAACAACATAAGTGGTCATTAAGAAACTAGTGGATAAGGAAGATGTGGTCTATATTGACAATATAATACCAAACAGCTCTTAAAAAAAGAAAAGAAAAAAGAATCCTACTATTGGTGGCAACATAGATGGAAATAGAGCAGATTATGTTAAATGAAATAAGTCAGAAGGAGACACTCAAAACTGGGTAAGCTAAAACATATGTATAATATAAAAAACAACGCAAATAAACAGATAAAACAAAAACAAACCCCTGGATATTTACAGGAGAACTGAGGTTTCTAGAAGGGAAGACAAGTAGGAATGGGGGTAAAGGGTAGCAGAAGTCAAATGGACAGTTATAAAGAACTATTAGAAATGTGGTAGTGAGTATGGTGTGTTATATAGCTGAGGAAGAGTGAACCTGCATATTTAAATTTATATTATTTTCTAAATTAATGTTCCCTCAATAAAATAAATAAATTTATCTAATTTGGAGCGGGTCGTAGGCCTACACGTAAAAGTCACAACCTTAAAGTTAGTAGAATAAAATATAGAATTATATTTTCACAACTTTGATTTACACAAAGAATTCTTGAAAAAGATACATATGCACAAGGCACAAAATAAATAATATTGATGTTAGTCATCATAATTAAAATTTATGTTCATCATGGGATACTGAAAAGAAAATAATCAAACCACAGATTGAAAGAAAATATTAATCATACATGTGTTGAAAAAGAATTTGTATCTAGAATACATGACTAATGTCTACTAATCAAAAATACCCCTAAGAACTAAAATTATAAAGACTAGATTTTCAAAATATACATAATATTGTACATATAGTTTGTACACACACAAATATAAAAATGTATAAAAAAGTATAAAAATGGATGATAAAGTAGGTGCAAAAGTTCACATCATCACTATTCATCAGGAATGCAAATTAAAAACTTCATTTGACATAAACTAAAGTGACTAAAATTATATGGTCTGTAATCTAAAATTCCTGTAACTAAATTCATGAAAGTGAATAGTATTGTCTAAGATCCAGATAATCTGAAACATTCATATATTTCTGATGGGAATGGAAGATGGTATCAATACTTTGGAAAACTGTGAGTATTTTTTCAAATTAAATGTGCACCTATAATGACTCAGCAGGTCTGCTCCCAGTTGATTCCAAAGAAAAACAAAATACTTTTGCATAAATATTATACAACTTTATTAATAATAAATCAAAAACTTAAACCACATTAAGGAAACAAGAAGTGGCTAAAATTATTACATAACCATATAATAAAATTTTACTCAATGTTGAAAATAAACTATTGATGAAGGCAGCTGCAGGAGAGAATATCAGACATTCATGTTGAGCAAAAGAAGTTAGATGCAAAAAATACTGACTATAAAATCCATTCTTAAAAATGTTAAGAATAGATGAAACCTATCTATAAGGATTGTACTTATAAAAGTGGTTGCCTATGGAGACAGAGCTGGTATTTAGTAAAAAGGGTCATAAAAGAACTTTATGGGCTGAATCTTGATTGCACTGGTGCTTGCATGGGTATATAAACTTCTAAAAACTATCAAATTATATTCTTAAAACATTATATAGTCCCACAATAGACGAATGGGATTACATTAAAAATAAGTTTTTGCACAGTGAAAGAAATTATCAGAATGAAAGACATTATACTGTATGAGAGATTATATTTGCATATTAAATACCTGACAAGGGGTTAATGTCCAAAATATTTAAGAGCTCGTAAAACACAAAACAAACAATCAAATAATACAAATTTTAAAAATGAGCAGAAGATCTAGATCATTTTCCAAAGACATACAAATGACCAACAGGCACATGAAAATATTCTGTGCTTCTTGTTATTACCAAAACACAAATAAAAACAATGACATATCACCTCACATATGTGAGGATGACTGTTACCCAAAAGATGACATAAGTGTTGGTGAAGATGGAGAGAAAGAACTCTGAAATATTGTTGGTAGGAGTGTAAATTTGTGCAGCCATTATGGAAAACAGTGTGGAGATTCCTTAAAAATTAAAAATAAAAATTCCATATGATCTATTAACTCACTTCTGAATATTTAGCAAAAAACACAAAAATACTAATTCTCAGATATATGCTTATCTCCCCCCCCATATTTATTATAACATTCTTTGCTATACTCAAGAGCTGGAAACAACCTAAGTGCCTATTAACAGATGAGTGACTAAAGAGTGGTATAGATACTCAATGAAATACTACTCTCCTATTTAAAAAAATAAAATGCTGTCATTTGGAAAAACAGAATATATGCTTAGTAAGATAATTCAGAGAAAAAAGGAAAACATTTTATTATTTCACTCATAAGTGGTATAGAGACCAAACAAATGAAGCAAATTTTTAAAAATTAGACTTTTTGTCTATAAAATGAAATTAGAATTTACCAGAGGGAAGGGTGAGGAGGTTGAGCTACTTGTTTAAAACAGGTGATTATATGGTGAAAGAGAATTGATAAATTTTATTACATATAGATATTGATTTATGATGATGGATACCTTAAATCTATATAATGTATAATACATTGTTCCTTCAATTAAAATTTTTAAAATACTACATAATTTGAAAAGTTTATTGATAACCACATAATGTTGCTGTCACATAAGAATACATAGTTGATTAAAATAATTCCTTGAGTTTTTATAGACTAGACATTTAGATTGACTTTGTGTAAATGCCCTGTAACTTCCATTTCAAACTTTTATCAGTTACGATTTAATAAAGAAATAGAGACAAAAGTGTCAAGTCTAGAAGAGGAAAAGATATGAAGTTAATTTAGTTTATAAAGCTAGTTCTATGTTACAATAATTGAGTTTGAGCACAATAGGAAGTGGCAATCAATTTCCATGGGTGGATCAGTGAAGACATTTTTAGAACAAGTAATATTTATATTGGAACTTGAATTACAGGTAGCAGGATTTTTCATTTTTTTAAGTAGAAAACAAAGTGAACTGTGCATGCTTATGCATCCTTTCACTGTTCAGAACAAACTTAAAAGCAACGATATCCTAGTAACAACAAGTATACCTAGTTCTCAGAACTTAATTTCTAATATAATTCTGCAGTGAAAGGAATAAGGACCCTTTGGAAAAATGTCTGACTCTCATACTATAGCAGGAAAAAGACAAAATAATTCTGAAACAACTTGTAGTTCCAGGAAGTTAGGAAATGCTTAAAAAGAAAACCAAAAATACAAATAGGGATATGTAAAAGGGACATGGAACCTGCAGAGAGGACTTTCAATGATTAAAATAAAAAAACACTTTGAGCAAGAAACATAAAATGAATATCCATAAGTTCACGTTGGTATAAATAAATGGGCTAACGAATGAATGAATTAAAAATACATAAATAGGAGAAAAGACACAAATCATTCACGTAAAAGAATTGCAAATAATTTGCACAGTTACTCCATTCTCAAGGAAGAGATACTAACTCCCACTCCTTAAATATGGGCCATTCATAGAGACTATGCTCCCAAAATGACAGCATGGGGAGGAGCAAGAAAAGATGGTACATTGGAGAAACCTGACCATCCCTAACTCAATCACTTAATCAAGGTTAACATTTATAATGTTGTCACTTTAATGATAATGTTCCCTTGGTATAATTAAAACCATCAAACTTAAGGTAATTAAATTGACACTTTACCACTTTGGTCTTTCTCCCAAGCCATATTCAACTAGTCTTATCACAAGAAAACATTAAAAAAAAAAACAAAAAAACAAAAAAACAAAAACATTTCTGTAGAGGGACATCTTACAAAATAACAAACAAAATTTCTCCTCATAATTGTCCAGGCCACTAAAACAAGGCAAGTGGGAAGCTGTAAGAGCCAAAACAAGTCTAAGAAGACATGACAACTAAATGCAATGTATCTTGGATGGAATTCTTGAATTAAAAAAAAGCACAGTAAGCAAAAATTTAAGAAATCTGAATAAAGTATGAACTTTAGTTAATAAGACAGCAGTAGTGGTTAATTAATTACAGCAAAGGTACCATGTTTATGCAGATAATAATAATAAAGCGAACTAGATTTGCCATATTTGCAAATTTTACTGCTTACTTACTTTTTGCAAATTTAAAACTAATCTAAAAATACTTGAGTATATAAAATAATAAATTGAATATGTAATCATATAGAGAGAGACCAAACAAATGAAGCAAATTTTTAAAAATTAGACTTTTTGTCTATAAAATGAAATTAGAATTTACCAGAGGGAAGGGTGAGGAGGTTGAGCTACTTGTTTAAAACAGGTGACTATATGGTGAAAGAGAATTGATAAATTTTATTACATATACATATTGATTTATGATGATGGATACCTTAAATCTATATAATGTATAATACATTGTTCCTTCAATTAAAATTGATGCAAAATTTTGAATAATTTCATATTACTAGAGAATGTAGCATGTCATAATGAGTAAAGAAATTTAGAAGAGTAACCTTAGTGCTATACAAGTCAAAGCCTGCTGGTTCTGTATGGCATATTAAGGAAACTGGACTTGAATCCCTGTAGAAATTAATTGAACAATGACCTTACATATAAAGAAATAAGTATGTTTTTAATATTTCACCTCAAGCTGATCTTCACAAGAAATTTGTGCCCTGATGCTATCTTTCTACTTGTAAATTTATTTAGCACAACGGGAAGGGCCTAAAGTCAAATGAATTGAGTCCTATCTATCAATATAAAGGAATCAGCATCCACTTAATATTCAACATTTAGTTTTTGTTGTTACTTTGTTTTCTTTGGTTTTGTTATGCTTTTTAAATTTTTGTTGCCAACTATATTTCTGGCAAACTGCTAAGCATTTTTCATACAGCCGTGAACTGAGAGGTCACGCTCTAGGTGTAAAAGATAAAAGGGTTGAACTTAGTCTTTTTCTAATAATTATTGTCACAATTTAGCACTTACTTGAATGTCTGTCATGTACTCAGTTTTCATATGTATTTTTCTACTTATTGTAACAATCTCTTGAGGATGTTTCTACCTTTTAAGACAATGAGCGTCAGGATAAAAAAAATTAATTTGTTTAAATTCATAATGTAAGGGAAGAATTCTCAGAATAATCAAGAAATTAGTGAAGAATATTCATCTGCAAGCACACTCTTTTATCTTCCCAATCTTGACTGTATAGATAAATGATGTTCCTATATCTCAGACAACATTTTGCACAAAGACAGAATCTAACACTGGATGCAGATTTTGCCTGTATTTTAACTTGACACATTCAAAATTGTAGAGAAATCTTCATTTTCAACCACTCTATTTGGGAAAGTCCCATATGTTAATATTTTCTTTTAAATACGTGTCTTTGCATTAAGGATTATAATTCATTTGGCTTTGGTAATCAAAATTATAAGGCTAATCCTGATTTATAGGCAAAATATTCATTTGAATTAAGGCCACAGTTTCAAAATAGTAATCACATTGACTTTATCATGTATGTGTAGAGATAAAGACTCTATATCATGCAAACAAGAATCACCCAGGTGAGCCCGTATTGGGAGAAAATAATTAAGGCAAAGGACTTTCTTCTTCTGGTACATCACCGACAGAGTACTTCTGAAAATTGACAAGACCTTGACAGTTGTTTATGTATTTTGGGTAAGGAATATACAAGATTAAGGTCATTCCTGGTTTCCATGTGAAATGTTCAGTAAGTTGACGTTGCTCAGTGTTGATAATACAAGACTGGATTCTTAGGACCTTATAAGGAGATCCTAAGAGGTCCTGAATTCTGATGCCAAGTGACTTTAACAGTAACACAGAAATAGTAAAGATGAACCCAGGAACTGTTGGGAAGCTGACATTCCTGATTAAAATGCGAAGTAATCTTAAACTGAGATTTATCCTGAACAGAAATGAAAATATCAAGGAACAGTTCACAGAACTTGTTTGTTTGATATAGAACATTCTGTAATATAAGTCAGCTGGCTTTCATGGATTCCTAGAATAATATTTTCTCCATGTATACCGAAACAGACATTTATAGTAATAGTTCCAGATTTCATACTTTTTTATTTTCAAATCTGGATCTTGTAGAGTACTCACATCCTAATTTCCTGTGGTATTTTTCTTTACACTTGAAAATTAAGGCATTCTATTCTGTATATTTTTCTAAATATGATATCATCTTTGGGAATAAATTAAACACATATATAATTTAGGTCACACTGCATTTTTGTTAGATGTAAGTAATTTTCTTCCAACTATGATTCAGAATGTTAAAGTTCTAAATGAATATATTAATAGCGTTGAAGCATTTTTATGTGATTCATAAATTTTTAAAATTTTTTTACTTACTGGATTATGTTAATAAATATTCAATAATTATCATCCCTTGAATAAACAATACTGAAAATATTGCAATTCTGGTACATGTCTATTTTCTGGTATTTTATTTTTAAATTGTCTTTTTTTACTATAGGATTGTTATATACAGTTTTATTTTTGTACTTTTCCAGATATAAAGATATGGTGCTAAACTTACGCTGAATTAGTAATTTAAATGGAGAATGCGTAAGTCAGTATAGATGAATTCATTATGCATAAACAAACAAAATCTTGGTGGATTATAACAACACATCTGCAAATAATGTAATATCTCAGTACACATTAATATTACCTCTGCCTTTGAGGTATGTGCATGTGTGTGTGCATGTGTGTATGATTCAATCATCCTAATTTGGTCAATAAGCTTCCTATGTCACAGCCTCTGAGATGATTGCTTTATTGTATAGAGAATTTCTGTGTTGTCTTTTTCTTTCCCCTAAAATAAAGCTGTAAACCACTTTCTTGCATAGGAGGCTTGACCTACTCACCTTGACAAAAATAATTTACTACATCAAATTTTCTGTCAAAAAAGTCAACTTTGATTTTTATATACTTAATATCTTAAGCCCATGAATCTCTTTAGTCAGCAAAGATAATGTTGCTATTTAAGACTGAGCTCTTGACAGCATTCAACAGACAACACTGAAAGCGGATAACGGTAACGGTGCAATTCAGGCTTCACCATACGTCACTGTTTCTTTGACCATATCTCAGATTGGAGAATAATTCTACCATTTTCAAATGAGAATAATATATCTCATGTTTTGGGTCTCCATATCGAGAACATCTCTATTTCATAAAACCTTTGTTTGAAGTACACAGAAGATAATACTGTTGTTCAAAAATTAACTCTTCCTCAATTTTTTAATCTAAATCCTAATCAGAGATTTCTTAAATATATTTAAGAAGTTATGCCTTGAGTTTTCATAGAAGGCAATCAGAAAGAAAATTCAATTAGTTATAGTCTGTGCATGAATTTACTGAGGCATTTTCTGCATATTTAGTCAATATACTAGTTTTTAATCTACTGCCTTTGAAGACTTATAACTTTAAAGATATATCATTTAATATATACTTAATAGCGAGCCATATAGTGCATAGCTCCTTGAATACAGTGGTAAAATAGATATGTCTTCAGAAAAAAAGCTCAATATTATTTAGTTCCTTTTTCTTTTGTTTCTAGAAAATTTGAATCTAAACTTAGAAAAATTAACCTACTCAAATTGCAAAGTGACACCACAGCTTTGCTTCAGAAATAAATTTTATTTTGATTGGATTTTTAATATTATCACTTCGTTTTGCTTACTTTTATATTCTATCACAATTATTAGCATATAAGGATATAAATAAAATAAATCAAAATAAAAATTCAGTGAAAAGGGATAATGATATAAAAGTTAACAGACAAGAATGATATTGTAGATAACTAATAAAATTTCTGATACTGAAAGTCTTTTCTTTACCTATGTATTTTTTTAATAAAATTATTTTATCAGTTTATTAACAGTGGTGTAATGGTAATTGACAAATCCAACTTTGGCGGGGGGAGCTAAAGAACCTTAAATTGCAGTGTTTGTTGATTTTAAGCTATCAACATAAAGTCACTAAAACCAGTATTGTGAAGAAATACTTAGTAGTAGCTCACTAGTTTATAGTATTTCAATCATTCAGAGGCAATAGATCTAAGCAGCCTCAAGAGTACTGATAATACCAAAATGTATCAAAATAATTAGGGAAAGATTGACTGTATATACAGTATAATTTGTTAATTTATGCAAGTTAATATTTAATTTAAACAAGTTAATATTATACAAGTTAATATTTAGCACACAAAATTCCTGAAACTGGACAATCTAAACACTTGGCAAAAATGAGTCAAACATGGCATACAATAGCTCGTATAGATTAACATAAGTGTTTTGAGTACCTTACAAATAATTATGTTTATACTTTTAAGAAATTTAACTCAAATTTCAATAATTCCTTTTCAGTTTTCTTTTCAAATGTTTTCTCAATTGTCCATCAGTATAAAGTTTAATGAGTTGTGACTCTCATGGTATAAACCCAGTTTTCTTTGTGCTTTTAATTAATTTAAAGAAGATAAATTAATTATAGATAAATAATTTACACATTGGCATCTCTTACGCATCCTAGACAGACTTTGATAATGGAGTACCTGCTTTCAATACAGGCCTTTAAAATTGGTTTACTCACAGTAAAAGAAAATCTCTTTCTAAAGAATAATAAATATAATTTAAAACTTCAAAAGAAAGAAAAGAGAGCAAGATTATTTCAGATTTGAGGGCATTACTTTATGTCAGTGTCTAACATGGGAATAGAAGTGGGAAGAGAAGTTCACTCATGGGAAATTTTGGCCACTTTCACAATTTTCCTTCAGGTTGGCTACACATAATGAAACTATTTTTAAAAAAGAAGGAGATGTGGACTAAGCAGGGAAAGGGATGGAAAGTTTTCCTGTTCATTTTTATTAGAGATTTCCTTTGAAATTCAACTAGATTAATAGTTTTAAAAGTATGTGGTGAAAAAATGTTATCAAGTGAAACTTTCAAAATCCGACTAACAGTCTTAGAAAACATGCTCTAAGGAACTGTTCAGACATAGCAGGGGAAACACTAAATGACCTAATAGGCCATTTCCTCCTTTAAATTCAATGGTGCTAAAATTTATGCGTTTTGGCTCCATTAGAGCAAAGGTCACATAAGGATTTTAAAACCTGCATTTCAGAGTGGGATTTACATAATGTCTGCTTTTAAACACCAAATATTTTTAATGCTAAAGCTTTCAACACTACAAAATGTCTATGATTAATTATAGGGTGTGAGGCATACTTTTAGTTTGCTATTTATTGACTATTTATATTTTCAAATAAAAGTTGTATTTGCTTAGAAGCATTCAGGATGCTAACAAAACAGCTACATCTTTTCTCAATTAGAGTGGTATTCATTAATAGAACAACAATCATTTCATATAAGCTTCATCAGAGACAACTGAAATGAAAAAACCATCATCTCCATATATAGCTAATTTATGCTATGCACCAACAAGAACCTGCTTTAAGAGTCCAAGCCAGTTACAATCCCCATACTGTATCAGCAAGGATCGTGGCAATTTATTATAGAGTTGATGTACGCTTGCAGCTTAATTGTACTTTAAATGAGGATAATTCAGTTATAAGATTTATAGTTTCTGAATGATAGTGCTTTAAAGCTTCTTGCTAATAAATTATATAGAGGTGCCCAGCTTTCACTTCATTGTTTTGTTTTAAAACACTTGTTTTAAAGAACAGCTAGGCATGAATGCCAGGTCCAAAAAAGCAAAATACAAAAACGAGGCAATACCACATCATTCTCAAATGCCTTCTCTCTTAATTATATGGCTTAAATACATGGTTATATTGAAAACTAAGGTGTTATATTTCTACTTTATCTAGATAATAGATAGCTCCAATCATACACATTTTTTAGAGTGGATAGTTAAAGGAGAATATTTCAATTGCTGGGAGGAAGGGAGGGGGCCCAAGAGGTAGGGAAGGAGGACAGGGAGAAAGGAGAGAACCAAAGAAAGAAGGGAATCCTGAACAATCGTGACATTTTTTATTTCCTCAAATTGAACAAATGTTATCTGTGTATGTAGATTTTGAAATGAATGTCAAGAAAATCATCATAGCTTCCAGATGCTAAGCTTCTTCATCTAAAAAATATTTAAAGTGAATTTGATGATCTATAGGAGCCTTTTCTAAGTCTAAAACATCATTACAATATTAGCATGGAAAACTGTACTGTATCAAAATACTGTATCAAAATGTTATCAATTTGATTTGCTTTTTTCTATTAAGGAACAAGAATAAACACACACCAAACCCAGCCGAACCTAATATACCCTCTAGCTTCTGCCTTATTTTCTTCCTGTCCTCTTAACTAGTAATTTTGAAAAGTTATATATATACACTTCCATTTTTCATGAACCTACCACAAAATTATTTTTCAATTCACTGCACTCTTCTTTCTGTCCCTACGATTCACAAAAATTGCTCTAGCTAAAATTATCCACCACTTTCCATTCTTCAAATCCAGTAGACACCTTAAGGTTGATCTTGACTGTGTGACATTTAATAATGGTGGTCCTATCTCTCCTTATTGAAATCCTTTTGTCTCCTGACTTTCTTTTCATCTTTGTATCCCTGAACCTATCCCTGTATTTGAAAAAGAACCAGTGAATGCCATCTGAATGCTTTTGGAATAACTGCAATGCTTTAAGCAAGGTTGAAACATTCCTTTCCTCCATTCATTTAGACACATCATCAAATACATGTTCTTCCTAAGCATTACTTCAATATCCCACAATTATATCCAAGTACCAAAAGAGTAAGGGGTACCTAAGTGACCTTTCTGCTTTTGCTTTTTATAACTCAGGATTTGGGTATTTTTTTCCTACCCACTTGGGCTTCACCTTGGCATCCTCTCTCTCCAGACTGTCCCAGACCTGGCATTTAAGTGTGGCTGCTCAGCTTTCATCATCTGTCCTGGCCGTCAGAATGTTCCCTCCAATGATCCTCCCTTGGCTGGCGGTGGCTCCCTACTTTCATTTTCACTGGGTGCACAGTCATTCACCAGCTTTCACTGGAAACATTTTTTCCAGACATTCCTTTAGGATAAGTGCCATTTCTATAATGGGCTACTGGATTCCGTCACTGTTTTTTTTCATACTTTCACTATCCGCAAATTTGCATTTTTTAACTTCACCATCACAGTAAAGAAGTTTCATTTTCATTGCTCTGTTTTTCTTTTTATGTGAAAATCATTTATATTTTATTTATCATTATTGATAAATACGATAAATACGTCATAGGATTTAAATAATCCTATGGGGAAAAAATGGACTCTTTTTTGATTAATGGAAACAGCTCTTTTTCCTATTTTCATTTTTTCCCCTTCCTCTTCATAGTTCTACTCTTGTGATTCTTCATACACATGCATCTTGGTTTGACAAAGTCTTAGTCAGGGACCTTAAATTTGAAAAAAAATATATTTCATCCCCAATCACAATGATAGACAGCATCTTTCTTCTTTTCCAATTAAAATCTTTAATTTTAAGGTACAATTCTAAGATTTTTGTGAAATTTCTTCATCTATTGAACCCTGATCATTTTCTTCAATATAAATGAGCTCAGTGATTTTCTTTAATAAACTTCTTATCCTGTTTTATCCCTACCCAGAAGAAAACGAGGTGAAGAATAAAGTTCGAATTGACTCTTGACTCCATCTTATTTGAAACTTTCCAGCCTCCATATATCTGACTTTGAAAACAAACCACTTACTTTACTTGAATAAATTGCCTATTGAAGAATTCTTAAAAAAAAACCAAAGGACTTAACTTTCCAAAACAGAGAATATTGTAGAGGATTACAAATTCAGATTTGCATTGCTCTTGCAGTCTCCAATTTCCTTGATGCAATGAATCTGGATCTAGCTGATTTCTTCTCTTGTTGTTTTCCCAAGAAACAGGAAATAGCTTGAGTGTTCTCTAACAGTGTACTCAAAGAAGCATAGACTGTTAAATATTTAATTTCCTTGATGATATTCTGAAAGAAGTTTTCAGTAACAAGACAGTTTAAAGACAACCATTTTAAGTATTTAAAAACGAATGTTCAGTTGTAAGCATGTAGCATAACTTAAACCTCACAGAGGAAAGTATGTGCTCATATTAGAGTATTACAGAATCATCCTTTTGAGTTTCACCGCTCTCTATTTTAATGTGGGAATACTACTACAGAAAGTTTCAGTGTATTTTAATGTAAAAATTATTTCTATACTGTTTCCATAATTTTGTTGGAGTAGTACTTGATATGGCTATTGGATCATGTTCTGACTAAAATCTGTTCCTTTCATTTATTTTGCCCTCCTAAAGCAAATTTTATCCTTAAAACTCAGTCCATTTCAATAAAGTAACTGCTGTGGGATGTCTTTTTTCAAAATGGTAGTATCTCCAAAAACTTTTATGATGGATTTAAATAATCTTATGAAAATGAAGTCAAATCATTTGCTGCAACTTTTTTCTTTAAATGTGTTACCTTATGAAGTTCTTTCTTGGCATCAGTAGAAGACCGTGACTGTGTGTCACAGGAAAATGAAGGAGTCATACTCTCTCAAATAAGCTAGATGGGTAGAAAGGGAGCTATCCTCTTGTGAAGAAAATAAAATAGGCTTGTATACTTTTTTTAGGAATCAATTCTCTCTATTTGAGACTTGGCTATATTTGTGGTCTTTTTGTGAGAGATCATTTTTATATTCACAATTTTTATAAGAAGGTTGAATACCCCATCACATTTTTGTAATATGCATATGAATTGCTGAAGTCAAAGGGAAGTGATAAATAATGGTAGCAAAAGTGGTAACCAAAATAAGACTTAAAATGAAAATGAGCATTAGATTATAAAAGATTTTCTATCCCAGAACATGGACAAATTGAGTTTTCTGACACTATAGTGAGTCCAAGACCTGAACAGAAGTTGAGGATTTTTGTAGAAAACTAGAAATAAGAGCAAACCCTAGTCAATACATCAGATCTACATCTACAGATCTACTACAGCAGATGTAAAGTTCCTCATGCTCATATATGAGAACCTTACAAGAGTAGTAATATTATCTTGTTAAATCATCAGACTAATCTATTTCTACTAATTAATTTCTATTAATACTACTTTCAGATGAATTTAATTTTTTAATTTATATGATATATTGCTTTACAACACTGTGTAAATTTTAGGTGTGCAGATTCATGCTTCATCAAATATATGACAGCATACTATGTCCACCCCCAAATATCTAATAATTCTCCACCATGGTCCATTGGATCACATGGGTAGTATTATTTTTCATTTAACTAATAATGAAAATGAGCTCAAGAATGGTGAAAGGACTTGTCCAAGATCTTAGAGCCAAAACTTGGCAATGTTTTTACTGAATCAAGATTTTTTGATTCCAGGACTCCTGTTGTGTTTGCTTTGTTTTTTTCACCAAAAACACTGCCTGCAGGATAGGCACACTAAATGAATTTCAAAATGCTGAAGAAATATCAAATGTCTGTTCTTAATTTCATTAAAATAAAGAGCATACAAAGTATATGCCTTGCTTACTTGGAAATAACTGAAGTAATTTTGTTTTTCCTCCCTCACTTGCCCTGAAGACAGTTTACACTTGAACAGACCACACAAGCAATGCTTCAAGAAAAACATGCATTTGAAAAGACAGACCTAAGTAACTGAAAGAAGAATAAGAATGGAAACTATTTTTTTAATAAGTATATCACTTGCCCTTTGGCAAGCTAGAATATACATACCCATATCTGTAATATTTTAGTTTTTAGAATTAACAGAATTGCTTGTAAAACAATGTTGAGATTCATAAGCAAATCAGCATACACAAACAGATGTAAAATATGTAAGTTCTACTTAAACATTTTCATTTTATTATTGCCTTGTAAAATGTTTGCCCCATAATCAGACTTCTAAAAGAATGAAATATGTCATTCCTTTTTTCTTGTGGTTTTCTTAGAGAGCTGTGCTGCTCTTTATAAGAGAGTTTCAAATGACCGTTAATTAAAAGTGCATGTTCTAAATGAAGTAGATACTACAAGAAAATATGGGCAGCAAAATGAAAAGAAATATATTATTATAGAGCATATTATATAGCACATGTGGTTTTTCAAACAGTTACATACTTCTTATACCTTCCTGTTAAATGAGTAAACACTTTTGTTGAGTCATTTGTTGGTCACAGAAGTTTACTGAGGTTGCCCGTGTGTCAGGCACTATTTGCAGGCACTGTGGACACAATTATAAATGATGCGTAGATGAGGACTTTCATATGCATTGGTCACATAGTAGATGAGAAAATGTTTTATAAACCGAAGCTCACCCTATAAACAAATATTAACCACAACTGAAGCTCTTTCAGCTGACTTCCTGAATTACTCACTTTCTTGGTTATCACTGTGAAAAAAGAGTGGTAGATGCCAACAGTGCCCAAGATATTTTTGGTAGTAGCCTGTCCCATAATGTACTCACACATCCCAGCTTCTGAGAGCTGAACTACTTAACAAGAAGTAGTCATTTCTTCTCAAGATTATTTATTTTAATTAAACATCTCCATAAAGATGTTGAATATATATATATTTAAATTTAAATATTTAAATATATGCAAACTCATCAAATGAAAGTACACAATGTCGCTTACATTAAAAACTAGCTTGAATATTTTGGAATGGTGGCTCTCAATGTTTTAGTCAAACGAGGTGTGAGTAAAACAATTGGATAAGATTGAAAGTAAATATACAAAATGATGTATTGAATTTTTTCTGAAGTTTCTCTATTGTGCCCTTTATTTAAAAAAAAAAAAAAATCATGCTTCAATGAGAGTGATGTATTGTGTTTTTTCTTTTTTATTGTGATAAAATTGACATAAAATAATATTTACCATTTTAATCATTTAAAAATCTACAATTAAGTGGCTTTAAGTGCATTTACAGTGTTGTACAACCTTTAACAATGACTAGTTCTAGAACTTTCATCATCCCACATGGATATTTCAGACCCACTAAGCACACTATTTACCCTTATAACACCAAACCTTAGCAAACTTTAATCTGTTTTTATTTTTTTAATTTATCAACTTGTCTACTATTTCTTATGAATAGAGTCTTACGTCTTTTTATGTGTGGTTTCTTTCTTCTAGTATAATGGTTTCAATGTTCTTCCCTGTACAGCCTCTATCAGTACTTCATTCTTTTCTGTAACTGAATAACATTCTGTTGTATGAAAATATTACATTTTGTTTATCCATTTATTTGTAGGAGATTTGGTTTGTCTCCACCTTTTGACAGTTATTATGAACATTTGGCAGCAATTATTTGTTCAAGCACTTGTTTTTTACCTTTTAGATATATACCGAGGAGAGAAATTACCAGGTCATATAATAATTTTATGTTTAACTTATTGGAAATGATTATTTGTGTTTTGTCCTAATATTTAAGAAATCACAACATTATGAAACTATGACAGATTCTTATAATTGGAATGGTTTTTCTAAAATCAAATATTCCTAAATATTTTTGTTTGGATATATATTACTAATTTATAAATTAGGATAACATTAAAATAATATAACTTTGACTTCTTGAACCAGTAATTCATTTATTTCTACCTCTTTTGCTAAATATAATATATTAATTCAATTCGCAGCCATAGCATTTTATGCTGGTTTATATAAAAATAATACTATTTCATACCATATATAAAACAGAGATGCTTCATTAAAATAACCAGCAATCAGACTAATAGATGAATGTTTCTAATTATTTTAAATTGAGAAGATTAATCAAAACTCTGTGCATCAATTAATGAAGTTGTCTTATGTGAAGTTTTTAGCTCACTTTATTAATAAACAAATGACATTCTTATGGCAACTAAGTGTTTTTTCTTTCTGTGAATAGATTCCATGACTATAGAATACAGACATGATATATAAAGAAACTCAATTATTTGATCAATCTGCAGTCCATTATATTGTATTCTGCATTAAGTCATCCTTTACCAATATTGGCAGCTTCTGTGTCTGTATGACAGACAAGCAGTATTTGGCCTGAATATTGTTGCAGAAACCCAAGATATACGTGTCAAAAAATAGGAAAATATCAAGCTCATTAATGTTCTGGATGATTTCACCACGTACAGGCTATAGAGACAGTGGAAAATTAAGTATATCCTTTTTTGCCTCACTGGTATTTCACTATGGAAGCATATTTCCGTAAATGAGTACCAGGTATTATGCCAAAGAAATTCTGTCATCTAATAGGACTGGAGGACCCTTTGTTCAAAAAAAAAGTATGATAGACTTTTCCGTGACTTTTCTCAGTTAATGTATGCTGCAAAACTCTTAAAATTTTATATTTTCTAAGATTATTTGATACCTAAGATGTTTTAGGAAATAAAATTTTTTACTCAAAATAGAAAATATTTCAAAAGACTCATTCTTTTTTTCTATTGAAAATTATAGGTATTTGCTATTTGCTACCATCACTCATCAGCATTATATGCTAATTAATTAAAGAAGATAGAAATAAACTGATTTAAAATTTAGAGATAATTGTGTTTTAAGCAGCTTTTCGAATTGAAAAAATTTCAAAATGGAATAAAAAATAAATAAATGAAGTCCCAGAATGTGTCAGAATATTGTCTGCTTTGTTATGAAGATTCAACCTTTCTCAGTAGATTTAACCTACCTCCCACTCCACCCCATTCCACACCATACTCTAACATTCACCATTTTAAAACTCTTGTGTAGAAAGCTAAATTTCCAAGTATAAGGTCAAAGAGGCAATGACCTAATCCTGCCTCTCCAGTTTCATTAAAGAGATAACACCTTTAAAGTGACCTTCAACCTTAAATTTGTGAAAGGGGTTGATGGTAGTATGGGGAGAAGAATTCAAGAGCCTTATCTCTGACTTCATTGCTCATTGTGTCTTATCTTAATGGTATACCATTTAATAGAATCATTATCTTATGCAAATCAAAATGCAACACATATTCTTCTTTGGAGAGAATCATTTGTTTAAATATATAATTTTACCTTGTCTTAAAGAAATTCAATAGAAGTAGTCTTTCTTAGAGATGACTTTATGATTATCAGTTTATAGCTGCTTAATCCTTGTGCTTTCTAAAAGTTATTTTATTTTTCCTAAAGTCAACATGTTGGAGAGGGGATTAAATGCAAATGCAAAGTGAAGAAAATCTTCTAGTTAATTCAATATCTTCAATACTGCTAATTAGAATATTCCAAAACTATCAAAATGTCTAAAATAATGACTGAATGTTTTACAGTTTTTGTCTCTATCTAGAAAGGACTTCAAATAAGTTTGGTTCAATCATTATAACATTTATTAAGACATTTAGTTGGATTGAGTTTTCTTCCTATCCTGGAGTGGGGTCATTTTCAACACCCTGCCCTGTGCTGAGCTAGAGTAATAGAGCCGAATCTGCAGTATAATAGAGAAAGGCAAGGAAAACTCAATTAGTATAATTATATCTTGAAATTATGCCATGAAAACTAGTTCCAAATAATCTATTATTGCAGAAACTATAGAAGATTCTATCTACTAGCTATTGGAATCTCTAATTCTATCCTGTTTAACTTTTGGAAGATACATACATATATATATCATACATGTGTACATAAACATATATTTACACATATATGTGTATACACTTGCATAAAGGATATATAATTATATATAAAAATTGAATATATATCTCCACTTACAAGTATATATACACGTATAAAGGATATATATTTATATATAAATTTAGTAGCATTTATTTATATATATGAATACAGTTCTAAAGAGACATGTTTTTGCTGTAAAAACAAGGCTACATAGGTACATTCATGTTCTTCAGGTTGCTAAGGCTCAGGCCACATAAGGCTCATGGATCTGGGTTAGAGATCCATAACTATAAATAATAAAAAGTAAAATAAAATGACATGTATATTCAGAATAAAAATATGATGCATGCTGGTAGAGTAGTGGCTAGGTCTGCTGCCTCTAAAGGAGCATAGTCCACACACATCCTAAGGACCCAGGTTTCTGTCCTGAGTGGGAGGAATGACCAATACTCCTCTCTCTTACTGCTTGCCTACTTTTCTTCATCATTGCCTGCAACTTTCCTATAAAAATAAAAAATAGAAACAGCGAACATAAAAAGTAATTTTATTGGTAACATTTTTCAAGTGAAAATCTATTGACATAAACACAGAGAATGGTGTAGAGGTTAATGATTGCAATGTTTCTATTTTACTGGGGTGTCCTGACTTAACTGTATATTTAAAGCATTTATCAGTGAAGGACTATGACTTCAGACTCTAATGAATACACAGACACTGAGAAACTATGTGTAAGAGAGTCATTAGTACTTTATGAGGTAGCAAACAAAGCACATTAGGTTTAATTTCATGAACAAATTTTAATTCTAGTGTGGTGATATATATTTATGTAGGTATAACTGTGTGTGTTTGTCCTTTACAATGTGGAATGTGTATTTTTTACTTTATATATATGTTATATGCATTTTATATATGTATATATGTATATATATATGTATGTATATATTCATATGAAATTATTTAAATTTAGCAGTGTAGTTTATTTTATTTAAAGTATGTAAATCAAAAACTTCAGCAGATATTACTAACTCCCTTTGCAATGTCATTGAGGTTTAATTTATTTGGTCATTAACCTAAAGCAATAAATGCCTAAACCTAAGTATTCATTTTATTCCATTAATCAAGCACTTTTAAAATAGGAAATTCTTCTTGGCTTAAATTATTGAAATAACTTCAGTTGGAAAAGATATTCAAATGAGTAGAAGACTAATGTATGACAACTATAATTATATGTGGGGTTTTTATAAGTCAATGGCTTGTATTTAATGACATGGGCTTGAATTTTGAGTTAAACATTACAAATAGACATAAGGTTGGTGACATGGGCTGTATAAGCCTTGAAAATGAACTTTCTCTTGGACAACATAACCACACTATGATTTCCATGTTTGTATCTGCTATTTTTTGGAGTATAGTGAGATTAACAATACTTCTTACTGGTAAATTACTAGATTAAGCAATTTAAACATTCAGTACCACCGAGTTAGCACCAGTGGACCAAATGGGACAGTGATGGTAAATGTGGAAAGCGCAACATTTGATAATCTCAGTAACATGTGTTTAGACCTCCCTAGTTTACAAGCATATTATTATTGAAAAGAATTTATATCTAATCATTGATTTAGAAAATATATAATAATTACATACCAGATAGGTTGTGGTATATTAAGAAATGAAAGCAATCATAATCTAGTGGATAGAGCTAATATTCTGAGCTATTCTTTAAAAGCCACATTTGCCTGTGATTAAAATCATTTTCCTTTTGCCATAAACAATAGAATATATATATGTATATATATGACACTATGATTTTCTTATTAATTAGAAATAGTCTTTTATGACAAATAGTAGAGATTTATAACTACCAGTAGAAGGAAGACATGAATCACTCAAATGGAAAAAGGACAAAAAGAATGAAACAGCTAAAATCTCCCTTATAGTGAATATTATACAGCATATTTTTCTCACTTCCCTACACATATTTTAAAAATATATCTTAATACATTACACCTTTATAATAACTGATTTTTATTAATATCTAGAAATTACTTATTTCTAAGTATAATAATTTTCAGTAATTTAGCTCCGTGAAATTTGCTTAGGTGTTTTTAAATGTTAATAATTGCCCTTTTGTTACTCAATAGGCCCTACATGAAATCACATAATTGAAAATTTCATTAGGTTTTAGTACTTGAAAAATGTCTCCTGAAAACTATGTAGCTCAGTTTTGGTGATAATGTGTCTGTTTCTTTGTCTTGAATTTAAGGAAGTGAAGTCAATGCCAAGATTAATTAAGTCTATTTCTATTTTCTTTGTTTCTCTATTCTGATGATCCACTTCCATTTCTTTTTTACTATCCTAAGATGTGCCTTCCATTGATGATCTCACTCTAAAATCTTTTTTTTAATAAAATAATATAAACCAACTAAATGAATAGATTTTTTAATAGAAGATAAGCTAGAGTTTAACAAGAGTGAGCAATGATCACACACAAATGAAATTTAATAGCAGAATGAAAAGAAGAGAAAAAAGTAACACAGAAAAGCAAAATGACCAAGTTATCTTCTAAGAGACTTGTAAAAGCATGAAAACTAATTTATAGTGATTTATGAAATACTGTTTAAGATCTTACTTTGTTTTAGGGTGAGAGGAGCATCTGTGAATATAGAAACCAGTCCAATTCTCTAAAATGTCATTGATTATGAGAATTTTATTATAACATCATATGAGACATAGGATATAGCATTGTTTGATTGTATACCATGCTTTTTCATATATTATAAAAAATCGAGAACATGTTGGAAGAAACAAAATCTCCAAGTTCTCTTATTAGAAATTCAGAGTAAAATATTTCACAAAGCAAATTCTTACAGCAGACATTAATTTCAAAAGGACTCGTGTGTTAAATAAATGTTTCTTTCTCAAAGACACAGCAATAGGATCTATGTCCTCCAAACCATATCACTTCCCTCCTCTAAGCCTGTATGACTCCTCATTCTTGTTCACACACACACACACACACATACAATCCCCTTACTTGACGTTTAACAAGCTCTATAATCTGACCTTGTCCACATTTTAGACTTTTCTAGTTTTCTTTTCTGCTCCCCAACCATTACCAATCCTTGACTTTTGTACTCTGGAAACACTGCCTGACATTCATTTGTTTAGTCCTACTATGTGTATCTTTATCAATACTTTAGCAAATGTCTTTTGTTTATAAGAAATCCTCTTCCGCACTCCCTCAGCCTTTGCTGAACTGTGGTTCATGGGGCATCTGAACCTCCCAGGAATTTTCACAAGGGACTCAACCTTTCCTCGTAAAGGAAGAGAAAAAATCAGGTGCTTGCTCTTCTTTTCCTTTTCAGAGTAACATGAGCACTGGTGATAGATTCTGTCTTTTTAATCTACAGATACTGAGGCCAAAAAAAAAAAAAAGGAAGAAAAAAAAAGAAAAAGAACCAGAGTTTTCTCTGGTGGCAGAGGAGTTTGCAGCAAGAAGCAACCCTGGGATTGCAGTGACAGCAGTCTTCCAGGATGTGAGTGAATGCAGCTCCTTCTCAAAGCAGGACTTGTATGTTGTATATCTGGCTGTATCGACTTGGAGCTTGATTCATTATCTGTCTTAAAGCTCCTTTGGTCTCTTTAATATCCTTCTAATATGTTCCTTTTCTGCTCAAATTCATTATGGTAAGTTGTTAAAACTAAAGATCCAATCTTTTACAAAGTCCATCAGAAGCCTTTCTAAATTTATTTACGGCCTGGCTCAAATTCCCTCATCTCTGTTAACCTTAGTTTTATACATCTAAGTGGAAAGAATGTCTCCCTTTAGAAAGTCCTTTAATATTCAATATGCATATTACCTGACAAACTCATTCCTTCTGCTAAGTAAATATTTGCTTAGAAAGTTTTTCTTTGAATTATAATAATGTAGGCTCTTAAAAGATTAAAAACTATGTTACATAGGACATATAACCTTGGCTCACAAAACCTGACATAGTTCCTTTCAGTTGACAAGGGCTTGTGATTGATTGAAATGATTAAAAGAACAACCCAACACAAACTAAAATGACTTGTGAAACACTTTTGACTACATTTATTAAGTGCATAAAATGAAGTTATCCATTTGTCACTAGTTTCATGCATAATAAACATCAAATACTGTTGATTCTTTTAGATGTGCCCTGATGGCCTAGTGGTCTAGTACACCTGAGAGCAGTCCCATATACATCCCAAGGTCCTAACTTCAGGACCTGACACCTGGATTGGGAACAACCAATGTGAACAACTAAATAAAAATAAATAAAACTCTTCTTCCTCCTCTCTCTCCCTGCCAGCTTGCTTACTTGAGTTCATTCCTGCCTACTCATTTCCTTAAAACAAAACAAAACAACAACAAAACACCTGACTCTTTCTTGTTGAGTTTTCATAAAGTTTTCTTGAAAGTTGATTTCTTTTAAATCTGCCACTATCAGTTGATTTAAGTAGTTGATCTACATAGAAACTGCCACAAATAGTTGAGAAAAAGGGAAGAATGAGTGATATCTTGAGAAACTATTGAGTTATATATAGGACAGCGTGTTTTCGGTGAACCTAGAGAGATGAGGGTAAGAAGAAAGTATAATCATGGTGCCTGTTATATTGCAGAGAGTAGTGGTCAGAGCACCAACTTCAGCCCTGCCTCTTTTCAGGAAGTAATCTTGGACAAGTTATTTAACTTCTCTATGTGTTATATGGCACCAACATCATAGGAATTTCAATGATCAAATGTTTTAATACATGCAAAATATATAGACTCATAATAAGTAGGCCAAGGAGAGTAACTATTTAGTAACTAATTGTTGGCCAGACTGCAGCGTCTAGTGGTTCACCTAATCTGATTTTTATTCGGTCTTCTTTTCCATTGTGACTCCAGCAACATTGCTTACAATATTTCCCTTCATGCTGTGATTCTGCACTTGGGGAGGCTATTATATTTTCGGGCATTTATAGTCTCACAATAAAGCATTAGTTCCATAGATATTGGTGAGATAAAGTGAGAACTTAGGGCCATTGTTTCAAGGAAAAGGGAACTCATTTTTAAAAGTTTTCAAATAAAATTTCACTTTTTAAATATAATTATTTTATTAGGATGCAAACTTGTGGTATATGTTGGGGGTGGGGGGATAGTATGATGTGGTTGAGAGATGAATGTGTTTTTCTTTGAAAAACAAATTGAAATTTATGCAAAGTGAAACAAGATCTTTTAAACTAATCTACAAAATTCTCTAAAATGGCTTTGCAAAACCCATTTATTCCATTAAATAACTTTCATACTAATTTAAATTTCATAAGACATTATGTCAGTAAGAAGCAAGTTAAGCTAAATTCACTTTAGGTGCAATCCATTTAGGAACATTATTTTCAAAAAGGAAAGAATTCTACTTTCTTTTTCTTTCCAAAATATGAAAGTGCAGAAAAAAACAAAAACAAAATACTGTCAATTCTACCATACTACATACAAAAGAATCTGTTAAAATAAATTAAATTCATTGCTGATCTTTCAGCAAATTCATGGGTATAAAATTCATTTTAATTATATGCCAAACAATTTTACAACTCCTTGGATACCAGTTAATAAAATGGTAGGCCATCCAGTGAGGAGTAATTGCAAAAAGCAAACAGTAATTTTATCAATTGAGACTTTTGTGTGCCTCCTAATTTTCCATCAACCATCTGTTATTCAGTGACTTCAAAATAAGTTTGTCTCAATTCTAATTTTGAATCTTGGTGTTCTAACAGTTCTACTAGTGTTACGATTTGGTAGCAATGATTGGATTATAGGAGCAATAATGGATATGCTACTTACCAGAAACACACAAAAAAATTTTCATTATGATATAACAATATTGGAGGATTTGCATTTATTTCAGTTAAAAAATTAATTTGGACTTCAAATAATTATAGTTTAAGTCATTAATTTCTGGGTTATATTTTTAAACCAGTGTATAAAAATGTATACTCATTCATTTATTTTGTTAAAAATATGCCCAAAGCAGATTCATTCCATTATTAATACTTTCATTGCGTGTTTTATTATTTCAGTTATTTGAATTGACTTTCCTTTCAATATCAATAAGAAACACCAAGAATTTGTATTCTTTATATGTACTATATGTACTCATAACTGAAATAATACAGTTTTTACCTCAGTATTCATAGTTAAGTTGTTACTCACAAGTTGAAAATGTCTAGGGCATCAACTTTGAACCAGAAACATTTGCTCCATGTAGATTTGTACATTGTAGAATAAAATACAAACCTCAGTTCAAAGGTTAAATATTCATCAGGCGGTGAAATATAATTTTTATTAAAAATTATTCAGTGTAATTATTTACCAAAAATACTAAGGAAGGATACATTTAACATGCATCTAGTGTGTTTAAAGACTTTTATATATGCTGTTTTATTTCATCTTCATCAATATCCTGTGATGAGAAAGACTCATTTTAAAGGAAAAGGTGAGAGAAAGAAAAAGGCTGAGACTATTAGGTTGAGCAGTTGGCAAAGTGAGAAATGCACAAGAATTTGTCTAGCTGTGAATTCAAATCCTCCCCCCTCACCCTTCCACCAACTTTTTTTAAAGGAAAGGAGCAGGTAGGAAATAAAAGCAAGTAGACAAGCAGGAATGGAGAGGAGGAAGAATTTTATTTGCTTTTATTTCTTTGCATATCTTGTTTGTTCCCCCTAGCCAGGAAGAGAATTGACTGGAGATGAGTTTAGATCCATTTAGGGTGCTTAAACTGATTAAAATTTAATTTGGAGAAATAGTGAAGAATCATTGAAGGGTTTTAAACAGAGAAGAATTTCATATTAGGAATTTCGCTTTGACCAATAAGTGGATGTTGGACAGAAATCTTAGAAATCAGTTAGGGAAACATTATAGTGTTCCAAACTACAACCAGTGTGTGCCTGGTAGAAAGGAATGAGATGTGTCTAGACCAGTAATAAACAACAAAAAACTAATGGTAGCCAAATAACTGTTCATAGATACATATATATATGAAGTAAAATGAAAAGAAGAAACTAAATTTAATAATGTATTTTATTTTAAATACATCATTTCAATATATACAGAATACAAATGATTTTGAAGTATTTTACATTATTCTTTCATATACAGTCATAAAGGGCTGGCAATTTTTTATGTTTAGAATACATCTCAGCTCTTACATTTAATTTTTAAGAAATATCTGATCTTAATATGTATTTATCTTTATCTAGAATATCATCTTGATTTAAATTTAATGTATTTACATATGGGTAAGTAAATTTGTGAACCAAAATATTTCAATTATACTTTAAATTTTTCTAATACTCAACTATTTTAGTTTATATTTAAATTTAAAGTAATAAATTAAATTATTAGCTTGTCAGCAACAATAGCCATATTTCAAGAACTCAAGAACTCAACTCAATGGTTACATGTGGCTAGTGGCTGCTCATTTGGATATCATAAGGTAATGTCTATGCAAATTTGACATTTTTAGCGATACTGTGAATATAAGGTTAGAAAGAGGAAGTCATAAAATAAGATCTCTAAGTTTTAGAATGTGACAAAATGTGTGGCAGATTATTCTGTTTACTGAAATTAGGGATGGTCATGAGAAATATTCAAATGAATTCTGTTTTCTCTTGCTTTCCTTAAATTAAATTTTGTCTGCACTAATCTTGCTTTTCCAGAAGCATAAATCCCTTTAAGTTCATCTACATTGCTGTAAGTGGCAGGATTTCATGTGAGTGTATATGTGCATGCATGTGTGTGTGCATGTGCTTGTGTGTGTGTGTGTGTGAGACATCTTCACATCTTCTTTCCGTTCATCTGTTGGTGAACACAGGTTGTTTCCAGCTCTTGGATATGGTAAATAAAGCTCTAATGAGTATGGGAGTGCATATATCTCTTTGAGTGAGTGTTTTGTTCTGATAAATACCCAGAGGAGGGGTAATAGGATCATATGGAATTTCCACATTCAGTTTTTATTCTTAATTTCCCATAATGCTTTCCATGTTGACTACATCAATTTACACTCCCATCAACAATTGATAAGAATTCCCTTCTCTTTAAAGGACAAAAGAATAAATTTTCCCCTTTCCCTGAAGTTCTTAACAGGCTGGATAACAAAGCAAATTAACATTAGGCATAATTAGCAAGAGAAAAGAATAAGTTTAATGATATACATATGGAGAATTTATATGGTGAGTAATTTTGAGGTCCTGAGGTAAAACAGACATATCCTATACTGAAGTCTAAGAAAGGAAGCTTGAATATCAGGAGAGAAGAGAGTATCTTCATGTGGCAAGGAAGGTGACTTACCTTTACACTGACAGTAAAGACAAGTAATGTTCCTAGATTATTCTAGCAGATAAAGGAGCAATAATGAAAATTTGATTCGAGGAAGTGTAGAGACCTAGGGAGTGGTAATGTTTCTTTGATTACGAGGAGGAAAAGAAGGTTAGGAGAAAAATTGAAACTTTTCCTTCACTTTTGAGGTTTTCCTTGGCTCAGGAGATCACTTCTGAGACACTTGTGTGATCGGTTTTATTCTCTTCAATTTTTTTGTCTGGAACTTGCCTGACATTCCCACATACTAATAGCCTGACTAGTGACTGTGCAGAGAAGAATATTATGCGTTGTGACAAGATATCTACAAAGAGAGAAAACAGATTAGAATGAGGATGAAGAAACAGAAAAGAACAAATCGAAGCACAAGTCCTCACACCCTATTAAATCAATCTCCCATTCCTGAGAATAGGTCAGAACAATAAAATAAATAAGCTTCATCTATCATTTTATTGTTTGAGGATTCCTTCTTACCACATCCTGGGCAGAATTGTTTCCAGTCTTTTGGGTAATAGCCATACTCACAGGTATGAGATGGTATTTCATTGCTTTGATTTTCAGTTCCCTAATAACAAGAGATGATGAATATATTTTATGTGCTTACTGTCTTTTTGGAGAACTGTCTTCATATCCTTCACTAGCAATATTTGAATATGTGTGTTATGTGGTTTTTACATTTAGAGTATTGTCAACAAGTAGGTCGCACTCTACCCCATCCACCACCACACACAAGTTTTCAATCTTAGTAATTCCTACCACTATATAAAAATACAAGTACATGGAATTATCCAAAGAAAACAAAAGACACCCACCCCTATCATCTTAGCAAATAAGGAAAAGTTATATACTATGAATAGCTCACCAAATAAAATCAAGATAAGGATTTACAGTTCTTTTTCAAGTTTTCCTATATATTTTGATCATAATGGATTTTATTCTCTCTAAAATCAAATGTTTTTAAGGATTTCTTTTCTAGAGACTTGAAAGCTTTAAAAAAATTATGTAGATATAAACATTACAACTAATAAAAAAGACTGTTATTCATTTTATGTCATTTTAGTACCAATCATTTATGCTCATGAAGCAATAAAATTTTCCTTCAAGATAACAGAATGAAAATTAAGTGTATTTTCTTTAATTTAAAACCATATATTTTACTAAGATAGTCTTAAATACGTATAAAAATGATGTTATATTTTATTTTTCTTCTTAGAAATCTTTATGCACATATGAAAGAATTTTTTACTCAAAAAATGAGAAAATTGGAGTTAAAATCAACAACAGTACTATATTTTCATTCTAAATAAATTTTTAAAGTACGTTATTACCCTATGCTTTAATACCACTAAAAAGATTGTCAATTATTTAAGAGCATTTTTCATGAAAGTTAATAGAAGAGAAGAATGCTATGAAATAGAGTTAATTTTGAGTGCTATATGTATTTTATGTCAGGTATTTTCCTTTGTACTTCAGATCTAGTGCCTTAGTTAATCCTTTCAACAACCTTATACAGGTTTTTTCATCATCATCATCATCTCTATTTTAAAGATGAGAGTGAATTAAATGAAGGTAAATAACAAAGGCAAGCTGACAAAGCTGATCATAGATTCTAGGTTCAAACCCTGTTTGGAGACAGGGCCTGATGTCCATAACCTCAGTGTTATCTGTGTCACCTTTTACTTTGCTGCCTGATTTTGAAATCATTTGATGAAGTTTCTCATTAGGTAATAATCTTAGATTTGAATGGCCAGAGCAAAATGTGTTCATGAGTGATTGGATAAGGATCTTTCATAGGTAAGGATTTTACATACATAGGGGTCTTTATAAGCACATGTAGAATTTCATAATTTTTGTTTTCAATGTAAAAAAAAAAAATTGATTGGAGTAATTTTTTTGACCAGCAATCTCAGCAATCAAACCAAAGTTTATGTCTCCTAACAACAGCCACCACCACCATCAAATCCTTTCTCCAACATGCCAATTGCATGCTTCCATGTTGCACAAAATGGAAAAAGTATTCAAATCAGCAAAGATGATTTTCATCGTTTTCAAGACTAGCCAGACCATATCCAGAATGTTTAACATGTTCTAGATGTAACGGTCTAGGACAAAGTGGGAGAATCCAGAATAATTTAACTGGATAGTTTGGAATATAGTCTAGATATCATGTCACAAAAGAGTAGTTAAAAAATTAGCGAAGGGAATTTCAACTGAATATAATAGAATTCTTAAATATTGGGAAGGAGAAGGAGGTATATTGTGTGCAGAAGGAAATAGATTCTTTTTCTCTAATGTTTAATATAATACAATAGGTAGAAAATACAGAGACAGATGACAGTTTAATAATGAAATGTTTCTCTGATGGAGAAATGAGCTGTCCATCTCTGAAAGCAAACAAGGAGAAGATGAATGAACATCGGTTGTAGAGTTCTCTGATTTGAGAAGAGTTTGGTTTAAGACATCAATAAAGTTCCTTCCAATTTTAAGAGTCTATTAATGGTCTCTTTATACATCACATCTGTATTTTTTTTCTGTACAGGGATTTTTTTTTTCTTTACTGGGATTCCTTCAACTTAATTAATCAAATTAATATATTTGTTAATTTAGTAACTTTCATCAATAATAAAATAATCAAGGGCAAATTAATTATTAGATAAGGAAGTAGTCAGTGTTTAAACAAACCTTTGTCTACGATTAAGATCATGTGATGATTTCTATATTTAAGGTGCAAGTATGATAACCATGCACTCAGGTTCAAGACCAGACTTGGAAAAACTGATTAATTTATTAATTACATCTAAAAAGCAAAATGGATATTTTCTAAATCACAACACAATAGAACTGTTAAGATATATGTTAAATGAATTATTACAAAAAGATATTAATAGGATTTTAGTGTGTCTTTTTAACTCTGTCACTAATGAGAAAATCAATTTAATTAAGACAATTGACTTTATACCTCATCTGAATTATGTGTTTGACCAGGACTAAACACTCCTCATAGCACATCTTTGAAAACAGATATTGCGAAAACTTCATCTCTGCAGGACAACTAGAGCTTCAAAGAAAAGAACCAGACTGCAGTATAACATCATTGCTTTCAAATTGTAGTTTTGAATTGCCACTCGTACCTCATGTTTTTAAAGTTCCGGTTTAATTTTAGTTGTGAAAGATGTTGTTGAATTGAGGCTGCCCATGGGATCTTTGCTAAACAGGCTAAGGGCTCTGGAAACAAATGCCAGCTAAGCTAATTATTTTAAACAGAGATGTTCAGCTGAATCTACATCTCAGACCTGGCAGACAATACAAACCTTTTTTTTTATTTTATTTTTTAATTGCCAAAAGCTGAAAAAAATAACAAGATATACAGTTTTTCTCAGAATGTAAAACGTGAATTCTACAGAATACATTTCTATTTCAGTTCGGTTTCTGTAGTTTGACTCTTCTGTTAAAGGAAACAGGAAAAGAGAATGCCTTCCCTTCCACCATTACCCATCCTGGACCAAGAGACAGCATTTTGCAGCTTTAAAATTCCAAATCTGATTTTAATAATGTCTTAAAGCCTGAAAAATACAATCATTATAAATAGTGCCATATGGGGACATTTCCGCATCTAAATTTAAAGCCAAGGTAAAACATATAAGTTTTCTATGACTCTGAGAAGCATTTTGAATGGTCAACTTCATCTTATTTGTTAAATCCATAAACTGCTAAATGGTTTGGTGATGTCCATGACACATAATATGATTTCCATAGATGAAGAAAGTGTTGGTCAGGAATTTTAATTTTTATCGTCACTAAAATGTTTTTATCTTGTTTTGCTTTAAATCCTATATCTCTGTGATGCTAAGTGTGACTCATGATGGCCTGTTATGAATGACAGGTTACAAAAGGGCATCATCACAGCATGTAATTGGAAAAGTTCTTCATGTCCTCCTCTTCTTCATTTCTGCTTTTTCTCATATTTTTCTCTTTCCCTTTCTGCTCCTTCCCATCCTCCTTTAACTCAATTTCTTCTTCTTTTCCTCCACCTTCTCCTCTGTTTTTTCTAGTTCCAAAAATGCATGCTGCAAAAGTTTTAACACCAAAATATTTTCCTTTTATAGATTTTTTTCTCCACTCATAAAACATTCTTGTGAAGATATAATGTTAAATTCAGACAAAGACCTGTTTTTCTTATTTATGATCCTAGATCACCACAGAAATTTCTGTGTGTATAGTTTAAATAATTTAATGTGTAAAGTTATGTATAATAACTGAATTTGAAAATATTTTATAGCTTTTAATTTCCAATTTCCTTACTATAAAACTATACTCTGGTTTTAAAGAGTGTAAACATTTTTTATCAGTTAAAAGATTCTGTTACACAGACTGGTTGGACAGCTCACTCTGTACCTGCTATTTACATTCATGTATTTGTGTGTGTGCACATGTGTTCTCACCTCTGTGATTATACTGAATTTAGTGACAAAATTTTTTTTCTAATAATTGGATTTCTATGATCATCTGACCTTATTTAATCAGATTTTTAACCCCCAATGTACTGACTGAAAATGTAAATGGTCAAAAACAGATGAACTCTAATTACCACAGGACAACACTGTCTACAGTGCCACAAAATATAATTAAAATTTAAATAACAGAGTAAGAGAGAGAAGTGAGTCTCATCCAGTTGAAATACCTCAAGCACGATTTATCCAACTGGGATATTTCTCAGTTTTCCTTTGGGGCTATTCCATGGCAGGAAAAAGGGAAAAAGCAAAATTCTATTACTTCAAAATTGATGTGTGAGGTCAGCCTTTCCTGCCAAAAAGGTCACAGACCAATGCCTCCTCGACTCTCATTTAATGGCCTAGGCAGTTATTCTTTTTAAAGAGCGTTCCAGTGACTGGTGAAGAAGAATGAGAAGGAGAAGAAACCAGAGCAAAGGCAGGGAGATTTTGCATGAATGATTTGATGCTGAAATTTCTCAACCAGGAAATATTTTTAATTTTTCTTATAACTCCTCAGGTTTTCCTCCCATTTTTCAGTAAAGTATACAAAATCCCTATAAAACCAGCCTCAGTCAGCCCTACTGCTAGAGGGACTTACCAGAATACTGGCCATGAATTGATCAGCTTTCATCAGACCAGAAAAAGGGCATATGCTTTCTGAGGCTAAACTGCCAATCAAGCTATTTTTTCACCATCAGATTGACAGACAGGTGGAAATCTTTAGACAATTTCAACATTCTACGTGGAGGGGAGGGGGAGTTAAACAACAACAAAAATAGTTGCTCAAAACTGACATATGTGGGTTCTCAAATAAGAATTTCATATTTTCAAATGAATTTATTGTACTGGTCTTTGCAGCCACATATGCTTAAGTAAGAAAGTTTGAAATGTGTCATTAGCATTGACACCTTTTTTATTGATAATTAAATATTTATAAAGTAGACCAAACATAAAAATATAATGCAATTATTGAGAAAAAATTATTGCAAACTCTCTGCTAAACAAAAATTAAATTATATACCTTATCTGAACTGTCAATTACTTCTACCTTCATTTTGCAATATCAGGCAGAGATTTGCTGAAAAGGCATTGAAAAATTATTCTAAAGTATTAAAGACAAAATTATTTCATTCTATTGATTTTAAAAATTGAAAAATATACAACATCGAAAACATATTTAGGAGATGATGACCGTGAGAAAGGGATTATTGCAGTAGACTGCCTTTCTGCTGCTAACAAGAAACACAATAAAAAGAAAAAGAAAAGAATTTTTGGATTCAGAAATAAAGTTAACTAGAAAAGACAAGAGACTTTTTAGAAGAACAGTGGGCAGTGAGTATCAGTATCAGAGAATGCTGAGAGGGATATCAACTAGTGAACAGGTAGGGGAGGAAGAGTTAAGTTAGCCACTACAGATTTTCTTCTATATCCAATTCTACACGAATCTAAATTGCATATGATTTGTTTCTCCTTATAACTTTCACAGCACTTTACATTATGCAATCCGTATGATAGAATACCTACACGTCCTTGTTCTGGTGGTGGTGGAATGTCTGTTTGTCCTCAGCCTATTTTTATTTCTCCACGTTCTTAAAATCTCAGCATTCCTGCAGCTGCTTCCTGAAGCCTTGTACTTCAGTGTTGTGATATTGCTGAGATAAGTAGATACAACCAATACAATAGCAGTGGTTACACTGGAATTGCAGCGAATGTAGAATCGGGCTTTCTCACTGTCACACAATACCAGCCCCCACCAAATCTTTAAAAAAAAAAAAAAAAAAGGTTTTGAACTGCTTGCCTGATATTCTGTGTACTTACAAGCTGCTATTACTTTTTCATTTATTGAATTTTTTCTTTGCTTTGTCACTGGTTGAACTTTCTGTTATGGGGTGAAAATATAGTCATCTGTTGAATATGTTTATCATTTTAAATATATTTTCTCCCTTTCTCCACATTCCACCAGACGCCCCATCTCACCATCTCTTACCGTATCTGACACATGATTTAAAAAAAAAAAAAAAGAGGTGTGAGAAGGTTGCAAGGAAAGAAGAAAAAAGAAGTAAGGGGCAAGCAGAAACACATTCACCATTACTCTTTTTTCTCCTAAGGGAAGCTAGACTAAAGGATATACAAGAGCTAAGGATGTTTGCTGCCTGGCCGTTTCCTCATGCTTGAGTCTCTGTTGTGCTGAGTTGGGCAGGCTGGGGTTGGGAAGTTACAATGGCAAAGGGATAGTTTCAAGGTCATGCCAGTAGTTTTATATCCCTTTCATCTCATTATCACTCTTCCAGAATGGAATTCTTTGTATGATTGTATCATGCCAACTAATTCTTTCACTTTGTAGGCTAAACGGGATTGAATGTGCATATGGTCCTCCTGGGGTGTTCTACAAAAGATTACTGAAAATAGGAGCTACATTTCACCAAGGTTTTAATCCATGCTATTCAGATAATGCTCTACCGCCTTAAGTTCTGCTTTTAGCTACAGAAATTGAACAAGTTTGTCTAGCCTTTCTGAGATAACGCTGAGAAACTGTTTATTTTGTCAAGGTCCCAGATTTCACAGGTCATTAGCCATGCATGCAGCTACTATACAAAAACTGCATGCACCCACTTTTCTAAAAAGCTCTCTGGAACAATCACATTGCCCTTTGGTCTTTTGTCGCAGCACTGTTCCACTAACTCTTCAATGGTCTAGAGACTTGTGTTTTGACTCTGCAGGACATCAAGCTTCTGTACACAGGACTACTTTTGTCAAATTTATTTTAGCTCTGCCTACAAGAGAACACAATGTTTCATGTATTAGGTAAAGTCTTTGTATTCTTTTTACTGCATTGGAGCTTAATCAGGATACCATTCAATAAATATTGAATGGGTATATTTGCAATTGTGAGTAAACCAAAGCCTCTAGACTTTTCCTTTCAGCAATGTCATAATAGATTTAACATGCATGTTATTTTTCTATTTATGTTTGGAAAAGGCACACAAAAAGGGAACTGATAATTCATATATCAATACCAGTCTCTTTTAATATAGGATGCTTAAGAAGACATTCAGAGATCTAAAATTTTTTGATAAATAAACTGTTTTCATTTTGGTGAATGGTGTATTATCATTTAGGGGAATTCACTTTAGATTTTCAGAACCATTAAATGATTGATTACAGCTATCACAGATTAGAAAGAAAAATGTGGTGCACATTTTTCAGCATGGTTCCTGGTTCTAGATGATCTTGAAGAAGTACAATCTTGTCACTTATAAAATCTCTTGTGTGATCTTTATAGTCCAAGAAAACTAAGATAAATTAAATTTATAAGTGTAAAAAAAATATTTTTAAGTTTATTATGAAAAAACGTTTAACTCTTGTGCACTTGTTAAAATGTAACTCTGAAGCTGTACAAGAGTTACGCAAGTATGGTAAGAATACTGTCCCCTTGGATGAGATGACTTAGCAGTTTTGGTTCTGATAATGCCAACTATATCCTCTATAATGCTCATGGTTATAATGTATAAGAAAAAAGATAAATAAGTGCAGTATGATATATTTATCAGGGACTGAGAAAACTTTCTATAACTCCCTGGAAGGTAAGAACTCTGGAGATGGAAATAGTAGAATTGTCTGGTAGGAATTAGAAACTCCTCTGACATCCCAGACTTTTCTAAATAGATTGAAGTTGTTTTCTGTTTTTCAACCTGCAAAACTATAAACACTCCCTGCTTCAGTTAGTTGTCCAACAAATGAAATAAAGTCCTATTGAAAACATGACTAAATAAAATAGGCGAAAGGCAGTTTCAAAGAGTTGCATGTGAGGAGTGGGCCAATGGTAGATGAGAATAAATGCCACATGACACCTTCAGTAGGATCTGACATTTGTGCTCAAAGGAAAACTAACTTTAAGGCAAATGCAATTCAAATTGAAGATCTCCACTTGTGGTTTTGATTGAATATTAGAGGTAAAGTGTCTGACAAAAGGGATTACTATGAAGAAATTGCAATAAATTAACATAGTTTAATCCACAGGCCTTTAATGGTGGCTTCATATCATTGCTTGGGGAATATCTGCAAACCACCAAGGCCTATACCCACACTGGGGAATACTCAGTCAAAATCTTCAGGGAATGGACTCAGGCATTTATGTTTGGGGGAAGAGACTCTCCATGTTGATTCCGATGCACAATTAGGGCTGAATACCAATGAGTTGAGTAATAAGAGTGGTGTAGAAACAAGGATAACATTATCAAAGAAAGGAATTTCCAGTTTGTTGATAGAGCATAATAATATGGTGCATGATTCTTAATATCTGCTTTTCTTCAACATTTCATTGAGAAATAGTATGCATTTTTGTGACTAAAACACAAATATGTTGCTTAATATGTCTGTAAAGTGAACATCTTTGAAATCATCACCAGGTAAAGAAATGATTGTCAATGTCCCAGATGTCCTCATGTGCCCCCTTCCTTTCACCATCAGAAGTAAATGGCTTTGAAGTGGTGAATTCTTTATTTGCTTTAAAACAGTAAATGAAACCTCAAAACAATACAGCTTTACTTTTCATGTTTTTGAAATTTACATAAAAGGAAAATTCTTTTGTGCTCCCCCTCAAATGACAGTTTGATTTTTGTATTAGTCATAAAGGACAATGATTATCACAAGAGCAAAGTATTCTGGTGTTTCAATGTGGCATCTTTTGAGACACAACCAAAAAAAAAAAAAAAAAAAATATGAGCTGCACAGAGGAGACCCAAATTGATTTAGCAATCATCCAGCTCCTAAATGGAAGACTCTAGGTGGTCTCCTTGATAACAAATTTAGTGAAGAGTCTATCTAAGCCTTCTGTTATATCATTTAAGAATAAATAAAAATTTTGGAGTACTCTCAAAATATATGTAGCAAAAATAGATCACGGGTTTTCTGTAAGACATTGGGATATGTGTCATTGCTTCTGAAGATATTTGCAAGAAAGCAATAGAACTTTTCAACTGTTTTCTAAAGAATTCATTCTTTCTCAACCTACAGAAAACAGTCTTTAGGCATGGGATTCAAAAATTTTAAATAACTTCATAACATAAATACACCACAAACAACTCTACAGAGATGTACAGAGGAAAGAAAGGGAATAAATAATACACAAACAAAATACTATCTTGGTAGACTCTTTATGAGCAAAATTATTGGTATCTGCCTATATAAAAGTATATGAAAATAAAAAAAATATTAAATGTTAAGATAATTTAGTAATGTGTAAGTTTTAAAAATTGAAGATTAAAAACCAACAATTAAAAAAAACTCCCCTATACTAACAATATCTAGGTAAAATTTTAATAGAAGATTATTATAACTAAACAAAAAGAGAAAACTACTTGACCCAAAATAAATATATTAAAAAATATAATTACCTTTGCTCATAAGCTTACAAATATGATTTTGTATTATACTTGTTTACAAGAATAATAGGTACTTGCAAAGATATCAAGTCTTCCAACATAAGTTATTGATTTCATGAGATTTCAATTCAGACTGAGGAAGGGGAGATCAGATTTTGAAGAACTAAATTTTTTAAAAAAGGAAAGTAAATATTTTATCCTATTCCTACTATATATCAAAGTATAATATTATCCATGATAATCAAAATAATAAAATTTTGACAGAACTGATAGTCAGATAAGATTAACAGAATAAAAGGGTTAGAAAATAACCTATTGCAGAAACTTTAATGTATAGTAAAGGTGAGATAAAAATGTATAAGAGAAAAAATAATTACTTATTGAGTTTGGCTGGGGAAGTTGCTTATTATTTGGGAGAAAATTTGATCCTTAGTTTACAAGTTACATTAAAATTTTATTAGAGTGAGATATATAATACAAAGTACATATTATAAAGAAAAAAGTGTGTGTTTATCAGATCTTTGATTAAAACAGTATAATTTTAAACAAAGTAAGAAAAGAAAATAACAAGATAATGTATCAAAAACTTTCTAGATATCAAGAAATTGATTAAATAAAGATAAAAGGGAAAATAATTTAGAAAAATTTCAATAAATGTATCAAGGATATAATTAACAGGAAAATATATGGTCTCATAGAAGCTTGACTTCAAGAAAAAGAAAAATGTAAATGTGTAAGATATAAAAATTTTAATCTCGATGATATACACTTGGTAGGTTTATATATTTATATAAAACTAATGGTAAAATTTAGCAATTTATACAAAAAGTATAAAAATTATCGTGTCCTATAACTGAGTAATTCATTTCTGCAGATGTATTTTAAATAGAGATATGGATGAAATTTAAGTTTGATGATAGCTCACTTACATGTCAAAAGAATTAAGTAAGCAATCTTATAACCCCAAAATACCAGAAAGTTTACAAACCATATAAAAATTTGTATATTTAATAATTTTCATAAAACATTAAATACTATTAGAAAGTGTTCATGACAAGATGTTAGGTAATGCAAGATATAAAATGGCTTTATAGGGTTATTAATGTTTTTAAATTATACACATATATACAATAAATATCGCTCTAAAATATATACATATATTTATACACATACGTATTAAATTAAAAATTTTAAATATACACACTTGCAAAAATGTCCATGGTTAAGAAATGAATTTTGTTCCCCTAAAATTTTTATATTGAAGTCCAAACCCCCAACTCCCAATGTGGCTGTATTCCCTTTTTTTCAGGAGGGAGTTTAGACTAAATGAAGCCGTAAAGCTGGGGCCCTAATCCAACAGGGCTGGTCTCTTTATGAAAAAAGGAAGAGAAATCAGAGATCTCTCTGTTTCAGTTTTCTCATAGAAGAAAGACCATCTGAAGAAACACAATAAGGGATTATCTTCAACACAGAAAGAGAATTTTCACTAGAAATCAACCATATCAGCACCTTGATCTTGAGTTTGCAGTTTCAGACCTGTGTCCAGAACAATGAGACAATGAATTTCTGTCATTTAAGCGACTCAGTCTAGGGTATTTGATTATCACAATCCAAGAAAATTAATACAGAATTTTCCAGGTTACTTTTAATGTTGAAAAAATGGAAACAAATTAAATGTTCATCAGCATGAAAATTTTAGAATTTTTTTATATATTTATTCGCTAGAGTGGAGTAATCTACATATGTTCAACATAATATGTCATTTTGTGTACTGATATGGTAATAGAAGATAAGAAAATCAACTCAGAATAAATTATCCTATTTGTTGTTTTAAAATTATATACTATATGTCTCAATATATAGTGTGTTTTTTATGCAAAAAATAAGTTTGGGGAAGCATACCCATCCTCTTGATAGAACTGGTTAAATTTGGGCATGTGAAATAGAGTAAGGGATTCTCTATATTGAGAAGTAAATTAATTTATACTGAGTCAGTAAATGAGAACTATTGCTTTTTATTAAATGTATTTTTATTTGAATTTTATGCCATCGAGTTAATTTTGCAACTTTATAATTGACTTAAAATTTAAAAATACCAAAAATTAAGTAAAAGCTCCTGGGTTATGAAATTATTTTTTTAGCATATTTATTGTATACTCTGTATTTTATATGCTATAGCTAAAGGAAAGTCTTGTCACAATTCAAAGCTGTTCAACTGGCATCTATTTAATGTAGAAGCTGGGATGCAGCTTAATATTCTACAGTGCACAGCACAGCTCCCAACAAATAATTATTTTACCCCAAATGTCAACAGTGCCAAAGTTGAAAGACTGCTTACTCAAATGAAAACTCAGAGACCTTTTTTCTGACACTTCTATTTAAAATTGCAATGTCCCCAGATTTCCTTACCCTCTTCCTTGGTTTATTTTTCTCTTTAATCATTTATTTCCATCTCTTAAACTATATATCTTACCTACTTATTTTGGTTATTATTTGCCCTCCCTCCCTCACTAGAACAATTAAGCTTTAGGATGTTCTTCTTATTTTGACATATTATTAAAATATAAAATTCTTAGGATGTGTGCAAATATAAATGTGCAAAGATAAAACAATTCTTAAATACACAGGTATATGAGTTTATAAAGTTGATAATTTTTTCACAAATTGAACATATCCATGTTATCAGTGCCAAGATAAATAGACAGATCATTACCAGATCTCTCATTGCCATTTCTGCAACATTCCTTTCAGTCATAACTTTTCTCCCAAGGATAACCACTATACTGAGTACTAAGAACATACTTTGTACTTTGTTACTTTTAAAATATCTTCTGTTTTATGCTTGACTTTTCACTCAATATTACGTATGTGAGGGCAAGCATATTGTTAAGCAAAAGTCTTATTTGATAATAGGATATTTGTATTTCAATAAAGCATTTGATTTTTTTTTCCAAAGGAAAGATGCAGGCAGGAATGGAAGCAAACACAGGCAGGCAGGCAGGCAGAGATAGGAGGCAGAAGCAATCTCTAATTTATTTCGTTTAGTTGTTCATCTTGGCTATTCCCACTGTTCCTGAGATATGAACCTGGGTCCTTGGGATGTATGTGGCCTGTGTCCAACCATAGTCTATTAGGGCACAAGTAAATCGTTTAATTTATTGAACACTAAAGCAAATTCCAAGAGGAAAATATTATGCTGCAGAAACGCAGTTATTAAATTATTCTTTGTATAAATATATTCAATACTAAGAAAGTGTTCATGAAAAGATATTGAGAAATATAGGATACAAAATGGTTGACATAATAGGGCTGCTAATATTTTTAAATTATGCACTAATACAGTAGATTTTATTCTATAAAGATAAAATTGGTCTTTATAACCCAGACAACAACAATAAAGTTTGCTCTTGACAACTTTTTTGTTAAATCACTTCTTCCTGAAGCTATCCCAACTGCAAAGTGCGTTGGTGCACCTAGAAATAGTGCCTATACTTTCCTGTCACATAAAAAGAACACTTATTTTCCTGTTTATTTAAATATACTTTTATTATTATTATTTTGTCAACAAAGCCATGCTCATTTTAAGTTATTGAACTTGCTCCTCAGTCTATGGGTATCACACACCACACCCACCGTGAATGTTCTAATGTCCTTTACCACCACCTCATTCCCTCTCTCCTTCCCTAACCCCTGCCAGCAGCCCTCATCTTGTGCCCTGTGAGTTTTTGCTGAGGTTTATCTATTTTTCGTTTCACTTCATTATATTCTACATTTGCATAAAACCATTCTGCATTTCTCTTCTTCTTTCTGACTTATTTAACTTAATGTGATCACTCCCAGTTCCATTCAGATTATTACAAAGGGCACAATTTCATCCTTTTTAGTAGCTTCATAGAATTCTATGGAGTATATATATATGATAGAGCTTCTTTATCCAACCATCTATTGATTGACATTTTGGTTGTTTTCATGTCTTGGCTATTGTGAACTGTGCTGCTATGAACATAAGGCTGCAGATATTTTTTCCGATTAGAGATTTTTTCATTGTCTGGGTATTTACTTTGGGGTGGGAGAATTGGATCAAATGGTAGCCCATATTTATTTATTTATTTGCTTAGTTATTTATTTATGGAAACTCTATACTGTTTTGCTGAGAGATTACACTTATTTATATTCCCACCAACAGTGAGGGAATGTTTCTTTTTCTCCATATCCCATCTGACATTTGTTACTTCTAGACTTCCAAATATAGGTCATTCTCAATGGTATGACGTGGTCTTATTGTGCTTTTTATTTACATTTCTCTGATGATGAATGATGCAGAACATTTACAAAAAGGTCTTTTAAAAACATCTTAGGTAAATCTATCTTTTGCCTTTGGGAGCTAAGGGATTCTGCTCTCTCTTGATCTAGAATAGGATAAAAAGTGACAGACATTGTAAATAAAACATGAGTATAATACTCATTCCTAAGTCAATTTTAGTGCTGATCTAACCTTTATTTTTTTAAAAACCCAAAACGAAAACTATTCTGAGAAACTGGCTCAACAGTACTTTAGGCTTGTCCAAGACTTATCAGTGACTGGCTATGACTGTTCATATACTTCTTAAGAAATAGACATACAACAAATCAGGTATATGCTTCCCAGGAACTTCATAGAGAAAGATAGTATCTTGGGCAATAAGTGAAGGGCTTAAGTTTCAGAGGTATACAGAATTTCATCAAACTTCTACAGTAGTTATTGAGATATATTCTCTTGTATGCATGTTACTATGGGGACCCCAGACAATGAAAATGTATCATCTTTACATATGCCTCTGGAAAAACCAGACCGCCTTCCTTTTTCCTTCAAAAGTTTATCCTCAAAAAAGTGATAGTGTTTGGATTTCCTAGAGATGAGGGCTCCTGCATGAGAAGGAAGCAGGGATAATCTGGATTTCACAAGAAGTGGAAAACAATGTCATTGATTCATATTTTCTATTCACTTTTTATGTTAATCTTCCCAGAATAAGAATCCAGAATCATAGTAAATTTACATCAAAGAAAGTTTCTGATTGAAATGAAATAAGGTGGGGGTCAAGTAAGGCTGTGAGATTTATCAGACCCCAATGCAAGTATGAGAGAAAGAGCGGAAGAAAAGTTTGGGTGTAAGAGCCCTTGATTTCTTACTGACTAAGGAAAGCTCAACACAATTTTCTGGGAGTTCTTGAGTCAGTCACCCTCAGTTTTGATGCTGCACAGGGTGGTGGGCAGCATAAAAAACTAGCCTTGGCCAATTGAAACATGTTTTACCAAGTAGAGAGAGCCCAGAGTCAATGTCGCAGGTGCTGGGAGGACTGCAGGCATATTCTCATAGTCATCACTCCCTTCAAAAGCAACACAAAAATTAGCTCTTGAAGTTTTCCCAACACTCGGGTAGAGTTAATTCTTCTTTTGGAACACTATGGATACTCCTTACAGTACATTTCTCCTTCTAGATAGAAGCATTTGTTTAGATATTTGAGGAGGTATATATGTTTTTATCATCATAACACATAACAATCTGTCATGGCCAGTGACCTGCATATAATAAAGATGAATGTCACCTATTTGATGAAATGATAACTCATACTGTCTTATTATCAACTGAATTGACACATTTTTGCATGTTTGCAGTAGGGTTTATAACTCCAAGCTTACTAGAAGATCATTGAAATCAGCAAAAGTAAAGTTCATATATAAACTTTTATTGAGATATATTTCAAATTTAATAAAGTGCAGGGATAGTACAAGAAATTCCAGTGTACTCTTTACTCTCATGGGTTGTTGACATTTTGTCACATTTACTACATCATTTATTTTCTATCATTTATCCATCTGTATGTGTATATATGCAGTTATAATGATATATAAATACATCTTCAGTATCATATATGTATGTTTACATATATAATATATAAGTAGATATGTATTCATATATGGAGAGATAATTAAATATAGAGAAGGATTATTATCAATTTTTGAGTCATTGGAGAGAAATTTGCCCATTTCCTACCACTTCATATCTAACTACTTTAGTGTATATTTCTTAACAAAATGTTTGGTGCATATTTCACTTTTACAATCATATAGAATTTTTCAGGAAATTTAGCATTAACATAATAATACTACCTATATAATTGTACCAATAATGATTTTGGTAGGAATTGTCTTCCTGATAATGAATCAGTTCAAGATGATGTATTATGTTTAGTTTTATTTTTCCTGCTCTCCTTTAAGATGGCAGGATTCCTGATTTTTCAGAATCAAGTATTAAAATTCTCTATGTCTCACTTCATTTTGCACAGTATTACAACAGATGAAAAATAAATATTTACTGAATATAATTTGTCATGTATGCAGATATGAATCAAACACACATAGGAGTCATGCCAATATTATGTTCTTTCTTTGCATTAAAATTAAGAATTCAATAATTTCCATCAATTTCATAACCGATAATCTGATACTATTCTCAAAATATGACTAATAATTCAGATGCATTGCATTCTCATTCAACATCCTCAGGGAAACTCAAATGATTTTAGAAGATGCTTCTATTAGCCTGTTGTAAACTCTTCAACTGACAAAAATTTGGTATTCATGCAAGAGGAAGAAGCACTTTATTTTATTTCCATTTTAGTTGTTCACACTGGTTGTTTCCTCTCAAGTCTAGGACTTGAACTCAGGAGTTATGTGGAGCTTTCACGCAGGACTGAAATTATGGTAATTAATATCTAGATATTACATAATTTTTAATTAATAAATTGTATTTTCTATGCATACATGTTTCAAAAAATAAAATTAATTAAGCAGCTAAATAAGATTCACAGGAAATGAGACATATAATTAAGCATAGGGAAGTGAGTTATGATAAGTTAGTTTAGTAAAAACGTTAGTATTTTAACATAGTTTCTAGGTAGGAAAATTAGTCAAGAAAAAGGGCATACTGCTTGGGGGAAAAAAGAAGTAAACTCTCTATCTACATGATTATATAAAGAAAATCCTGATGAGGGACCAATATTCAGAATGTTAGATTACTCAAAAATAAAGATGCAATTAAAAAGTTGTTAAAGAATCTCAATAGATATTTTCTGATTCACAAATGGCTCATGGTACATGAAAAGTACCCAATATCACTACTATTAGTGTAACGCCAATCAGAACTACAATGCTATGCTACTTTACATGCCCTAGAATGGCTATAATCAAAAACAAGCAGAAGATGCAGAGAAATCAGAGCCCTCAGTACAGCACTAGGGAAGTGTAATGGCATAGCCCCTTTTCAAAAGAGATTTTCACACAGCCTCTAGCAGTTTTGTCTTCACTATTTTTGAGTTTCTGTGTGAAAAGATCAAGGTCTGTACCATCTCTACAGCTACTTCTCCTGACTTTTTCCTTTATTGACCATCGGCCCAATGCATATCATAAGTTTTTTTTTTTTATATGCAAGACATTTTATATGGAAAATAAAGAGCCTAAGATAAATGATACCAATTTTCAAAAAGAATTTTCCCCTCCTAATGTTTGGGAGTTTAAGAATGGAAGGTCACATTAGTGTAATATGAAATGGAGCCCATCTGACTTTATGGTAACTTTAGTTATATTCATTTCACCATATACTTTAAAGTTTTGGAGAATGATCTAGGTAGACTTTACTTTCAGAATGGTTTAGTGTCTGAGCACTGAGTTTCAGGAGTTCGGTGTGTGTTTAGTAATGAACAGCATTCTCAGTGCCATGAATGATAGCCTGCTTCATAACTCAGCTAAAACTTTTTTATTCACTGGAAATAAGTCTTTGTCCTCCAGTGTCATCCT
Organism: Solenodon paradoxus; assembly: GCA_004363575.1. NCBI lineage: Eukaryota > Metazoa > Chordata > Mammalia > Eulipotyphla > Solenodontidae > Solenodon > Solenodon paradoxus. The sequence continues at coordinate 210,032 of RJWH01000445.1, read as the reverse complement.
TGGTTTTCAGCGGTGGATTCCCATTCCCCACCCTCACTAGGTTAGCTATCTTATATGCTATAGAAGAATGAAGTGTCTCAAAGTCTTTCCTCCTGTCCTGCCACAGCCTGTCCCACCCACCATCCTTCTACCCTGCAGTGGGTGCTGTATTATATGTAGAGGAAGTACTGTGTACTGTAGGGGTATCTCTCAGCTTTCCTGACTTGTCCCCAGCTTTTTGGTGCAGCACTCTCAAGAATTAGGTGAAGAATTGTGGAAAATATTTGGTGGGTGGTTGCAGATTTTCTCTGTGGTTTAGGTTCTTTGGAAATCTAATCTCTCATGCCAGCCTACACACAGCCATTAAAAGTTCATTAAAAGTTGAACCAGCTTCTCTTTACCTCCTTCTAAGGCAGGTACCTTCTTTTCACTACTTTGCAAGAAATAAGAACAGCTGTGGAACTCTTCTCTCCTGTGAAAGCCTTGTCATTTTTCTGGAAATTAGCTTATTTAGGTTTCATAGCATCCTCAAATCTCTAAAGGATTTAAAAAAAGAACAGTGTTCTTGAAGGTTATCCAGCTTCTTTTGAATGTCACAATGAAAGCAATGATTTTCTGTGACTTTCTGTACATAATCAGAGGTAGAAAATTATGTAATTTTATTATTATTCCTTAGTGATATGTTTAAGACTCTGAGATATGAAATTATTACTTTATCATAGCTATCTCCCATATTAAATGCTTTTTTAAAAAAAATCACTAAGCAGTAAGCTGATTTTTTTTAGTTTAAAAGTTCAATGACAAGAAAATATTAGATTAGGTGAAAAACATTTTTTTTAGTTTTCTATTTACTTGACCCATGTTTTAATTACAAATTGTTACTCTAGTCATAATAGTACTCCGAGCATAATATGACTTTTCCAATTAAGATTTTTAAGGAAGAAAGTTGTAACTATTTTTTGGGTCAAGTTCTTTGATAATCACAATGGTGTTTTAGAGTTAGAAGGACTAACAATACTGATACTACTTCCATAAAGTACAATGATTTTTAAAAATTAATATTCAAGCAGCAGCATGTGAATTTTTGCTTTGGACCCTAAGTAGGCCAGGTGATTTCATACAGATTATCTCTTTGATACCTCTCAACCACCAGATACAAGATCAATATAGATAATTGATATTTTTCTCCTATAGATGAACAAATGAAGACTAAAAGAGCTGCCAGAAGTTACACTACTGATATATGTCTTCTGTCTTCAAGTCGATACTTATTCCATGGCTTTTCTGAATTGTTAGAAATTAAGAATATCTAGCACACTTTTTAAGGTGTACTGGTTTATAGAGATGCAAACTCAGTCGTATTAAAGAGAACTAAGAGGAGATTTTAAAAAATCAGTTCTGCATAATTTTTTAAAAATTTCTCTACCTTCTCAAAACAAATCATACAATTTATTTCAGAATAGTACAGTCTCCCTATCTTGTAGACTTTTTACAGCCATGGAATTTAAGTACTATGCAAATATGCAAATTTCATCCAGGTTCTTAGGATGTCAAATGGAGAGGCAAATTGTATGGGTAGAGCATAAATGCAGATTAAGATACTTCTGTAGGCTTTCTGATAGTTTTGTCATGTAACTGCCATTCTGTTACCAAAGGATTCCTGTTATCTAAGGAATAAAGTCTCGAAATATTCAGTTTATCATGGAAAGATTTTCCAATTTTATACTGCCTACATTTCTGGTCTTACTATCTCCCACATGTCTTTTATATTCTGGTCATATTAATCCATTTGCTGTTGTTTAAACATGGAAATGAATCAATGTGGTGGAGGATACACAAAACTTAGAGTAAGAAAACAGAGATTTGTGGAGTTAATATTACTTTGACAAGTTTCTAAAGCTTAGAATTCATATTGTATCCTTGTTTATGGAATAAGTCATAATATAGTAAATCAGAATTCTTTTGAAATTCTAACATTCTTTAAGTTAAGTGAATTTTTTTCTATTCCAATTTTTAGTTTGTTTTTGATATTGAAATAATTCAAATAAAAAGATTTGACATTGTTGGTTCTTCCATACTATTTCCTTGGAAAAGAATTGTCTTCACCTTAGGTAGCATCATTTGATAAATATGTCTTAAAATACTCAGTAGTTTAACTTAGAACTCTAATAGTCTACATTTATTTTAGTGAGAATTCCATATGTAACTTGTTTCTTGTCAGTTTTTACAATTAATAAAATGCAACAAAATTATGTTTAAATGAAGGTTCTCATTCATTTAGTTGCAGCTTAGTTGTAGAAAAATTATAAAAAGTATAAAAAGTCATGAAAGGAAGAATTGACTTTTCTTATAGCAATCTAAGGTGCATAATGAAAAGAGAACATTTCAGTATATTTTCATATTCAGGGACTGAATACAAACTATGTTTCCACAAATTTCTTATCCTTCAGTCTCACTGAGAAAGTAGCTAGACCATTTGTCAACAAAGGAGAACATTTTTTGCTGAGGTAATTTACTAACCAGATGCTAACACGGTCATCTCATGCCAGGGTACGTTCTGCAGCCAGAGACTACACCTTCTATTTCAGGTTTTATGACAAATCTACTGTGTTTTTAGAGCCGCTCCAGACACTGAGAGTGGTGAGACACTGTTTTTAAACAGATAATATATCTGAATTGATTCCCCTCTAAACAGGTCCAAGAGATACCCTATCTATTTCATCCAGACACTAAACAGGTTTCCTCCTAAGGATATTTCTTTGCTTTCAGCATTACCCATTCCTACCAACAGCCACTCAATGTTTTCGGTTAAGTACTATAAGCAAAGGCAAAAGAATGACTACTGGGAATTTAATTGAATAGAGCTATTTCTTGTGACGATTTTCTTTCTTAGGATCAATAATAGATGGGTTTTGCTTGTTAAGAAATTGAGCATTTGATTTGAAATCTTGCTTACATGTTTTTGTTTTTTTTGTTTTGTGACTTGACTATAGTAACCATTTCAATTAATTGAACTTCTGCTCCACTGAATCAGTCATTGACTGATGACACCAAATAGTCAAACTATGTTTTGTGAACATATGCTATTCATTAACATAACCACAATCACTTAAAAGTATAGACATCAACAAAATTTCAAATGGAAATTATTTCAACATTTTAATTGGGAAGTAGAAAATAAATGAAAATGGAACTCTCATTTTTCAATTAGAATATGTATGAGTACATGCATGAGTATATATTCAATGAATATAAATACTCTTTATAATCTCTAATTTAATGTCATGATGGTCTTAGGAGATAGAATTGTTCATCTTTTATGAGCAATAAAAATCTGTTGCAGAAATACCCAGTTGCTTGCCTCCGTCACTCATCCAGTCTGTCTGATTTGAATGAGCTGTAATTTCTTTTAGAACTCCGCATTCACTTCCACCTAAGTCACTTTTATCTCTCAAAAGTTACCTTTTATGACAAAATAAAGCTTTCAATTTTATCTGTTAGTTGGAAAATCAACCTGAGATAATTCTAAAGCATCAGTAGAGAAAAAAATATGTCTTCCAAGATTTCAAATTTCTCTTCTTTTAATAGGTTAACTTTAAGCACAATTTAAATTAAAAATATTTCAGTCTTTAAAAATAGAAGGAAGTAGAATGAAGAAAAATATTTGTTTTATTATAAAGCAGCAACTATGTTACTAAAGGATTTATTCATTTTTATTTTTTACAAGACCCTATTTAAATTTTTTTTTCCAAACAAAGATCACTTTTGTCTAGACACATATGCAAGAATGGAAGGGTGTATGAATAGAATTTAAACTGGCTATGCTAATTCATAGCACTAATGCAAAAATAGCTCTAGTTTAGCCTATTTTGAGCTATTATAAGTATACTAAATAAATTTTGTGGAAATAATTTATGTTTCTACATTCAATTCACTCTTAATTCTCTGTTTTGGTAGAGGTAGGACTTAATAAAATTAAGTGTATGACAGAGGACAGAGTAAGTATCATTTGTTAAGAATCAAGCAAATTCATGATTGACATATGGCCTTATATGTCTTATAGGAGTTATGCAAAGAGGTGAAGGGGAGGAGAGCAAGAACAAATTCTAATTTTGCCTACCTGAAGACAGTTAAAACTTATCTCATAGAAGTCAGAACCAAATGACCTAAAGAAAATGGACTAAGAAGAATACATTAAACAAAACTATAGATTTAAAAATGCCAAACTTATTTTTTTCCATAATGAAAAATAGCAGCATAGTATTTCAGTTCTTTTTACTACCTGGATATACACTAGTTTTAAGTTGTGTTGTAAACTGTAAGTCCCCAGAATCTTTGTGCACATAGTTTCATTGGGCAGTTAGAGTGCATGGTAATAGAACATTATTCCTTTAGGTGCCACTAATAGTTCTATTTCTGGTGTTATTATTCACTGAGTTTTCAGTAAGAAGGATCACTTTTTCTCCAACTAATTCCACATAGTCTGGCACAGGGAATCAGGGAATGGTTTTTTTCAACAAGGAAGCAAAGGTATTACTGAAATTGCAGCTATTGTAGCTTTAGAAATAAATCAATTTTTCCCTGTAAGTCTCTTCAATTAATACACAAAAGAAAAAAAATTACATTCATGGAGCCATAGCTACTATTGATTATAGGTGAAATACATAATATCTTCTAAGTTAGACACAAATTGTTGATTATATCTCATTTTTATAAGTGTTTTATATCTATAATTACTTGTGTGTCTAGTAATAACTTATTCTGTGTAAAGGATATAAAAATTGAACTATTTGTGCAAAATAAATCCTGTAGTCTATATTTGCTCTGCATAGCTAGTAAATTGCAATTAACTGCTTAATTTCCTGAAGAAACAAATTTGAAATCAATACACATTCAAATGAGGTTATTTGATGTTGTAGTAAAGCATCTATACTTCACTGTTTTGCTGGAAAAGTGTAAGTGGCAGAAGCAATATGCTTTCTAATATTATTTAATGTCCAATGTTAATGGTAGCTTCAAATTAAGCTGAATCTAATTTTAATGATGAATTAATCCAAAGGATTTTTATTCACAGAGAGAAAAATATTTTGTCTTAGTTTTATAAAGGAAGATAATAGCTTTGACCTGGTGTCTTAGAAGTTAGGTCTGAAGCCTTTGGTATGAGTCCACATAAATAGTCCACATAAATCCCATGGACCAGGGTTTGCAACTAAGGGTGGAGCAGAGCAATCAAGATGAACAGCTAAATAAAAATTAATGCAAATGCTTCTTCCTCCTCTCTCTTCCTGCCTGCCTTTTTGCCTGCTCACTTTCATTCCTGCCTGCACCTTTCCTTTAAAATACAAAAGAAATGACAAATTTGTCTATTTGAATGCCAATTTTTCTCCTTTATTTACACTTTATTCACACTACAAACCAAGAGGGCAAAAAAGGTATTTAATATATGATGCAGCAATAATATCACTAAAATAACTTTGAAAATTGCAAAGAATCTACCATTAACAACAGAAAAATGTAGCATTATCTAGAAATTTCTTAAAATATGCCTATCCTTGTTCTATTGAGTGTTGTCTCAACTTTACCAGTCATGGTGAAAGCTAGATGATATGTGGCAATCAGTGAGAACTGACACTTTAGTTTAAGACACTATCATTCTTAAATTGTGGGTCCTGATCCTAGTTCTCCCATTTCTCTGGGACTTTTTAAAACTGCCCAAACTAAGACTGCACCTCAGCTCACTGAATCAGAACTTGTGACTCTGTTTACTAGTTGTTAAAGTTTTCTTTAATGCTTCAGTGTTCTATCTTAAAATAGGATAGAAAACCAGCTTTTCCTGTCAATAATATGAGAATAACATTGTTACAGGGCAAAATACAATGTAACTTTCCACCCAAAGAAATTACTGACTGTACAGTGGTTTGAGTTCCAATACTCTTTTATATAAATGAGGAACTTTTCCATCACTAGCCAATAATAACGGTTGACCATTTTTCCACTTAGGTTGACAAGTTATTTAAATATATTTAGATGGAAAATTCAGCAAATAAACTGCTTCATGTTTAAGTAGCTTCTTCTATATTATATCCAAGGATTGGCAAATATATTCATTTATTCATCAAAAACTTTTGTGGGTTTAATGATTAGGTGCCAGAAATCATTCCCAGATGGAATCATGGAACTGGGTCAAATATGACCTCTCCTTTCAAATAATTTATAGCATGAATGTGTGTCTTTATTCAAGATATATAACTGAGTTCTATTATATCAAATTCTGTTCTAAGCTCTCAGAAAACAAACTTCTTCTGTTTTCCGTAAGCAGCAAGAGGAAATAAAGTAGAAAATATTGGATGTGAAGAAAATGAAGCCATGAAGTTGAATAGGGAATGGGGATAGAAAAAAGTTAAGTACAATGTCACATAAGATGACAAAAGTCTCATTGAAAATGTGGCATGTCAGCAAACATTTTAAGGGTAAAGGTGTAAGCCATGTGATAATGTGGAGAAAAGTGTTTTGGATAGAGAAAAAGACCAGTGCGAATGCCAAAAACCAGGAGATTTCTGAGGTGTTTGATGAAGAGTGTGTGAGCAAGGCTGGAGCAGAGGGAATATAGTACAGCATGAATCAGGATTCAAGTAGCGTCAGAAATCATATGCTGCAGGTACTCATTATGGACATAGTGTGTTGTGGGATCAGTGAATGTTTTTGAGCAAAGGATTGGAAAGACTGACTTACCTTTTAATGTGTCACTATAGTCACTAAGTTTGACTTAAGAACTGACTGAAGAGAACAAATATGGAAGGAGGTGTTCAAGTAGGCAATATTACCAGGTCCCAGGTTAGATATATTCGTCTGCAGAAAATGCTATCAATGTAGAAATAAAAAGGTGTATGGCTTTACCAAAGAGTGCAGGAGATTTTTGTGTGTCATGCACACCTTAATTAATGAAAAGGAATAGACCATCTGGAAATGAGAGAAAAGAGAAAAATAATCCTCAAAAGAGAAACAATTCAAATCATGAATTAGCATTGAGGAGTGATATCCTGTGCATGAGAGTGTGGAACGTATGGCAGGGATTGTAAACAGAGAGTGAAAGACCATCTGCTCTACATATTTATTCATCATTTTAATGATGAAGGAATATTAAATGTTTTTAGATAATTCAAAAACCATGTGGAAGAAGGTGAGGATGAGGAGCAATTAGAGATAGCCACCAATTAGAAAGCTGTTGTCCTGGTCTCTGTCTAGTATAAGACACAAATAAGTATTTTGGCAAGATTTATAACAATAGAGTGCATATAATGCAATGGGGGAAGAAGAGAAAAATTGGTAAGCTAAATAAGAACATCAAGAATAATTTCTTTAAGAAAGTAATTATTAAATTGAATCTTTAAAAATGAGTTGTTTTCTTCAGTAATACATGCTCTAACAGAATTTCAGGCAACAAAAGCAAAAAGGCACAGAGACCTGAAAAGGTAAGATAATTTAGAAAATTAGGACAATTGGAGCATAGGGAACATGCAGATAATGGGAAATAAGGCAAGACAATGATTCTATGGCATTTTGATATGATTCTAGGGCTACAGGCGATGAGTATCCAATAAAAGATATTAAGTGCTGTTATAATGTGCTTGGATCTGTACTTTAAAAGCTGTTATGTGTCACTGTTATGAAAGAAATGAAACCAGAGGAGGAAGAGCAAATAGTAGACAATTGAAATACTCCAAGCCAGAAATAAATGAGTGCATTAGATCAGAAGTAGCTCTTTTACAAAGTAGAGGATTAATTCAAAAAGAATTAACATAAGAAGTAGAAAAATAGAAGCAGGTCTGATGATGGAGGTGTGAAAATTAGTTTGGTTCTGGGCCTAATTAATTCTATATGAACCTCTTAGATTTAAATGTTTTACCAATTGGAACCACATATCAGAGCTTACTACTTGGCATAAAACAGATTTTTTTGTTTTGTTTTCAAATTTAGATGCAACACTTTAATGAAATGAAATTAGGCCAGCATGACTTGCCCTACTTGTAATATGTTCCAACTCTTCAAGAAAAACTTTTACAATTAAAACACACGTTTGTTCATTGGGTAATACATTCTGTCTGTTTGCTCAGCTGCCAGTATAAACCTCTGTGCCACACAACATAGTGTCCCAAAGTGAAATCAATAATATGATAAAAGACAAAATGATTCTGAGATGCTTCTCTGATGGAATTCCTATTGGGCCATCACTCTTGTCTGGCTCAACTCAGGAAGGCTTTCTTTCATTTCTTTTGATCAATGTTTATTATCTTTGAAATAAAATGTTTTAATGTGGATATAATCATGGAAAATATCATACAGGGAGATGTGGTGGTAAAAAATGCATTCAAACATAGGAAGCAAAGATGCATGATTTATCCATTCCTTGAACAGATACTTTGTGCTGGTTCTAAAGATGCTTCATAGCTACTTTACAAAGTGAGCGGAAAAAGTTTTTATACATAGTTTTTTTATTAGGATAAAATATAATTCTACTCAAATCGTTTAATAATCATTATGCAATTAGATAATTCATGTAAATTAAACAACACTACCTAACAAAGTCTAAAGAACTCTGAAAATTTGTCATATGAGTAAAGTTTTTTTCTAACAAGAAGCTTCCTAATCTTTGAGCTAAGCAAAAGATGTTGACATTTCTTGCTCAGCATAAAGTACTCATGACACTCATGGATTTTGAAAATCTTTGACTTATAAGAATTAGGGGAGGAATTTAATGAATTCTGTATGAGGTCACATTATAAATTAATAGAATATATAATGTGCTTTCTTTCCATTTTACACATTGATTTATAACTTTGATATCAAGTGTCTCATTAAATAATGTAAACCTAATTATAATACAAATAATTACATGTCAGAGTATGAGTTCCCTGTCAAAGAAAAGAAATTTTCATGTCTATCTGAGGGTAGTTAATTCTTATGTATACAATTTGTGCATTTGTCCTAGTGTATTCATCTGGAAACAAATGTTGCATGTTAAACTAAACTATATCTAAGTTTCTTAGTCTGTTTCCTATTCTTCCTAATACCAATTATCATGAAGAACTTCAGACAGTAAAACTTTATTATTAACAGAAGCAGAATTCACAAATATAACATCTAATATAGGTCATTTATTTTGGTAATCCTGAAAATCCCATATATTGTTAATATTATTGACTCTATTTAATAGGCAAGAAAAGTGAAACTTAGAAAAAATAAATGTTTTGCCCCAACATCACACACTTAATAACCAGTAGAGTGATTATCTTGTCCCCAAATGTCTGTATAAATTCAAACTTTTTAATCTTAATATTTTCTCTGTCCCCAAATGTGCTGACAATACAGGCAGCTGCTATAGTACAGTCACACTTCTGATTTTCCAGCAAGAGGATATGCTCTTTGTTTTATACCACATGAATGCAAACAACTTTCAGTGACCCACACACAGTATCAGCCTAGTCCATGCTAACTACTAGCAGTCCAATGATCAGGTGTTGAGGGGGGATCTGCAACATTGGAGTAGCATCAAGTGTGTCTTACAGGAAATTGCAGTAAAAAAGAAATCATAGTCACAGAATTATACTCTGATTCTGTCACCTGACTTCAGTTGGTTCTTGTTTATGAGTCACACCAGCTGGCCACTATGGATTTCTCATTTGCCAGCTATGACATGAAGGGTGCACAGATGTTCCATAAGTCTCCTCACAACCTTTGATGTTCTGCTTTTTGCAAATATAATTGACTACACCGGAACCCCATGCATGTCCTCAGTTTCACTCTTGGAATGAATAGAAACCTTTATACTTTGAGTGATTTGCTTGGTAAAAGGGCAATGTATAGTCTATGGTTTATAATAAATGTGAAGTGACTAAAAGAAAAGTGAAGTGATTGGTCTTACAAGTTGAACCCAGGATAGGATTCAGATGGTGAATAATTCCATATAAGTTTCTTTTATTTATAATACAATTTTGCTTAGTAACACTTGATATCAGTGGACTATGGGTCATGCACACCATCAAAACCACTCTTTTTCTGTGAGAAATGTCCCAACAAAGTTAGGCAAGATTGAAAGGTTGTGGTGTGGTCCTTTGTGAAACCCAAGCATAACTATTTGATATTCAGCTATATCTTGATAGAAAAGTGGAATGTTGAGGAAAAGGCCCATGTTTTTTAAAAAAGTATAGCCTGGTGAGTTCATGGAATCACAAAGCTCTTAATTCCATCTGTGATATTTGACTTTATACAAGTGTCTTGAAAAAAACTTTATTAGAAAGTAAGCATGCTATTCATGTACTTTCATAGGGAAATTTTTCTTATATAGTATAATAATATTAATGTAACATCATAGGGAAATTCTGATAATTACAAAATAGTTAAAATCAGTTATTCAGTTCTTTGTAGGACTACCTATTTGAAATGTATTATATAAAGATGTCAATTTATCTTCATAATTTATCCACAACTGCAACTTAAATAATATTGTAATGTTCCTTCAATAACATTTTTAAAAGGTTAATTTATCAATAAATTTAAGAGAATTAGAAAGAATTAGAATTAGATCTAGCAATCCTACTTCTGAGCCATTATCTGAAGGCTGCAAAAAAACTGATTCAAAGAGATATATGCACATACGTGTTCATTGCAGCATTATTCACAACAGTCAAAAGTTAGAAATGACATATGTGTTCATGAAAGATGAGAAAAATAAACTGTTCTATATATTCATAATGGAATACTTCTCAGATATTTTACAGCGTAGATGGGCATATAGGGTATTATAAACCAGAGAAAGATAAGCACTATGTGATTTCACTCATATGTGGTAGATAATGACATAAAACTAAAGAATAAACCAAACCAAACAAAAAAGTTTAGAATATAAGAAAAAAAGTGTGGTTTCCAGAGATAAAGGGGAAAAAAGGGATAAGAAAATTGGATAAAATGGGTCAGTTTTCTGGTGATGGATGGAAACTAGGGTTTTCGTGGTGAACATAATGCATACACACAGACGTCGATTTATAATCCTGTACAATTTTATAAATCATTGTTTCTTCAATTTAAAAAAGTGAAAAAAGAGTAATAAGACTTTCATCTTTCATTCAGATGAGCATAGCAAGGCAGTTAACAGACTGGATTTTTAAAATATAAAGAATCAGACACTAATCTTTTCAAGAGCAATATAAGCACTGCTATTCAAAATCTTAACTAGGTGCATTTTTAAAAGGGCTCATTCTATATCCTATAAATATTCTCAATAAATATGTAGGTAGCTTTTTCCTTATGTTCATGAAATGTTTCTAACTATATATGTGTTTATATATATATATATATATATTTATCATCTAGATGACCACAAAGGTTTTGATCCAACCATTATGATTTCCAGTTTAATAGACAAACTATCATGCTTAAAATGTTTTATTTAAGGATCCTGGAAATAGGGTTGATAATCAAAATATAAACAAAAGTTTTATATGTAATTGAGAAAAGAAAGTATATCTCAGTAATGCTATTATTTGGGGAATAATCTCAAAATATTAATGGGATTTTAAGAACATTCTCAAGAGACTTATTTATGAAATGCTAGATGCTAGACCAATAAAATTATTGATTAATTTTTAGCTTTTAAGGACTAACAGGGAAGGTATCTTGCTACAATACTTCCTAAAAAAACCTGATAATAAAACCTATCGTAGTGTTTTCACCAGCATTATTAGTTCTAAATCTTCAAATTAAAGCTGTGAGACGCATCAAATTATCAGTCTAGTAAAAGTTTTACATCTAAAACCCTCTCTACGATATAATTCTTCTATTATTTTTTTGTTCAAAGGGTACCACGATCATGACACAAACCAACATTCTCATCTCAAGTTTCCTGGCCCTTGTGATTCCCCTCATGATTAACTTTTCGTCTGTCTCATCAACCTATGCAGAATTTCCCACAGGAGGGCTATGGAGACTGTACATAAGAGCAATCCTTGGCTTCTAAACGTTAGTCACAGCCTTACAACCACTACACTTACCCCCACGCATTGCTCAACAGAGTGGTTAGTAGACACTCTACTGTACTTCTTGTAATTCCCCAAGGCACATCTAAAGATATCTTCTGTTCTGTAACTTTATCTTCCCTCCCTTCCAATATAATTCCAATGGAATTTATGGCCCTCTTTCTTACTTTTCTCTTTTTCTCTAATTCTTTTTCCCTCCTCTTCTTCTCTTCCTCCCTTCCTCTAATTCTCTTTCTCCTTTCCTCTCCCCTTCCTTACCCTTTCCCGTGTAGTCTCTGAGACAGCTGAGAACAAGAACTATGTGATACCTTTGTGTCTGCAGCACACACCAAAGTGTCTGACACAAGGGTGTTCAATAAATATTTTATTGAATTGAATTGGTCTGTTTTACAAAGAATGGGAGGCTTTTTCCAAGCCAGAAGTATTTTAATCATGCTAAATGGCAACCTTATAATTGTAAAGCCTAAGCCAAACCTGACAGGCACAGAATCACTTAGAGAGCTTTTAAAAAAATATAGGTTCAAGGGCTTTACCCCAGAACTACTGAATCAGAATTTGCTACAGAGAAACATGAGAAATGTTTGAAAAAAGTTATGTAGTAACACAAAACCTCTCCTAAAACAAAAAGTCTTATACTATCTTGAACCCTCTACTGGACTACAGTTTTTAGCAGAACACTTTCAATTTCTTTGTACTATTAAGAAAATAGGAATATACTCCCTAGGACTACCTCAGATCCTGTTGGATTTCATAGAACATCCTGCAAGGAAGCAGGGTAACTCTAAAAGCATTCATAAACCAAAAGCACTGAGTTATCCTATATTTTGATTGCATCAAATAACAAAGCATATTTTACACAGCAGCTTAAATTATTCAAACATATAGGGAAATGCTTGGTAATGATGAAATTTTTAAGCATGTATTTTCTTTTTTTGCAAAAGTATTCAAGGGTAAACACACTTTTAAAAATTCAGATAATTGATAACCCTTTTCAGTTATACTTGTGTTTGTAATGCTTCTTTTGTACAGACATTTATATGGTGTTCTTTTTACTTTTCTAAATAGTGATAGCTTAGAGTAAAAAGATCCCAGAAATTATGACACTTAACATAGAGTTGATTCATTAATTTCCTTAAGGATTTAAACCCAGAGACAGTCAGACATATTGCTCTGTGTAGACTGTTAATCTTGTGCCCTAAGTGGATTTTTAATAACAAGGCCCTTGAGTAGGTAGTCTGATTTGCACCTATGTTCCAAAAGATGTTGTGTTTCAGTCCTGTGACTCTGAACATTATCTGGAGATCAAGAGAGGCAAGTACAGGTTGATTAAAATGTTAGTATCACAGAACTTTAGGGAGTATTCAGATAAATCTCTCCCTTATGTGTTCTGTTTGGCAGATGCCTTGGGAGGTATCCACTTATTCAAATCAGTACATTTTTCCATTGTTTCTTTACAGAACTAGGTCAGCTTTATTTTGACTTCCACCTGTGTAAGTTTCTTTTGGACCAGAGAAAGAGGGTGCAGGAATGATTTATGTACAAGATTACTTTAAGTGCCTGTGTTGGTCACAGAACATGTATTTGGGCTTGAACTATTAGCAATCTGAGTTTCTCTTTTCCTTTTCTTCCTCTTTGGGAGATACCTATTTTTTTTCTGCCAAGGTAACTCTAGGATAATGTTTATATCATTATGCTTTCAATGATCAATAAGAAAAAGAACGACATATTTGAAGGCCATTGAGGAATTCTAGAACAGGAAAGTCAAAAATGCCTAAATCCTCCTTTGTCCCAGTCACTTCTCCAAATGCAGTCACCAAGGAAGTTATGCAAAAATATAAAGAAAGTGACAGAATAAAGCAAAATGCCACTTAAGTTTTGTTGAGAGGCTACTCAAATTCAAATCTAGTTTTTTTTGCAAACATGGGACAAAGTGCACAACTTAGGTCTTAAGAAGCTTCTCTTCTCTCCTTCCTTTTCTTTCTAGAAAACCTAAATCTGATCACTTTGTAATCTTTAAGTCAGGACATATAGGACAGGATAATGAAGAGATGAGAATAAAAAACTCACTAATGAGAAATGACCTGACCTTCCCAGTGTACAAGATACCTTTGTAAACAACTTGTAACAACCGGTAGCTATCAGTTGTTAGAGGAACCGGGAAACAAGTTAATTTGTGATTGTCTTGGCTTTTTTGTAACATAGGTGGAGGGAGATAATAAAGCCCACCCCAAAATATAAACAATCAAGCTCCACCCAATTCAAGAGACCAAGTTACCATGGAAAGGAGAAAAAGGCAGTGTGCATGTAAACTTTAATGAGTTCATTAAGACAACCTTTCTGGGGGAGCACAAAGTGGACAACTAGAGGATGAAGCCTCTGGGGAGCAGAGAGGCATGTAGCTCTCCTCTCCTCTGGAGGATTAAGACTGCTTGTTGTTTGAGCTCTCGCAAAACAGCAGGCACTTTCATAAGTTGTATATATAGAAATAAACCAAGAATGTCCAAATGAGAGCAAGCAAAAGCTATTTATTCAGAGTTTGTTACAGCAAGCAAGTCAACCATCATTGCTTGCATTTCAGCACGCAGACAGAGAGATGGGAAAGCTGTTTAGTAGGGAAAAAAACAAACAAACAAACAAAAAAAACGTGCAACTGCAGTTGTGGAGACTCTGGAAGCTGTAGTCTGCCTAACTAGAAACCAACCTTTGTGCTTGGTTAGGGATACATTTTTGGTTTCTTTCGTTGTTGTTAGGTTTTAAATAGCAAGTGGGTATAAAAATTTGGGAAGCTCAGTTATTCATCAAGTACTGGCCATTTTGATCTAATTACTACAGAATTTATTTTCTGACCTCCAAAATTATTACCAGACAAAACAGTCATTTCTTATAGTCTGTTTCATAGTAGGCTGACTTTCTGGACTGGTTATTGAAGAGAAAGTGTTGGTTTCCTGGGCAATTTACTGTAGTTTTATAGCTCAGAGCTCTATTTTTTTTTTTTTAATTTGGTTAGTCACTGCCTGTTTATATATTCAGTCTTTCTACTACTTTTCTACTACTCAAGGAGTGATCCGTGAATGAGCAGTGTTTCAACTGTAAGCATGTTAAAAACGAAGACTATCAAGTCCACAGATCTTCACTATTGGAATCTTAAATGATTCTTAATTAAAATTAAGAAAAAAAATAATTAAAGTTAATACTTGGTAAACACTAGACCATAATTTTCCTTCATTATACCACAGAGAGTTACCACCTTTATTTTAGAGGCAAGAAAATTTTTCTCAACAGATAAAGAACAAGTAAGTGCCATGGTATTCATAGAACTGTGCCCCAAATAGTACTACATGATAAATTTTTCTTAACAAAATGCACCTGGCAATGAAATAGAGGGTCCATGCAGACAGTGATCATGTCTTGTTCAGGGACGGAAAGGTTAGTGAGCCCTGGGTTTCAAGATAGAGGAATTTCTGCTGTTTTAAGAAATCTTTAGTGTCCTCTTAAAGCCAAGACTTTTGAACTTTCACCTGGGATTTTTTTTTTTTTTCCTTCTTATAATGATATGGGAGGCTGGGAAGGTCTCTTTGAAAAGGCTGAGCAAGCAGGGAATCTCAGCCCCAGTCCTCAGATTCTTCTGGTTCCTCCTGAGAAAGAATGTAAGGAGAGTTAGACATGAGTGCAAGACAGGTTTATTAGAAACACTCACAAGTGGGTGTGGGCATTTTCTAGACTAAAGTAAGGATAGTTCACCTGTGAGATACACATGTTGATATGCTCTGAAATAGAGAGAACCACGCAGGAGATTAAAGACCAGTGTTTCCTGTAATTGCTGGGGACTGATTGTATCAAACTAATTAATATTCATGATATTTCAGTGAAAAGGGTGAGATTTCTTTGACAGAGGACAGGTCTTACTAAAGGAGAATGTGCATTTAAATCCTAATATGGATACAGGGCAGAGTTGCTTTTCAAGTATTTTTGATGGAATTTTCCTTTTTAGTTGCCAATTAATTCTCTTATAGCTGGCCAAACTGTCTCAATAAGAAACAAAAATAATTAATTATCTGTGATCACTATCCTTAAATAAAGTGTATCTTTTTGTGGAAAGTAATAACAAAGGTAGAATTATGTGATATATACTAAATTCCTTCTTTGTTCAGAATTAATGGCTTTAATTTTTTTATTCAACCTGTTAGGTTATATGGAAGGACTTGACCTTGATGTTCCAAAGACTCTACGTAATCATTGAAACTTTGTGCCAATATCAGTATAAAGTTATAAAAATGTTATGAAGGAACTGCAATTTGTGCATCAGTGAGGCCACAATAGGGATAAAAATATTTTCCTGCATCTGAAACAATGACTCAAGACCAGGAAGTTTGACTATGGGTTGTCTACAGTTAAGTGAATTATAGCAACTTCTGAAAACACCGAAAGATTGATACCATCTGAAGTTTAAACTGAAGGTAGGAGCCGTCGCATTTAGATTTAATTCTTCCTTTCTTTGCTTATGATCTACCTACAGTGAGACAAGTAAGGTAAGAAATGCCATCAGTTAATACTATTTCTTAAATATAGGGTTATATTCTACAGGAAAAATGTATGAATAAAAGAAGAACTTTTTCCTCTAAAATTTTGTGTAACCATATTTGGGAAAAAAAACTTTACTTTTTCATTTTTTCTCCTCATACTTGTAAGCAAGATGACACTCTCTAACCATTGACAACCCTCAGATCAATAGGTATAAAGACTACAGAAATAAAGTAATTTATTGAATATGCATCAAAAATCCATCACATGATGGCAGACACAAATATTTTTTACTATTCTCTACTATAAAATGTAATCAGACGCTTTTAATATGCTTTTATTTGTTCCCAACAGAGAAAAATATCTAATGTTTTATAAAGATCCAGATGAACTTAAATGAATTATCTATCTAATAAAGCAATCAAACAATCTTTTCAGTAAGTTTTCATAGCAAAATTGGAGCATAATATAACCGATACAATGATTTTAAGAAGCAATATACCAGTAAGAATTGAAATAGAAGGGAAATATTATATGATATAATACAGTAATAAAATACAACATAACATAATATAAATAATAGTTCAATATAAATAATTATACAAGCTATATTCTTTTTCTAAATAGTTTTTAGTTTTTATACTTTTTCCATGGTAATTTCAGTCCTACTCTTTACTTACAGGAAAAGGCATTAAAAAAAAGGAAGCCATTTCACTGCCTTTTGAGACCAGAGAACTTCCTTAGGATATGGCATTCAGGTTTATGTTTTATTTGTAAGGCAGACTCAATAATGAGTGATCGTCAAAACATTGTGGGTTATTTTTCATGTACCAGAAAACCAACTTACAGAAATAACAGACCTGGAGGTGAGCAGAGTAGAAATCATTTTTGCTGGTTATGTCTTCCAAATATCTACTAGAAGTGTTTTGTGGAATCCCGGGGCTAAATGGAACTTATTTTGAAAGCTACAATTCAATATGGCATCTGAAAACAATTGAATTACTTTAACTTATAACCTTTTGTCATACATTAAATACTATATGTATTCTTTAAAGTTTGAATGCTTCTAAACATTGCAAATCATTTATTGGCTATGTCTTTTTGCATTTTAAATATTTTTTTCTAAAATTCACTATATACATGAAAAAGACCATTGGTAAGATATTTTCCCAAAGCAGACAGAATAGTAATGAAATTGTAATACAAGACACACAGAGAGTCAGAGAGAAAAGCCTTAGATCCTGGAATCCCAAATGAGACCAAGCACAAGTTATGGTCACAGTCATTCCCAATTGGAACTGCTATATTATTAATGGGAGGGAAGTGATTATAAATATAGTACAGACAACATTTAAAGACAAGATGACAGAAAGTATTTTAATTATAAACTCAGAATGCATTGCTTACATTCATTAAAGACATCAAATTACAATGGTATTTTTACTTTATGAATTTTCCTTTTGGTATTCAAAACCAGAAAGGGTATCATGTTTCTACTTTAACTGTAAATTCAGTGGTACTGAGCGATACTTAATAGGTGCTTGTGGTGGTTTCAGGGTAAATTCAAAGAAAGTAGAAGTCTTGGATGGATCACAAAGCCAATATCTTTAAGTACAATGGAAAATGTCTTGCATATGGTGTGCATTTTTCTTATTGAGAAGATAGCCTAAAGTTTAGTAGCATAGAAAATAAATGGGTATCATTTTGGCTCATCTGTATCTATAGAGCAATAGTTCACTGGTCTGTCATTAATGCCTATTCCTCTAATGAACATGTATACATAGTAAATCTGGTCAAAGTTGTAAAAATCTGGTCTGACTTGGAGACTACAAGTTTTACAATGATGGTTCTCATTTTTAATTCTCAGAAGAATTTTAAATCAGAACTTTTTGTTGTTGCATTCAAAGATTAATCAGATCCACAGGAAATAATATTGTTTCTCAATCAAATAAGCTAAATACTGGATGCAAAAATTAACTGCAGGCCTGCCCTGGTGGTTTAGTGATTAAGTCTGCTACCTCCAGTCAGCACAAGTCACATGCATCCCAAAGACCTGTTTTCCCCGGGATTTCGGAAAACAAACAAGATGAACAACTAAATTTTAAAAAAAGTTTCTTCTTCCTCAGAAACACAACAAAAACAGAACAACAACAAAAAACACAAAAATGACCCACTAAGTGCAATTTTTCAGGTGATACACTTTTAGCCAATTCATCAAGAAGATTCCTGATAAACTGAGAAGTAAAATATTCCAAGTGGGGAAATCAATGGACAGTTAAAATCTAAGATCCCTGCTACTAACAATGTATGTGATTTCAAGTAGTTCACTCTACCACACAAGCTCAGGAAATGGTGTTGTTGGTGTCTATCTTCAAAGTCCCTTCCAGTTTTAACATGGCTATGCCATTATAATAACTAATGCAGCAATTTGAATAAGAAAAATATGAGCATGACTTTAGAGAGTAGTAAGAATACAACAATGGGAGTCAGGCAATGTATATTCCAACTATGTCTCTTTAAGTAGATTGTAGAATGGTCTCATATTCACTTCTTGGTCTCTTTCTTTACTTTATTCTGATATTGAGGACAAATATATTGCCTTTTCAATTAAATTCTGCCATTTGATATTGATGTCTCATGCATCATAATACACACACACACACACACCTCTCATAGTCGAAAAGAAAAATAAAGCAACAAATCTACCTAAATATATATTTTTCAATTATAATATATTAGAGTTATTTAATCCATGTATTCTGCCACACAACTTGTTTTATATTGACCCCCAAAGAAAATATGCCCTGGCATTTCTATTTAATTAAAGAATATTCTGAGATTTTCAGTTTGGTATTAAATATATGTTCCAACAAATACATTTATAATGAATTATGTGTGAAGAAGTTGCATGATTTCCAATTTTCATTATGTCAAAAACGTTTTATTGATTTTAGAATAAATTATAGATATTGAACTGACAAAAGAAAATGATACTATATTGCTCTTTTTGTTTTGTATTATGATCCCATGGAAAATTTATACAACTAAAGGATTCCTTTTTTTTTAAACCTGAATACTTGAGTAAACTATTCTATAAGGACTTTTTTAAAACCTCAATCTTAAATAATTTTAAACATTTGGCCAGAGAAGAAATCTAATAGTTATATTAAATTAAATACAGAACAAAACCACGTTTATGTTCTCTATCAAAGTGACTGCTGAGTTTTATCTAAGACAGCTTTGAATGTAGAGAAATGGTCCTGTGAAAGTCCTAATAAGAATATGCCTTTATTGATAAAGAATACTTTTCAATCCATAATGAAAATCTGTTCTTTCCAAACTGAGCTACTCTCTTCTAATGGATAAAGTAGAGTTAACTGGAAGTCAGCCTTTTCTTGAGAAAAAACAAAAACAAAAACATGCCCATCAGAACAATGTTAGCAGTGGGACCAATTCCCTTAGTAAAAGATGGCAAATGTTGCCCTTTGTTATTATTTCACTGAGTAGAAAAGGCATGATCTTTGCCTCTTGTAACTCACTGAAAACATCATGTTGAAAGGAAATGGAAATATGGAGATCAACTAATTTAATTAATTTTTGTTCTCTTTGTAGAGAATTGGGGCATAAAGTCAAAGCAGTATAGATGACATGCTACCAGGGTAATACTTGACTATCTATTGGATTAGCTCAATCCTAAATATTTGTGAATAAAAACACTTGTGTGACCTAACCTTCTTAAAGAGTTAATTTTCTTCTTTTGGTATTTCATTATTTCCGAGAGTTCTCTTTCTCAGCCATTTGGATCTTCCAATCTGTGACTTTTGGATACTACTTCCTTTTTCAAAGTTTATCTCACAGCTCACCTCATCAATTAAGATTCTTATAATCCTTTGAATGATCTAATTTCTCTATGAAAATCCAAAAAGTTCTAATAGTGACATTAATGTCTTTAACAATTATTAACATTATATTTGGACAAAAGAATAGAAGTGCTTTTTAAAAGAAGTTAATGTATATTCTCATAGAAGATGATGGACTATATCATAGAATAAACAACAGAGTTAACATAGCAAGATATTTCAGAGATGGGACTATTACAGAGAGAATGGAAGAGAATGAATAAAGTCAAAGAATAATTTGAATAACTAAAGCAAAAAATTAGGATTCAAAAAATTTGTAGAATGACCTTTATTTCTAAAAATGTACACATTTAGGAGTATTTCAGAAGGTCACCCACCCAGAAGAGAGGCTATGTGGGGAAAAGCAGGGACTGCAGTTGGCAAGGAGCCTCTCTGTAACCACAGCTATCAACAAACACATTGCATGGAACTCTGCACTTTTCTCCTCCAAAACAGACAAGAACTCCTTGGTGCAACTAATACAATTAATGTTGTGTAGGAATCCTGTACAATAAAGAAAAAAGAAGGAAAGGAATACATGAAGCAATGTCAAGAATGCACATTTTTCTTAGTATTTTACTTTAGAAAGCACTCAAATTTTCTGATACTCATTTTGTGTTGCTTAATGAAACATTTGAAGTAGTTTCTGGCTATGCTAAAGCATATCTTCACATCTGCTACCCTGTAAGAAGTTCTTTAAGAATTGTTTTTTGCTTTGTTTTGTTGGTTTTGGTTTGGTTTACTTGGAATTAAAACCTCTAGGGATTATGCCTGCAGCCAGTCTATTTCTATCAAAATGGAGTCACAGTCAATTATTGAAAATGTGTCTCTCTGTGAGCAGGTGGAAGCAAAGTAAACTCAAGGAACTTCAGACTAATTTTATTCCAAATATTTTGTTTGGTTCTTAGTATCCAGATTACGTTGAGTGACATGATTCAGCCTGAAGTTCTCACTAGCGTTTTCATATGATTTTCTTCACAGAACTGAAAACAATCACATAACAGCCTGAAGAAAACAGTGATTATTGGTGCTGATTCTACCAATAGCCTTCTCATTTACATGTAAATTTTAAAATGGGACTAATCACCTCTGTGATCTTGTGTTTATAAATGTAGCAATTCCAGGAAAGGTTGAGAGGATATGAGTAAACACCTCATCACAATCTACAGAGACAACCATTGCAGAAAAGCTTTTTCAAAATATATGTCATCATTTTCTTTCTAATATCTTCTGCTGTGTAAATTCAAGGATAGCATTAGAGAAGTGTGTGACTTGAATAACAATGTGTCCCCTTGTTCTGGTAAATCTGGCAGTGCAATATCAAGGATAATGGCCTGCCATTCCAGGTTACAGAAGTTTTTAGCCCCTTAGCACATTGTGTGGTCCATTCTGCTGTGAGTTATTACATATAAGTTTGACACTCAAGCCCTCACCAAACTCCGTCCCACTGCTGGGCTATTTTTCATGAAGTTTGGAATTCTACCTTACTACTTTGGCCTAGGTATTTTTCAGTGTCTAGTAATTTATTTTACCTACAGTCTGCAAAGCATATTTCAAATGCTTAATGAACGCACTACCCACCAAACATACATACACATAGCCACCTGCCATATACCCCTTTGCTCTAGTAACTAGTTTTCAGTTTCAAGAGATACAATTGAAAAATATGAAAGCAAAGAGACCCTTTTAGCTTAAACAAGAATGTATTCTAGATGTGAGGTTTATGAATGATATGCCCTAGGTATTTATAAAAAGGCAGATGCCCCAAGCCCAGGCTTTGATTTTCTCAACTGAAAGTGCTGGAGGCAGTGCTGTTAAATCTGCAATATTTATCAAGTCCATTTCTTTAGGTGAGTCTTACATTGACTATATTTTGAGAGAAACTGAATGATATAAGCATAAAATATTAACTCTCTTAAGTTTCCTCTCATGCCTCTTTATGAAAGCAACCAAAGTTATTCAAGAAGAATCAAGTTTACATTCTCCTGCTATCTGAAGTCCAGTGGATAGATATGTCTAGGAACATTCACAAGACCCCCTCCCCAAATCATCTGGTTTCTAGCTACTAAAGATGCACATCTATCTGACTCTGTGGTCAGGGGCCATAATGAGTAAAAGCATTTCAATTGTGTATTAAGGATAATTGATCATCCCATCCCCCTAGTTTCTGGAAGAATAGATTATAGGTGACTCACAAAGGGTTTGGTCACCGGGTATTCATTCAATTGTTCAAGTTTAGGTGATCAGACTTTAACTCGCCTGATTTATGTGAAGTGAGGCAGGAGCTAGAGGTCGGGAAGTCCTGAGAAACAATGGAAAGTGTCAAGACCATCTCCCCAGAAGGTCAACATGTTACCCTTTTTGTCAAAATTCATGATTCCCTTCTTGCTTAAATTGCAGGTCATTGAGACTATTGCTTATGCTTTCAGTCAACTCAATAAAAGAAAAGATAAGCTTACACGCTCTAGTGGGTGGGAGAAAATTACTAAAATAATAAGATCAAATGAGCAGAGGTTAAAGGAGGAAGACCATCATTTTTAATAGAAACCACTTATGGCTTAAGGATTTATTATGTTAGCTGTTATTTCAATTTTAGAACATTATAGTTGAAAGAATCTCCTAGGTAGTTAAACAAATTTCTTCTCTGACTTTTACCCTCTCTTTGAAGATTGTAGGATTTATGAAGCTCATAATAAAAAGTATTTAATTCCAATACTTTGATTATTTGCTAAAAAGTTCTTAGATGGAGCCAAATGCTATCATTTTCTTAGTTCTATGACTGGTTCTGGATTTCCCCTTTGTTGGACCTGTAAGATCAGCCTTTAATAGGTGAATACATACTCATATGTAGGTTCTTGGATAAAGAAAATAACCCCTCTCAGTGGCACTTTCAGGTTCCCTCAGGTCCTTACTGTCTCTGCATCTGAAGTATTCATTTACCCATTTCTTTTAGAATATGGTTCTCTAACTGAATAGAATACCCGAGGCTTGGTTGGATAGCCAATTTATCATATAATTTGTTCTAAATATTTTATAATATAGCCTAAATTTCCATTAGCATATTTAATATATACTTACTTAGCATTTGTCATAATAGATTTACATAGAATTTAGAGTCAGCCAGAAAATTAAATGTCTGCTCATTCCACACTACCTCCATGCCAGTATTCAACAAAATCTAAAACATTCTACACTGGTTTGGAACTAAATACATTTTCCAATAAAATTTAATTGTCTTAGTCTTGAATAATTTAGTTCACAGAACAATTGTTCATTCTTTTGCCATCTATTTGAACTTTCCTTGAAAATACCATGCCATTTTCAAATGTAATATACCTGTTATTTTGGAGGGGAATATGTGAAGTAAATAATAATCAACAAATTCTAAGGTTTAAAAATATTTTAAAGAGTAATTCATTCTAAAGAGTAAATAAACCAAGGTATTATTTTAAAAGATACTATATTAATTTATATTATATATGCATATATCTTTTGACATGTATATTAATCTATTTTGCTTTAACTATCTTTATCTTATGCTAGACAGTGAGTTTATATAATCCCATCAAGTCCATGACAAATACTTATTGAATTCTTGTATTAACACATTTTAAAATTATTCAGCACCTAACACTGTAATAGACATAGGTTCTGAGCACATAGTGGTAAATGAATTATTCTCGGTATCTGGTGTCATGGAACACATAAGTGTAATCTAGTGGTGAAGACAGAAAACCAGTATGTGTGCAAGTAAACACAGATATAATTACATGTGATAATGGAAAGAAACAGAAAAACAGGATAGATGACCTACTTAAGTAGGGTCTTTTGTACCACTTTTTAAATTAACCCCACACAAAGTATTCATTTCCAATAAAAGAAAGAAATTCCATCTCTGTCATAATTTCTAATGATTATTTGGGACTACGTGTTTGTTCAAAGGTTTCTGTGGTTATTTGAGTAAGCCTTAAAACACCATTATTATATAGTTTTGAGAGACAATATCTCTGGTCTGAAATATGGAAAAAGTGATGATTGAGATTATTCTACGGTCTTAAATAGGTTCTGAGTTTTCAGTTTTTCTGTGGAATCCTTAGGAATAAACTCATAATTCATAATTGTAACTCTTTTTTGGTTTGTCATAAATGTATAACTACTGCCAAGTGATATTAATTTAGGAAACATATTACGATGTCTTGAAAGAGAGCTGTACAATTATGTGTTTGTAGTTACCCCCCTTAATGGTATTAGGTTGCTAGGAATTTCCAGGCTATAAGAAATAACAGTTTTCTGGAATTTCTTAAAAACATCATTTGAGTGCCTCATAAGAGCTGATTCCCAACAAAATAAGATGAAATAGTACTAGCTAACTTTACCTGTTTGATAAATGAAAATATATGTATTTTGTTTAGTTTGCAACTTATGGAAAAAGCAATGCCTCTTCTGAGTTTAACTTTACCTGATAGTAGTTTGGGAAGAGCAATTAGCTATAATATACATCAAAATTGGTGACCTGTTGGAAGAAAAAACTAAAGTCCAAGGAAGTAAGCATTTAGGCAAAGTTCAGGACTCAAATATTATGCCATTTCAGAGAGCTTAATTTAAAAATGGCATTTAAGATTTGGATAAGAATAAGGGAATGAGATAATTTGTCTAATTCTGAAAATGATGATTTTAGAAATCAATACGAAGGTATTGAGACTATCAGACACAAAACAAGTTAATTCTCAGTCATTCCAAGAAGTAGGGATGCTGACAAGTGAAATAAGGGCAACTAACAGAAAATAAACTTGAAAATAAAATAGGCCCAAAGATAGCATGTAGATTTCAGTCTCCCTGCTAGTCTCCCTACTTCCTCAACAACGTCTGTGTTTTGGCACAGAGTAGCTTCTGGTAAGAAATAAAACACCCAGCATAGGTTAGCCAGGTAAATTGTTCTACCCTGTGGATAGGCCAGGGCAAGGTAGCAGGAAGACAGCTTTTTCCTTATTTAAGTTTTCAGCAGTGTTTGGAAATCCACACCTGATATAGACTCCACAGTTGCAGAACCTGCTCTAGCCTGTAAGAAGGTGAATTCATGGCAAAAACAGTTGACAGAATTCCTGGGTTTTAGAGAAATAGATATAAAATGAGTCTAGTGGGAAGACCAAATATATGACGAAAGTCGAGCAGTAGAGCAAAGTCATTTCAGGAACTAGTTTTGTGAACTATTGGAGGGAGGAAGGGAAATGAAGTAAGGATCAAGGTCACAGAGGAGATATATTTGGGATAGTATAATAATAGACAATTTAAAAAAGTGTAGGAGTCCTCTCTAGGGATTTTTTTCCAGATAGGAAACAGAATTATTAGGGTTGATTGGCCACAGTTCCTTATGATTCAGTTCTTGGAAGGAATTAAATGGGATGAAGTTCAGTCTGGAATTCAGGCAGGACACTCACTATTTGACAAGAGGAAGTATCTCTGGTGTTCAACTGGGGTTCAGAGTGACCTGGCCACCAATGATTGCATTCAAATAGGCTTCTCTACTGGCGAAGTTTGTAATGATGTTGGTAGAGTGCAGACAAAACTAAATCCAAAAGCTTTCTGATATGGAGTTGAGAGATATTAAGAGCTGATACCTCCAAGGATCTTAGATTATAAGGCAACCTGCACCTCAACCCATGACCTGTTGTTGGGAAGGTTCTTGATTTACTGTTCTATTACTTCATCATTGGCTCATAGTGAGGTGCAAAAAGCCTTAATAGTTC
Organism: Solenodon paradoxus; assembly: GCA_004363575.1. Taxonomy (NCBI): domain Eukaryota; kingdom Metazoa; phylum Chordata; class Mammalia; order Eulipotyphla; family Solenodontidae; genus Solenodon; species Solenodon paradoxus. The sequence goes on along the minus strand of RJWH01000445.1, from coordinate 183,854 downwards.
ATTTACCCAATGGTACCCTCTGAAATAGGCTGACTAGTAGTAAAGATTGATAGAATAAACCAAGCATGCTACTGATTGGGAAGCAAAGTTCCAAGTCAATTACTTTTATCCAAAGAACAGAAAACAATACATTAGACCATTTTTTTTCTTTTCAGTGACATTCATTTACATGCTAGTAAAAGGATACCAAAAGTTTATAGATACTTGGTGAAGAAAAGAGTATATTATAATCTAATCTTATTTTATGCTTTCTGAAACAGACTTTGTTATTTTCCTTACAAGTTAAAGGAAGGAGACCATCATAGATGATGAAAAAAAGAAAAACAAAACAACTAAATATTTAGCACAATTGAGTGTAGGGTCATAGATATGGAGAGAAGAGTAATATTATCTGAGAGAAACCCACAGAGCATTCCTTATTAGTCAAAAAAATTAAAAATCTCTTCTGTTTTTTCCTTTGAGTTCAGAGGTTTTAGCTCCTAATAAATAGGAACTTTTTCTTAGAAATTTATTATTTCAGCTATCATCAGACATAAATCATAAATGAAAATATTTCTTTGTAATTGGTTAATCATCACACTGTGACTTAAGAGTGCTTACCAGAGCCTGATTGTTGGCAAGTTAATATATCTATCTACCATGAACAAGGGGTCACTCTATAAAGATAAATCATAAAATCACCTTGATATGTCAATACTATTTTATTCTTCTTAAGCACACTCCCTAAATCAAGTTCTAATTTCAATCTGTTATTCATTCTTGAGAAAACAATGGTTTAATTTCCAGTAGAATCGGTTAATGATTTTTCAGTGCATTACTGTAATTCTCCTTATTCTAAATTTGTGATGAATAATATATTTCCAAGTAAATCTAATTTTATATAAAAACAACTGTAACTAAGAAATATCATGTTAAGTACTAAATGCATCATAACTACTTAAAAGTTAATCCATCTTCAAATAAGAAACCATGAACTGTATAGATTCTTATTCTTCAACATTTCTATGTATGGTTTCAATATTAGCATTACGTTCTTTAGACTTTCTAAAAATGCGTTCATTGATGATAAGACCACTTTTTAAAGCTTCATTTTATTAAAAAGCAGAAACAACCAAAAAGTGTTTCTTTAGCTTTCTTCAATTGAATTGCATAAATAGTAAGACTACCAGTATGGGAATTTAATATAATTTATGTGAAATCAACATCAATCCATTATTGAAATTAAATATTAGAATATGCAGATTTGTATGGACTTGAACAGTGTGGAAAAGAATCACTGGTGCTCATGGACCACCCATTTCGAAACTCAATCTAGTCCCAACAGATGGCTATCAAAACATAGCACACCTCAATCATCTTGGCAAGAAAAATACCTCCTCACATTTTGATTACATTTTAAGGATTTATTCATGCAATGCCCCCAGAGGAGACAAATAATGCCAGAAAATTATCTTAGCTTTTCCAAGGTAATAAATTTGAAGAAATATAATCAAAGTGTCATAAAATGTATTTTCTTCTTCACTTTTCATTTCAGCATTTATTTCCTTCTGAATTTAAGCTTAATATGTTACCTGTCTTAGTCATCTATCTCAATTCTTTGTCTTTTTACCCACTACCTATTGTTCTTTTCCCCCTTTTTTTCTCTCCTGATATAATGAGATATTCATTGAGCATCTAGTCCTTAAGCTAAACTTTTAAGGCAGAAGTTTCAACAACATGACAAACTTACTTACAATCTTATACTTCAAATGAGTAGGGAACTATTTTTCCGGTTTTGTAATATTTCCTTTCCTGAGAAGGGAATTCTGGTAGGGAAAAGAAAGGTAGCCTGAAGCTGTGCCTTTAGAGGGGAAAATTGAGCACGTGGAGCCTTTCTGCACCTTTTCCTGACAGTTAAGTGACCACTAGAGAGCTCTGTTTCTCTGAGTTGAATCACTTCCAAGCTGTGGCTATATGTAAGCCTACATTGGTCAGCTCTGCCTGAGCCAGTCAACAAGTTGTTTGGTGAACATTTGCTGTTAAGAATCTAATACTACAATGAATTAAATCACATTCTCCAATATCAACTTTATAAGCATAAATCTAAATTTTACTTCACTTAACAATTTGTAGAAAACATAAGAGGGCAAAAATAGTGAACTGCATTCAATATCCAATATCTTTCTCTCTTATGCGTTTGTGCCAGACCTTCAACCTTAACCCTACTGAGGAGTTTAAAATAAGTAGCCTGGAAGCCATTATCATTTGTGTTTAGAAACTACCCAACTAATAAAAGATTTAATCCTTCAAAGTGTTCAAAGTGAGATTTTATTATATTTCATACCGAATTCTCACTCACTACTCCCTCCCCCTCAAAAAATAAAAAGCTCATAAATACCTCAGTTATTCTCTCTTAAATATACAATCAATGAAACTCTAATCAGACATGGCATCTCACAAAAAATAATGAGGTACAGAACACTACTGACTGAAAAGTAAACACTTAATTTCACAGCATTGACTCAGCCAGAATACATCGAGATGAACTTCTTAGTTTTGTCATTCAACTAGCTGTCGTTTGATACTAAAATAGCAAGAAACAAATGCAGCCAAGTTAATTTTTATGATTTCCAGTACTATTTCATTTCTCATTCTTATTCTATCCAAGCATGCCTAATCTAGAAATAGTACCCAGAATCTGCTAACACAAGTATTAAACCAATAGATGATAACCAGAATTGAGAGGTTGGGTAGAATCATAACTGTATTTATCTGTTTGTTGGTAAGCAAAGAATCATCTTGCCTCACATCAAGACTTAACAATGAATCAAAGGGTAAACCTACAACTTAGGTGACAGGAAAAGTAAGAGAAAAATTCTCTCTTTGGCTTGAGGAAAAAAAAAAAACATTAAAAGCAAAAATTACAGGATGAGATACTTCTAATCTGCTGTAAATGTTGGTCACTAGGAGGAGATGGCCTTAGTAATTGCCTCTGCATCATTTAGAGGCCAAGGAGGAGGAAGAATGTTAAATCAAACTCAGAGATACTGTTAGGCAGTTGTAGGATTTGAAGTTATTGTTCCATTCTCTCTTCAAACCCCTTGTGAAATACATGGGACACTGACATTCTCCCTTTGTTTTCTGGATAGACATACTTTGATAGATAATGACATACTTTGTATTTATTGTTAATTTGTTGATAATTATCTATCATCATCAGTATGTTTGATTTTTATTAGCACACCATACTAACTTACTGTTGACATTTTTGAATAATTACCAGCGAATTTCTACTTAAACAAGCAAATCTTGACTTGGTAGTAGTTCAACAACACCTCTCAAGCCGCCTCTTTTCTTACTCTATTAGCTAGTTATCTATCCTTTATTTTGACAAAAACATTGAAGAGAAAGGAATGTTCAATACAGAGTCCTCCTAAATCACTCTCTGGTGAGTTTAGCATTCAAAACCAACTCTTCCTAGGCACAGGTGTCTCTTGTCTCTGAAGAAAGGAAGCCCTCATATGCCTTGAGACTGTCAGTCAATCAGAAAAATAAGGAGAAACTTTGGGCATTCAGAGTCATTAGCCCCTCAAATTCATTAGAATGTATACAAATGCCTGTAGTTAGTTTACAAGCGACCCCATAAAAATTGATAACTCAGAAAAGGTCTGTGGGCTACTAGGAGTTCCAATGCTTTCCATCTGGATATTAGTAATCTACTCAAGAAGCACTTGTCAACAACAGTGGTGACGGGGGTGTGCAAACCAAAACCCAGTAAAAAGAAAACGCAGGACCTTGCAACTTCATATAGGCAAAGGTCCTTATCCTGAGGGCTCAAAAGTTAACTTGTCTTTTGCCATGTTATTTCTTGAGAAATTATTCCAAAATGCGTATATGAATTGTCATAATCCTTATAGCACTTGGCTAGAAAAAGTTTTGAAAAGACCTTGTGAACCTCTCAGTTGATACTAAATACATTTCTAACTGTGAGTAAAATGCTCATAGAATCCAAAGCAGAGAGTTTTTGGAAAATATTGTTTTTCTTTGACTTGAACATAAATTATTTGATATGTTTCAGGAGATTTTCTTATTTACATTTTCTTTAATTAATATAAAAATATTTTTCCAAAAACATGATAATAATATAAAACAAAGTAACAGGTTAATACTATTTCAATTTTCAACCTATTGGACAGGGTCAAAATGCTTATATTGTAGTATGTGATGATGGAGGCTATTGAATTAATAATTTATATATGACCAAGCATAGTACCTGGCATATGGTAAGTGCCAAACATATGGTCAGTCTAGTTCTTGGCATAAGGTATGTCCCCTTCTTTTTCATTCCCAACTCATTTTTTCTGTGCCTAAACAAAAACCATGTTGGAAAAAAAAAGAACAGACTCGCCAGAATTTTTTCAGAGAATCTAAAGAAGAGACTATATTTCTTTGAATTTTAGGAAAGGCAAGTATCACTCAATTGGATAAATTATTTGTTCTAGTATTTCTATTTTTGCAGAGTAAGAAAACTGACAAATTTTATCCATCTTTCTTCCCATTTTCATCCTCACAACAGAGTATTTTTGTGATTTTAGAACTGTCAGTTGTTACAGTAAAGACTGATATATTGATTACACTTGGGACCTCAACCAGCCAAATAAAATTCTGATGAACACATCCTGGTTAGTTCTTCATCTCTGTTCACTGCTAGAATTCTAAATACTAGCATACGACATTCCATTGTGTGTTTCTAAGGGATTATACTTAATCACAAAAAACATAAATCAGTGTTGTTGTTATGAATCAGTTAAAGCTTTGTCAGATTTTGGATCAATTACTTTGTGCATGTATTTGAACATTTCCAAATGTAATCTAAATTAATACAAATGAAGTCTGATAAGTATTTATCAGTTATCTTCCTTGATCCCTTCAAGAATACTTGCTTATAGAACATTAAAATTGAACTAGAATTTGATGTACACCAAAAAAATATGTAATAACATTTCTCCTAGTCTGTCTTAAATTACTTGAAAGATACAAAAAAAGAATTTTATAAATATTTTTGATGATAAAGGAGAATTCCCATTAAAATTTCCAAGAGTGATTTAAAATTGATATACAATCTGTTCTAAAAGTCAGCTAATGCTTCTTGTCTCATGAGTTCACAAGATAGTTCAACTTCAAAGGGCAATCACATGAATTCTGGATGCATATTACTTGATACCAGACTTAATCTAAATTATTATTCCAAATTAAAGTTCAAATATAATTTCTACCTTCTAACTGAGCATTCTTTAAAACACATTAAATTACATAGTGAATAAAAATATATATTTTAAGTTAACTCCCTGTACTGAAGTGTCTAAAACTGAAACATCTTTTTCAATTATAAAGCCATAAAATCACCAGAAATAATTATACTATTAAATTGATTTCCGGGTGATATTATATTGCTGCTATTAACAGAATTAAATCAATGTGTATCTGTGAATTCTTCGTGAAAAGGTGCTACATACTGTCTCTTAAATTATACTAAATCTAACTCTTTTTTCTTACTGAAACAAAGGAATAGGACAAGAAACCTAAGGAAACAACAGAAATCCCCAAGTCTAAGAAAGTGTATTAGCTAGATGTGATTAAAACTAATTCAAGTGCATGTATAAAGACATTATATAACCTAAATTTTAAAAAGAGGTGATATAGATTTAGAGAAGTACTACATCAACAGAGCCAACATAAATCTTGCTATTTCCTTATTTTTCTTTCCATTCTTCTCTAATGAGACCTGAACATATCAAGATAACTACAAAAGGAAATTAATCTTATACTGTCACCTATCACACTGATTGTGTATTAATGTGTTGGTGAGTGGCATTTGTTTCACATATTCACATACTAGCTCCATGGTCTTCAGTTTTTAATCACAGAGAATTCAAGACACTTGAAGTAAAAATGTTCAAGTTATATAAAGAAGAAGAGGGATGAGAACCAGAAATAAGATCAATTATCTTAGATATTAAATCAGAAGAACAAAGAAATAGCAAAATTGGTGTTTATAATAATAGCTCTTTTGTTTAAAAAGTACTCTGAACTTTGATACCCTGTGAGATAAGAGAAGAAAAAGTGAAGAGATTTTTATTAACATGCTCATTTTAGAAATAAGAAATACAGGTTTAATAAGTATGTATGACTTAACTAAAGTTACAAATCTCTAAGAGATTCTTTTTCTAGTGCTCTTTTTAAGACTGTAATGAATCAATTATGTGACTAAAAACTCGAAAGTTGTAAGAAGGCGCAATGATGACAAAGTTTCGAATCAGAGGGAATTTCTATTGTAAGCCTCCTGAAGAAAGAAGGATACCATTCAAAAAGAAGATCTATACTTATATATCTGTATGGTCTATATCTGTATCTCAACCATGATCATGCTAGTGAATGATTTAATTCTCCTTTATACCAAGAGTTTTACAGTGCTTTGCACGTTTTCTTTAAGTTAGCCAGAGTTCCCTGACGTAAGACCCTTTGAATTTTGACATTTGGAATGGATACTATAAGAATAGTGAGGCGAGAACTGGATATCAGCCCTGCATTCTGTTTTTTGTTGTTGTTGTTGTTGTTGTTTTCTCACAGCCATATAGCTCAGCAATTCTGAAACCACTTTCCATGCATAGTAGGGTTGAACAAATGAGTAAATAAACTACTTTTACGGGGAAGTTACATGTAAAAAGTTACAAGTAAAAAGAGGAGAACAAGCAGAATGAATTAGAGATAACGCTATTAATTTATTTTTTATATATACATATATACTAACACATAGAATACATATATACATGTGTATATACGTCAGTGTATATACATATATATATGCACACACATACACATGTACACATACATATACTATACACATATACATTTACATTTCTGAGTTCTGTACAGTGATAGGATCTAGAAACTGAGCTATCCCTAGGAGTATATCCATACCCAGACCTTGGTTTCTAAATGCTACTTCTCTCCCTGCCCCACAAAAAAAAAAAAAAAAATTGAGCCAGAACTTCCTGGAGAATTGTTCTAGTCCTGAAGTAAGGAAGATAGAGATGTTTCTGAAGCATCTTACAGCAGCAGAAATTAAAGAAGTGAAAAAAAAAAAGGATGCATTAATAGCAAAAGATATAGAAGCCAATCTGAAGAGAACTTCCAATGTTAAACACAGAACAGAAAATCTTCCTTGAAGAGAAATTCCAAATAGCACATCTAAATACTTAACTCCTTAGGAGGTGGAACCTAATTTCCATCCTCTTGAGTGTGGGCTGGACTTAGTGACTTGCTTCCAATCAATAAATATAGAAAATTACTAATTTCATAGCAATGTAAGCTGGCAGACACTAATTTAAATGATCAAGATGAAAATCACTAATGACAAGTCATGTTGATATTATATATTCCCTGATATGATACAATGAGAAAACCACTTTACCTCTACTATTTTTCTCCCAAACCCTTAATTTCAGTCTAATAAATTGATCAAATTCAAATTGACAGAAATTCTACGAAATCAGTGGTCATTATTGACCAAAACTTTCCAGATCCTTAAAAAAGAAGACTTAAAAAACACTGTCACAGACAATAAAATCCCAAGACAATGTAAAGACTAAATTCAATGTGCTATCTTGAATTTATAACAAATCCTAGATAAGGGAATTTAGTGAATAGTATTGTACTAATGTTAAATTCTTAGTTTTGACAAACAAATTATGATTATACAAAGTATTAACATTGGGGGAAGTTGGATGAAGGACAATTGTTAGAACTCTATGTACTGTATTTACAGTTTTGCTTTAAATATAACATTATTACAAAATAAAATAAAGATAACTATTTTTTTCTTATTTCTCTCTAAATGATGCATGATGCTTAATAAATAGACTACAGAATTTCATTCAAAGTGGAAACAAGTCTGCACAATTACATTTGAGAATTTTAAAAACATAATCTCAAACATTCTGAGAGTTTGATCTAATGGTGTTTTATGGATAAAATAAGACACAGATTGTTCTCTTCATAGATTGTGGACTAAGAATCTATGAAAATTTATACATAGTTATTTGAAACTTCCTTAAAGAATCTACCAAGTGGCATACTATGCTGAAGAAGATATTTCTGTAATAGCACATAAAACAAAATGAGGACGTATTGTAAATATCAGAATTTATCATCCAACAAGTATTTATTAAATATTTATTATATTACAGCTACTCTGCTAGTCAGTAGGGATATATTTCAGTGGAACAGACAATGAATCTTTTAAGAAATGTACAGCGTAGGCACATGAAAAGATGTTCCTACTCGCTGGCTATAAGGGAAATGCAAATCAAAACCACAACGAGATATCACCTTAATCCTGAGAGACTGACTATTATTCAAATGTCTGGAAGCAACAAATGTTGGCGAAGATATGGAAAAAAGGGAACACTTCTACACAATGTAGGTGGGAGTGCAAATTCGTACAATCCCTATGGAAAGCAGATTGGAGATTCCTCAAAAAGTTGAATATGGAAATTCCAAGTGATCCCACCATCCAACTTCTGGGTGTCTGCCCAAAAAACATGATAACATTAATATACAGAAATTTATGCACCCCATGTTTATTGGAAACTTATTCGTAATAACCAGAACTGTAAACTACTGAAGTGTCCAATGTCAGATGAGTGGATAAAGAAGACATGGTCTAGATACACAATGGAATACTATACAGCCCTTAGAAGAGATGAAATTCTGTCATTTGACTCAACATAGATAGAACTAGAAGGTGTTATGAAAAGAAGAAGCATAGATACCAGATGTCTCACTCGCAGAAAAAAACAAAAAAAAAAAACAAAGGAAAGATGAAATAAAACCAACCCTTGGATACTAGCAATAGAACTGAGGTTACAAACAGGAAATGGGATGTGGTGGGGCAGGGGCTGTGGGGATGGTGGCAGAGTCACGGACAGTGGTGAAGAACACTTGGAGATTTGGTTGAAGGCAAGGTGTGTTTGCATATATCTGAGGAATGGGGAAACTGCATATACACATACGAGTTTATTTTAATGTGTAAAATCATAGTTACCGAATAAGAAACATACTGTTTAATGGAACAACAATGAAGATATTATCCCTTCAATTCTAAAGCCAAAAAATACTTTTCATTGTGACTTTCATATTCTCAATTTTGTTCAAGAACACAAAATAACTTTCAAACCTAAACTAGAAATATAAGTAAACAGTTTCTTTATGAAATCTACTTATAATCCTGAGTGGCAATCTAACTTTCATTTCCTTTCCCAAAATGTTGCTGATAAATAGAATATTCATGTCCATCAAGTTTATTTAAATAGAAATGTTGATGTGGATGTCATAACCAAAGGAATAGAAAAGCAAGTAAATATGATAGTAGAAAAATTTAAATATTAAAATCAACTTTTATTTCAAGAAGATCAATAAGACTAGTAATTGATGTCAAGGATACTATCTATTTATATGTATAGTATTTCTTTATAACGAACAAAGTTTCATTTTAATTACATATTTTTTCCTAAAGGAATAATTTCAATAGTTACTAAACACATGTAAGTAGTTTAATTCCATAGGATTTAGATGTTCTGCCATGTTATTATTTATAAAACATTATATGTTCCTTTTGTAATTTTCTAGGAGAAAGTCAACAAAAGCAGGGATGACTAAAATTCTCCAACTTCTTCTAAAAGATCAAGATTGAATTACAACATTTTAGTGTAACAAAGCAAACATCTATTATTTTGTGTTTATATGAAGTATTTTATAAAAAATATCAAAGAGTTTTTTCTGGGATTGGTAATCAGAAGCAAAATTTACACTCATAAAGGATTTTCACCTTTTTTTCTATGAATTCTGTCTTATCTTGAACTCAACTGCCAGTAAAAAAATGCAAAGGTCAAACTTCATGCCTTTAAACCCATGCTTTAAAAAAAGAATAGGAGGGAGTTAAGTTTACCATAATAACATTGGAGTGTTTCACATAATCAAAGGACAATATCTGACTGCATATTAGGATACCTGTCCCTTGTTCTATATTCTCTTCTTCTATCTCTTTCTCCAGTCTTGTCTACCAATGACATCAGTTTGGATTTAAAGATGGATTTAAAGCTAATTACTAGCTTTTTTTTTTTTTTTTTGCTTTCTTAAGAAATATAAGTACTTTCTCTGTGTCTCACTGTATTAATATATGAAATGGACAAAAATAGTGACAGCTATTTCACTGAGTTATGGCAAAGATTGAATGGTATGTGTCCCTGAACTAGCAAACATAGAAATGTTAGTTAAGTAAACAGTTAAGTAAACAGTTAGAAATGTTAGTTAATGTTAGTCTAAGGTCAATACTAAAACTTCTACCATAATCTTGATTTAAAAAACTAACGTAAGATTTGGAACCTGCTCCTGACTGGGTAGTTGCAGAGAAATAGACGCATCACTCACAACATCACAAAGCATTTCAAAACCTGTGCTTAGTACAACACAGAATCCCACCTGGGAGAGGCCAGGTACTGGAGAACTGTGCAGAGGTAGACACATTTCTACTCCCACCCCCATCTTTAAAGGAGCATACAGAGACCAAGAACTGGCCTCATAACCCAAAGGAGCTACAGTAACTCAGCATAGAGTGCAAGAAGATGTACCTGTGAGCCCCTGTTTTCTGCACTGGAGAACTGCAGTAAGTAAATGTCATCCCCTAGGCTATCAAGGAGCTCACAGAGATAGACTTTGTACTTGCTCCGTGACCGAGGAACTGCAGAGAAACAGAAACAGACTCCTCTTGTATCACCACAAAACTTTTCTAAACCTGCGCTTAATAGAGCACAGAGAACATACCTGAAAGAGTCCAGGCACTGAAGAACAGTGGGAAGGGAGGCCAGTCCCCACCTTCAGGTCTTTAAAGAAGCATTCAGAAGCAAAGGCAGTTTTGATCCTTGTTCAAGTTGCTGGGGGAGCAAAACTGACCCCATCACCCAAAGAAGCTATAGTAACTGTGCATGGGATCTCACAAAAGATATACTTGAGAGTCCCCTACTCCTGTGATGAAGAGCTGTGGGCTTCACAGAGCATACAGTGTCTGCTTATTTATTCTAGCCTTGGATTGGAGAGCTTCCTAACAGCAGTGTGCAAGAAGAGAATTGCCAACCATCTCCACAGAAGCCTTGGACACCACCGAAATAGCATCTGTGGCCTGCCAAAAGAGAGCATTCCAGAGAGGAGAACAGGCCCCATCTCCCATGAAAGCCAAGTGGTTGGTACTTGCCACACCAGGAACCAACATTCATCACCACTTAGGAGAAAATGGAAGGAAGGAAGGAAGGAAGGAAGGAAGGAAGGAAGTTACATCTAAGACAGAGAAGAAAGTCATGCTAAAATCAAAGTCACCCAAAAAGTACAAGTGGCCCAAAGAGAAGAAAATGCAACATCTCCCCAGAGAAGAACCGCGTTGACATTGAATGGGACAACCTAACAGAGAAAGAGCCAAAAACAGTGGTTATTCAAAATATGAATGAGTTGCAGGAGGCAGACACATCCACCCAAAGACAACTGAAAAACCTCAAAAAAGAAGTGACAGATCAAAGGTAATATGTCACCAAGGAGATTGAGGCCATGAAAAAAGTCCTACTAGAAATGCTAGAGATAAAAGACAGGTTGAGGAATTGAAGATAAACATAGAAAGCTCCATAAACACTCAATTATGCAGAGGAATGAATCTCAGACAATGAAGACAAAATCACAGAGGCAACCCTCACAAAAGAGGAGAGAGAAACAAGACTGAGGAAAAATAAAGAAACCTTGGGAAAATATTCAGACACCATGAGAAGAACAAACATAAGGATCATAGGTACCACAGAAGGAAAGTAGAGGGGGAAAAGAAACAGAAAACATAGTCCAATAAGTGATAGCAGAGAACTTTCCAGATCTGTTACAAAAAGTAACCATGGAGGTCCAAGAAGCTGATAGAACAGCAAAATTTCTCAGTATAAAAAGACTTACTCCTAAACACATCATATCAAAACTAGCGAAAGTCAATAACAGAGAAAAACTACTTGAAGCAGCTAGAGAAAAGAGAAAATAACCTACAAATTTATAGACTTTCATCAGACTCTCAGCAAGAACACTGTAGGCCAGGAGAGAGTAGAATGACATGTACAAAATATTAGCTAAAAGATAAAAACTACCAGCTAAGAATACTCTACTCTGCAAAGATATTATTCAAATTTGATGGAGAATAAAAGTCTTCCATAATAAATAAAAGAAGGTAAGTGGAAACTTTTAAACTCCATTTTTCCTAATTTTAAAGTTAGTAAGGGGTCAATTACATAGTGAAGGATAAAACTGGATTGTAGGTGGTAAGCAATGTGTTACATGTAGATATTGATTTGAGAATATAGATCTTAAATCTATATAATGGTATGATGTATGTTCCTTAAATAAAATTAAATTGAATAAATCAAATACCAAAAACAATTAAAGAAATAAAACACAAACTATAATACATTTCACCTCTAATTTATTTAGAAAATTGAAACACCATTTTTTATATAAAGATACGGTGAAGCTCTAGAAATTTAGAGTCTTTCCAGCTTGTTAGGTCAATATTTTGCAGATATAAAATGTCTTCCATATAGTTCTGGATCTTTCAAGCTTGGGACACATTGAGAGCCTGATGGAGAATGAACAGCAAGATGCCCACTGCGAATTAACTGAAAGCACAAGAAGGAAGGGAAATAAGAAATCAGAAACGTAAAATGGGTGCTTTGGTTGATCTGATCTCTGGTTAATAATGATAAATAGTAAGACAGAAGATGATATTTGTTTTGCTTTGTCTCCTTTTATTCCTCTCAGCATTCTTTCTTACTGGATTCGTCCTTCATGTTTCCTATTAAAAGGACCCTTGAGGAAAGGCAAATAGGATGTCTTGTATTTGACTGTATTTTGAAATTAAGAGTAGCTCATTTATAACATAAATAATGAACAAGTGAAAGAAAGAAGCTGAATGAACAAATGAAAGAAAAAATTTCAATACTGGGTACTCCTAGGGAATAGCAAACAGAGAATGATGCTAGGTGAGAAAGAGTGAGAAAAAGAGTATAATACAGTTGTTGCAGGTTAACTAAGTATTTCAAATATTAGAAGATTTGACATACCTAGACTTTGAAGGGAAAGTTATAGTTAGCCAGTTGTTGGCATTTACAATGTCAAGATACAGTTCCACCTGCATCAGATGTATTAATTTATTTCATTCTCATAAAAACCATATGCAAACTACCTTTTTTTCCACTATATATAAGAAATTTAAACCCAGAACAGTTAAGGAAGCTTTACATAGAAAGAAGCAGAGTCAGGACTTGAAAATCAGGTCATTTAGTAAAACCAACCTCTTAATATTCTACTTTGAAAATTAACTGAATTAAAAGTTTAGTACTATAAAACAAACCGAAGAATTAAACACATAAAATGAGAACAGAACCTAAATGATCATATTTGAACAAAAGAACATAAGAAAGTAGTTAGGTATCATCATTGTACTTTATTGCAAGTTCCTGAGAAAAAAAAATGAGTGCTTGTGAAAGAATGATCAGGGACCCTGCTTCTCTTACCTACATGAGTAATTTAGAATATTTTGGCTCTTGAGAATAAACACATTCCGTTTAAAAAACTCAGAAATATCTGAATAATTGTGAATAAGATAGCTATATGATTCAAATCTAGTTTCAACCTTGAAGAAAAAGAGTAAATATATAAAATAACACTAAACCACTACCAAGTAGGATTTATTTTAGATAAGGAATTCTGGATTAAAATTCAGAAATCTTTTTATTATATGATGCAACATATAAATAGATCAAAGTATATAGACATGTATTTATGATAGCCACAATGATACCATAGCTGTTTGGCATGATTTAATATTCATTATTGACAACATAATTCTTTAAAAATTAGGAATAGAAATGTATTTTTTGCTAAGAATCCACCTTTATAATCAATATTCAGTCTCATTCATAGAAGTGAAAATACCTGGAGTATGACGAAATACGTACTTAAAATTAGAGTAAAACCAGGAAAAAATAATAGACACTCATCATCAGCATGCCTTGGTGGAGTAATGGTTTCACCAACTGCCTTCTAAAGGAGCACAGTCGGCATATATCCCAAGGACTTGGGTTTTCATCCTAGATCAGAGGGAACAATCAATGTAAACAACTAAATAAAAATAAAGTAACGTGGTTCTTCCTCTTCTGTCTTCCTGTCTGCCTGCCTACTTGTCTTCCTTCCTGCTTACACATTTCCTTTAAAAAGAAATGTCCATCATAATAACGCTCATAATATGAAACAGAATTAGACATATGACTTTTGATAGCTATAGACTTAAATGTTCTAGAATCTCATTATCATCCACCAAATCAAGTAAAAGATTTCAGAATTAAGAAAATAATTTTATGTAACTAATTGGTTATTAACCATAAATATAAATAGCTCTCTTCCATTTCAGCAACAACTGATAAGGACCATTTTATGATAACAAACATGATTCTAAAGCTTCTAAGATCAGCTTTCTTTAGAGATCTGTAGGGAAAAATACATAAAACTCTGCTTAAAGAGACAGAACACTTTGATGACTGGAATATGTCAAGTTCCTAGAAAGATAGGTTAAATATTTTGAAGATCTCATTCAATCAAATTAATTTTAGGTTTAATATTAGCCTAATAAAAATTCCAAAGAGATTGTTTTTGGAACTTGATGAAATAATTCTAAAGTTCATATGCTACAATAAGACAAAATGTTCTAAAACATTTTTAAAAAATGAGTAACTAGAGGAATTTGTTTATTAATATTAAAAGATACTGGATAGTAATATTATTTTTATGGTTGCTCTGATTTTGATATGTAGTAATAATTTGCATATTTCATAGTCATGTCCTGTTAATCAAAATTGTGTTATCTATGAAAGTTTATCTAAAGTTTCAAAGATGTTAAAACATAGTGACAAAAGATGAAACACATAAAAATGAGTATTTCAGGAATGACTGATTCCTACAGTCAGTATTCTTTTTACACATTACCTTACATTGAAATAGCAATGTAGTTTTTTCATCCTGTAATACAGATGCACTAAGCACTGTACCAAATGATTTATTGATTCATCTCTAGGGTTATTTCTTTAAATTAATAGGGACCTTCTGGAGAGCAATCTTTCCTGAGAGCCCCTTCACTGGATAGAATCTTTGGCTTTAGCGCTACTTTTGACATCATAATCATTTTCAGCTACTATGTTATCTGTGTTACCTATATCACCTTCACCCCCAGAAACGCATTTTCTAAGTAAACAAAAAGTATAAAAGAGAACTTGGAGGAAAGCCTTAAAATAGCACTTTGTGAAAACCCTCAGTCATTTAACATATCTAACAGTAGACAGTCTAGTTACAAATCCAACATATCTTTTACAGCAATTTTTCTAAGCTGTCTCTATGCAGAGATGTGCATGTTTGCTTCCTATCTGCAGTAAGATTGGCTGTTTTTCAGAAGACTGTAATTAAAATTTGTCCTGAATTCAGACTATTCAAATCAGTCCAAATTACTGACATTTACTGTATTTACAGAACTCATGTAACTAATCAGTCTCCAATACAGATTGCCTTTTCATGGAGTAAAGTGTTCTCTAAATAAGCAGCGTCATAAGTTCAAATTTTTGGCTTTAAAAAAAAATTCTTTTAAAGAGAGATACAACCATAATTTGAGTTTCAATTTGGGATTAAGTTTGCTCACATTGAAGTGAGAGAAAGCAAATAAACTTAGAAAAATTTATATGGGCAGAGATTAGTGCTTACTTTCTTTTAGCCCAGATTAATGTGGATTCAAACTTGATACTTTCCTGATGATAAAATTAATCAGTAAAATGTTCCCAAATCATCACCATCAATGTTTACCCCTTTCTTCCAGGAAGTTAGTATTGAGTGAAAACAAAAGAAATAAAAGGTCTTCTGAAAATAATATGTTCTAAGAAAAGATATATTAGAACATAGCATACTCTCCAGCCTTTTGAGAACAATAATACTTTGTGTTAATTTTAGTTACTTATTGTAGATACCTATTTATTTTTATTTAGTTTTATTAATTTTTGAAAATAATTTTTTCTCCTAAGCATGTACCTTAAATAGCCAGAGAACCTGGATATACCTAAGTCCACTGCAGTAGGACAAATCTATTTTTGCCCATTTTCTTGTCATGAAACTGGATTTAGCATCAATACATACATAAAGAGCGGCAGATACCCAGTAAATACAGAAAATTCTTAGACTAAAGAGAATTGCACTGAATGCAATCTTGTTGCTTTTTAAAAGTGAGTAATGCTATAAAAATTATCATCTGGCTTAAATATTGCTAGTGACAAATAGTGCTTTAAGAAAATGAGTACTAGGCTTCTTATCTTCTGATATTGTGAAATGTCATTCCCACTCTTCCCTGTTGTCTCTGTCTGACCTCTGTTTTTTCAGCCATGAAATGGTTACCTCTCAGACTGTGGGGTAGCTGAGCTGAGAATTTGTTTAAACTGAATTTATTTACATTGAATTTTGTCAACTTAGTATAAGGGAAGAGCAAAAACTGCCAATAGTTATTCCTATCAGAAGCCTTGCTGGCAAATCAAAAAGAAAAAAAAAAAATCTGTTAATGATCAAAGAACAGCTTCAACTAATATATCAAAAGTAACTCAAAGCATGATAAAATTTTCTTTTTCTGTATGGCCCTATCTATCTGTGCATAGTAGCCAAATTCCCTAACTAGGTTATCTGCATAGAATGAGTTAAAGCCTGAAATGCACATATTTGCCTTGAATCTGCTTCTCCTGATGCTTATTCAGTGTCATACCTAGTAAGAGTCAAACTGTTGAACACAAGGAAAATGTCCTACAGTATTTAATGCTTCGATGAATAGCGTTGATTTCATCAAAGGTGCCAGAATCAAGGGAGCAGGTGACAGCACTTGGACCAAGTTAATAAGATGGCTGAGCCTGCATTGGAGAGTAGCTACATATTCAGGATTTATCTGCCGTGGGGCCAGGTATCTCACTTCTGTTACAGAAGAGTCAAGATCAAGAGCCTGGGACTGCATTCAGCTGGGAGCCTAGGTACCTCAATGCAGAGGCCACAATCTCCTAGAGCAACACTAAATAGTAACAAAGCAGTGGGTTTCAGAAATAGCTGAGGACAGTCACTACCAGCTGATTTAACAGACAAGCATCTGAATTCAAACTGACTTCAAAGCAGATTTAACTGCTTAAAGGAGCTACTAGATTTTAATACTGGCAGCATCTTAAGTTTAGGAAAACAATAATTTGGGCACAGCTTATGAAGTAGGCAATGTGCATTAATGTCTTTAACCATCAAACCCCAGCAACTTGAACTTGGCAGATAACTATTGAGAAAGTGAGCATAGCTGAAAAAGAGTTTTGGCTGCTGAATGACTATTTTTTCCTCCATTTTCACTTGATACACTTTGAAAATAAACATAGAAAACCCTTAGTTGAAGCAAAGAAATGCTGTATATATCAGATTGTTAGTCTTGTATGTAACTTCTGGGTGAATTTTTTAGGGATGCATCCATCTTCAAACATTTTAAAATTAGGACTTTCTCATGAATGAGGTAAAAATGGAATTTATATCAAGGTCACTAATGGAATGTATTTTATGATTCATTAATCCTTTTATAGGATATGCATGGCCAGACACAGGGGTGTTATCTACGGTGTTTCTAAAATTACTTTTCTGGGACTTTGGTCCAACTTAAAGGAACTTTAGAGAAAGTAAATGAAATATATTTCTCTGGGGTAACTTTAAAAATAGGTAAATAATCTTTAAATGAAAGAATAATAATCTCTTTGGGACTGTGTGTAGGAAACTGCAATTTAACAAATACTTGATGTGGCAACAGAAAGTGAGAAGGGGAATAAAATTTACATGAAGAGTTTAAATTCGTAAGGCTCCAGAAAGATATTCTGCGTATTAGAAAAATGTAAGGAAATGCTTTTATAAATAGCTCATGTTTTAATGGTAAATACAGCTGAAAAATAAAACCAACAATATCTTTGTTTCAACTTTAGGAAGCTGTTTGAGATAGCAATGGTCTCTTAATAATATTGGAAAAGGACATCCCCTTCATTACTCCCAATTAGCAAATGGCAAGGAAAGTCTTGAGTCAAGCACATATACTCTCTGTAGGCTGCCTGAACATAAGCTTTTAAATAATTTATCTTTTTAAATTTGTAATGACAAAAGAGAGTTTATTGGTGCTTTAAATCTTTAGGTATAATACCGTTCACCCTTTGCACTTTGATATTTTATTTGCAAATGATCAGTCATCATCAAAACCTGTTTTACCTATTATTATCTGATAGAAAACATTAAATGAACAGATTAAAGCAAAACCCAGACATAATACTTCTTTTCTTTATCAAATATTTTTCCTTCTTAGTATGAAAGATTTTTTTGTTTTGTTTTGTTTTCTGGTTATATGGAGCTTGAGGTAGGAGACCACACTGAAAATAAAAAGAAAGAGAGTTGATGATCAAAACTCATGCTGAGCTTTGCTTCCAAATAAGTTAGGCATGTGCCTTACACTCTCAGGTATCTGAGAAACTGGTAAGAGGAAAACTGATCCTCCAGTTCCTCAGTAGTCCCTTTCTGGGAGACTCTCAGTTCTGAACAACCTTGAGAGACGGAAGTCAGAGAGAAGGAAGAAACTGCAGTTAGCTTAACTTCCACAGTCAAGCAGAACAGCAGGGTCCCAGTAAGCACATTCTTTCCAAAAATAACTGAACATAAGATAATGAGAATAAGGGTAGACAGAACCACGACACAGATTGGCGAAAGGAAGCCTGGGCACTACGGGGAAGTCCTTCTATGTAGACCCAAAGTCAGCCTTCAAATGTTTATACGTCACCTTTGTCATTTGTATTTCTGGAAGTTAATATCCAGGGCACTTTTCTTTTTTTATCCACTACAAAGAAGTCTGGTAACCTTAGTGCTGGGAAGAGAGTTCATTGTCTCCTCTTCGATCTTTGCCTAATATTTTGGAAATTTTGAGACACCGATATTTAAATTAGTTGGTTTAAAGGATACTTTATCCATTTCTACAACTTTACCTCTGTATTAAGTTGTATAAGCAACCAATGCCCTAGATTAATTTAACTCCTTACAGAAACATCTTCTAAAAATTAAGATTTAATGTTATTCCTTGAGCTTTTGTATAGGTGAAATTAAAACTTGGGGCATTTCACTGCATACCCATTGTCACTTTTGTAAGAGTTCCCATGTTAAATTCCTCCTAGCATTTCATCAGAAAATGTTTTCTTTCTTCAGATGAATTTTCATACTACTTTTATTGGATGGAAAGAAATTAATCAATCTTCTTTCTTTTAAAAGTAGCTTTCAAATGCTCTGTGAAAAGTAATTAAGCCATTTTAAGTTCCTGTTATAATGGACTAGCTCTCCCTCTCCTTTTTCAATCAGTGTTACTCTTATGTGAGATCTATAGATTACCTTTTCCAGGGTCACCTAGAAGACCTTTGAAAAACACAAGTTCCTGAACCACACCCTAGAGATTCTAATAGAGTAGTTCTTGAAAAGTTTCAGGAATATGCACATTATTCAAGAAAACCACCTGGTAGTTATGTACTCAGAGTTTGAAACTATTCTAAGTGGTTTTTACTGGTCTTTCAGAGATGTGAGGAAATTTGGAGGTTTTTTAAAAATTGAAAAAATATGATTCATTTGAAATATTCACATACATTTACAGTCTTTTTTTAATAAATAGATAAAATGAATAGATGGCCAGAGGGAAGGAATAAATACACAAGAAGTCCTTGTACTGCAGAAATAAGCAAAACTTGCATAAATGTGTTGCTTATCGCTAAGGCCACATTAAGAAAAATATATACATAGAGTAACCAAGGAATTCTTCAAAGAAACCTAACAAACTTTTTGTAGAAATGGATAAGATTCAGAGTTCTAGTTTCCAGGTACTTAAGGACAGGATCCTAAGTATTTGTAGTTTTCCTTTAACGCTTTTTCATGTAAAAGTTTTTGTTTGAACTATAAACTAATTGTAGGGATTTGATTACTAGATAGTTTCTAGTTGCCTCTGTAAAAGGTTTTTACAAACCTGAAAAGCAGGGTATAACCTATTCACAGTGAAGGTCATTGGTAGAAGTTTTACACATTGATATGGCAGCATTTTTTTTAATCACAACTATTGATTTGAACAGTGTGGATACAATAAATGTACAGAAAGTTAGCATATAGTTCAGTTGGCCAAATAAACTTTTAAAATGTGTTGATTTTTAAAACAAATTTAAAAAATTATCCAAGGCCAATGCTTGAATAAATTATAAATACTTCATAGCATACTCACAATTATAGAATAAGGAAGAATGACTATATTTTTTTTAAATAGTAAATGTAATCTGCTGAATTCTTTATCACACCTCTCCTTTTTGTAGAAGTCAAATAGCTAAATATCTCACTTTTTGATAAAGAATTAAAAATAAACAGTAATAAACACTGTGCCCATATCTTGCCAAATAAGTTTCAAAATGTAGACAAAATAAAAGGATTACTTGACTTTTAATATTAGACTTTTGAAAAAATATAACAAATGAGAACAAATCATCAGCCTCATTGAGCTGTAACTAACAAAAATAACTAAGATGGTAAAAAAAATACATAGTAGTTATTAGAGTTTTTAAAACTCCAGGGACACTGAAAATAGGGAATGATAATCTATAGATTACAAAATCCAAGAAATTTCTGATTTACACAGTACTTTATATTCTACTTGAACCAGATAGAATGATATTTATGGAGCAACTCACAGCTCACCCTGCAGTAGTAGTTAAGTCCACAGCCTCCAGACAAGTGTAGTTCACATACATCCCAAGGACATGGGTTCGCAGCCTAGGGCTCAGGGGAATCACCAAGATGAACAACTAAATTAAAAAGCAATTCTTCCTCATCTCTCCTCCTGCCTACTTGCCTGTTCACCTTCATTGCTACTTGTACCTTTCCTTAAAAAAAAAAAGGAAGTAACTCACTTTCCTAAGAAAGCAATATAGTTTCACAAGTCAACAGCAGAAGGCTAAGAAAAGCCTGTTTAAATATTCTGTTTCAAGAAACAAAGTTTAGAGAAATCTGAGGCTGAAGTATGAGATTTAAAACTGCATATATGTTCTGGAATAAAGAAAATGCCTAACTCCCTGGGATGTGGGGTTCAGGGAGTGGAAGATTACATACATGAAAAGTCCTCAACAAATCAACAGGTAATTCATATTAATATATGAAGGAATATTATTCAAGACCATGGAGGCAACTTTGAGAAACTGAAACAGGAGTAAGTAAAAGGGATGGCTTGGGAAACAAGATTCAGATGAGAGGATGGAAGGATGGGAAAGGAGATGGCTGTATTTTATTAAAAGCCCTTCCTTACAATTTACACATGTGTCTCTGCACTTGTATTACTCTAATAACAATGAAATTTTGAAAACCTACTTTAAAAGGAAGGTGAGAAGATTTGTAATACGTTTTTAAGCTAGAATACCCCTCATTTGATGACAGAATATTTAAATTACCAACAAATACTCATGAATATATATGAGAAAAGCCTAAATAAAATACAGTACCAATAAATTGGTCTCAAATAGTGTTTTAAAATTAATACAGCGTGACCAAACGTGGTTTCTTCTTGAAATGCATGGTTGATTTAATATTTGAGACTGTATTAACACAATTTTTCACACCAAGAAGTTAAAAAAGAAAAATAAAAGAATGTATCATTGTACCATAAGATAGCAAAATGAGATTTAATAAAATAGATTTAGATAGACTTTATTAAACAAACAAAAACACTTAGGCTAATGGAGCAACTCTAATATCCCCCAGTTCAGGTGAATCATATGCCTTTACATTTATTTATTCAGAAAATACAACTGAGTACAGTACCATGCTGTGGTGATAACAGTGAACAGAACAGACTAAGCCTTTGAATTTGTGAAATTTATCTTCTAGGGAGGATGGTGACAAATAAATAAAAAAGTAAAAATTTATGGTGATGCTAAATTTTAAATTAAAAAGAGAGATTAAAAAAATTTCTATTTTGGGTGAATTGGAGAAGGTCTGATTTGCTGGAGAAGTGATATTGAAGGTGAGAGTTTTCCCATATGATTATCTGGGATACAAGTATTTCAGGCAAAATAGTATTATGTGGTCTTTGGAATGAAAGAGTGGGTAAGTAGTAGTGAGTTAAGAAAGTTAAAGGGATCCGGGTGCTAGATAATTATTGTTTTATGCATCCTACTGAGGAATCGCTGGAGACATTGCTCCATATTCCAAGTGGCAGTGTCTTAACCCTACTCCTCCTCCATCAGTTTTCTTGAATTTGCAGCTAGAGTTTATTGCTTCTAAAAAATGAAAGAAAGTAACATGTTTGCCATACTTCTAATCTCTCTCAATTACCTCTCTCAAGCTGTGCCTAATATCACCTTTCCACTTTTTAAAGCCACCTGTGCTGTTCCCAACCCCCAACTCCCAGCTGCCAGGCTCTGTCCAACCTAAACATAGCTGTCTTGACCCACATTGGCTAGAGTCCCATCACCACCACTGCTCAGCACTGCATGCAATAGTCTTGCTCTTGAGACGTTGCATAACAGCTAATACTTTCCCCTCAATAGCTTTCTTAACTTAGAAAATTTGCAAAATATGCTTTTTCCTTGATAGAGAATCTAGGAAAATCAAACAAAAACTGTGAGAACTCTTTGGAAAGTTCAGCAATGTGCAAACATTCACTATTCCTAACAATAGATTTTCGTATACTAGTAACAAGCCATTAAGTAAAATTCCATAGTCATAAACACTAAAAAAAAAAAAAAAATCCTAGAAATAAATAAAATAATAAATGTACAGGATATATGTATGTATAGCCTATACCAGTTTACTGAGATAAAATAGAAGACTGGCATGAGTAAATAAGATGTACATTTTCTTGGGTAGAGGAAGCTAGGCTCAAACGAAAACATGAAGTATGAGGGAATAAAACCATACTATTAGTAAATAAAAGTCACATAAAATGTGAGTTCATTGAGAAATATGGTCTAGAATATACCAGGTATTCAGTAAATGTTTATAAAATATATGACTGATGATTACAAGTACCAGCCCTACGCTTAAAAATAGCTACTTGATCTGACACGTGTGTATGTCAAGATATAAAACAATGCTAAGCAATGCTTTTTAGGAAGCTCACAGGTAACAGAAGTTTTCAAAAGACACCTCCAAATTTAGACTTAGCATAATTTTTAGATAAAACTACAACTAGTTGGAGTATCACTATGTGTGTGCTGAGGGAGATAAATCTGGTATGGAGGGGGAGAGAGTTTAACGTTGCTATATCAAGACAACTCTGGTCAAAATGTATAGTAACTATATTCAAATTGGCATGTCAAGTATTAGGACAATGGTGAAAATATTTAGAATCTTTGGTAGTTTGGGTCCTTCTTAACACATTCACACCAAATATTGATGCTTTTTTTCCTGGTCAGAGACCAAGCTTTACAGAAAATGTCTTTGTCTAGTTTTGCTTACAGATGATAACACTGATATTTCAAAGCATGTAACCTTTCACTTAATGAAAAGCTTATTTTCATCCCTGCTGATGTCTCTCAATATATCTCCATATGAGTATTTTGAATTATTCCAAGACAAAAAATTCCCACACATTTCAGTGATTTTATTCTTGTATACATGTAATAGTAAATCCAGCTGGGATTTGTAACTGTCAATATATGATGAAACATGTTTTAAATATACATACTGTATACAAAGGAATATTTTTAGAAAAAGAAAATGTTATGAAATTATCTTGAAAAAGAATAATCCAATTCACAAAGTAAGATAAATCACATTTCTACATGTCAGGTATCCATACCTAGGAGGGTGATTGTGAGGATTATTATTATTTAACCAACATTTATGTGTTTATCAATAATCGCTTGTAATATTAAGGAGCATGTCTTACATGATCAAATAATTTGAAAAATATTATTAGCATTTCTGGCATTTTATTAAATACTTTTCTGCTCTATAAATATAGAGAGGATTTCCTTTTTTGAAAAGAGACAAGAGTTTGGGCATATATTGAGATGATTTATTTTGAATTAATCATCTTGAGTTAATTCTTCATATTGTGGTAATGTAAGTTTACAACACTATATAAATATCAGGTATATAGCTTCACAGCTCAGCAACTGTACATAACCCACTATGCCCATCACCAAAGGTCCAGCTGCCACCAACCACCACCAAACAGCCCTTCTATGCATTCCATCCTCCCCACCCTCTTCCTCTCTGGTAACCACCAATCTGTAATCTAAGGATTTGTTTTTGCTTTACTTGTTTGCTTTATTTATTAATAGCCCACATATGTATGAAACCATGTCATTTGTCTTTCTCCTTTTGACTTATTTCACATAAAGATCCTCCTACGTTGTCACAGATGGCAAAATTTAATTTTTTTATAGAGAAGCAGCATTTCATTCAGTATATCTATATATCTATATATATAAGGAAGACGTGATATATATATATATATATATATATATCATATTATCCATTAATCTGTCACTGGGCATTTGGGATGTTTCCATATCTTATTAGACTCTTCCTATTCATGTCAATAAAGTAGTCATTTGCTTTCTGTATGGCAAGATTTAGAGATACTCATACAGCCTTTGAGACATTAGATGTCTTTGCAATATTATTTCTTTTTGATAAAGAAGAAAAATGTGTGTCCTCCAAAAGCCCCATTTATTTGTTCTAATTAAACTTCATTAAATCACTCCAACTTAATTATGTCACTATTTATTCAAAATGGTTACAGGTAATATTATGAGGTAAAGATATCAATTTGTGTACCTTCTTTAGAACATCAAATTTATATTATAAGTAGGAGAAAAATCAAACACCAAAGATGGTGTTGAACTGTGGGTAAATCATATTTCACAACAAAGAAAAAAGAATTAAAATGTCATTCATGCTGAGGCATACCATCGTCCATATTCAGGGATTCATCTGCATAGATCCACAGGAGCGACTTTTGTACCCAGAACGTAAATGCTGGTGTGCCTTCTTCTCTACTGGCCTGCTCTGTCCATGACACATTCTTTTCAGTCATTAGGCCCACTGATGATTTTACTTGTTCAAAAGATTACTTGCAATTACCATTTAAAAGTATTTCTTATTGTTGGAATAGTGAAAAATTATCTTATTCTTGTATAATTAAGGAATACCACTTCTGTGAACCTTTCCAGCACAAGACAAATCTGTTTGTTTTGTCAAAGAAAATCATTACTGTGTTCTCTGAAAGGGCACCTCTCTACTACATATCTATGGTATATGAGCTTATCTAGTGGTCCTGGGCTGTTGTGACTATGAGAACCAGTGGGACAATGTAACAAAAATGGTGGTGGAAGTGGGATGATGTT
This sequence comes from Solenodon paradoxus, assembly GCA_004363575.1. Taxonomy (NCBI): domain Eukaryota; kingdom Metazoa; phylum Chordata; class Mammalia; order Eulipotyphla; family Solenodontidae; genus Solenodon; species Solenodon paradoxus. The sequence goes on along the minus strand of RJWH01000445.1, from coordinate 158,292 downwards.
GAGAGCTAGTGCCCATGGCTATGAGATGATATTCACAACATTTCTATTCCTCTAAATTTCTCCTTTGGAGAGAAAAAATGCTTTATACTTAGTTACCAAATAAACTAAGACAACAATTCATACTGATTATATGAATATGTGTATATACTATCATACTTCTTATGTCATGTAAATTACTGTATTTCTTGTAAATTCCATAGTGTGATGTCACAGCATGACATGACTGTGTGTGTGTGTGTGTGTGTGTGTGTGTGTGTGTGTGAAGAGAGCATTCTAGTGAAGCGAAAGGGAGGAAACATACTTTTCAATACTCCCACAACTGTGATTTAGTGACAACCCCATTTTTCACTGACTCAGTGAAGATATTAATGAGGAAAGAAAATTTCCAGTTTCTTCTCTAAAGTTTCTAGTCCTAATTTGCTACTTATTATAAAAATGTTACTAATTCAAGGTAGCAGGGATTAAAGTTCAGGCAAAGATATCACAGATAGGAAAAGAAAAGCATAAACTCTAAAAGAAATATTTCATAAGCTGAACTGCTTAGTACATTAAAAGACATACAAAAATTTTAATCATCATGGTAATATAAGTTAAAACAAGAAACACAACTGTATAACTACTAGAATGATTAAAATTGAAGTCTTAACTATCAAATGTTGCCAAGGATTTTAAGTAACTGAAACTCACAAACTCTTTTTGTGGGAACACAATATGCTATAGCTACTTGGGAAAATAACTTGAAAGTTTCTGATATGGTTAAATAAGAACCATCAATTCCACACTTAAGAGAAATGAATGTGATTTAGGCAAAGACTTGATATCAAATATTCACAGTAACTTCTTCATTATATATAAAAACTAAATCAAAAGAGTTACCTTCCACCTACCCATGTTGGACTTATTCTAGTACTTGGAAATAGAATAAGCTACATAATTGAGATAATTTTAAATTCCGAACATTAGGTATTACAGACAGGACAGAGCACCATAAAATGAATTTCAGAGTTACAATTTCAAGTTCTATAACAGTCCGTGGCAAACTGACAGTATTTTGTGTTTGCCTGTCCCCATTCCCGTCTACCTACTTCACATAGACTCTGTGAAGTAAAATTTTCAGCTTCAAATAATTTTATATAATAATTTTATATATTTCCATTCTCTCTTCCTGGGTGATTTATCCTGTAACAGTCTCTAGAAAAGAAGTGAGAGTCAAAACAAAATATATCATGAGGTAGTCCTCAACCCAAAATTAGAAAGAGCTGATCAAAAGATGTAAAATAAATGAGGAAGATTTTATGCTAATCTGATCAGTTCTAAAAGTCCATTAGTATATGTTAAACTATTCTATATCTTTAAATGATTATATACTTTCCAAAAGTCTCACGTAATACATCCTTTTATTATATTTAAATCAAGTGTACATTTTACTAAAAATCGTTAAGAACTTCTATTATCCAATATATCCTTTCTACAGGACATTAAGAGGATACTGACAGCCATTTGCAAAGGGACTTAAGATGTGGGGCCTCTGAATGCCTTCTTAGGCTTTAAGTCTCTTCTATAAGCATTATGGCACTGCATAATAGCTCCTTGTAAAGTCCCTTCTTGGTGGCCAAAGGGAAGGTTTTTATTAGTGAATTCAGAAAAGTAATAAAATAAAAGATTTGAAAATCCTCAAAGAGAACTAGAGGGAACAGTCTGCCTAATTCAACCACTGTTTGCAAATATTTATTTTTTCATCTCTAAACCCAGAGTATTTGATTTGAAGCACTAAAACAGCAATTGCTCTGACCCACAGAAATGCTTTATACTGAATAAATCACCTCATAAGCTGATGCTTAAACATTTAGTGTGGAGATATTCACACAGCATTCTCCTTGTGAAGCATCTGGAATTTTGGTTTCCAGTGGACATGTCATGTCAGTTCAGAAAATTTCCTAGGAGCATAAGGAATGTGTAGTCCTTACATTTTGAGGTGTAATTCCTTATGTAACAGAGTATCACTTGTATTCTCCTAGGATGTAACGTGTGTGTTACTCTTTTGTGTTGTAATTTTAAAAGGCATTTAGAATACTGGTAATGACTGGATATGCCTGGACTTCAGACACAAAAGACATGGTAAAATGCTAGACTATTCTTTTTCCTTTATTTTCAAAAAATATGTTTTGTATTTTTGAGAAAACTTATTTTACTATAGTCATCAAATCCTCTTCTAAAAATTAAAGAATAGAAAGAGAGTTCCATTTACATATTAGAATCAATAGAATCTTCCCACTGGTTTTAATTTATTGAAAAATGCAATTTTTATGTAGTCAGTATTCATAGAACATAGTTGAACTAAATAGCTATGGCGTCCTCAGAACATTTGATCTCTTAAGTTTTAAACCTTATGACTTGATCTTCCACATGCTCTGCACACATTCAGAATTATGTTGATAGTACCTTTGTGACAATAGGCATATTTCCCATAAGTGACCCGAAACTGGATCAAGTGATAAAAATATTATTTGCACCATTAGCTATCTACCACCTAACTAGCATGTTATCTGAGACAAGCTTGGAAGACCATGTCTAGGGAATCAAATAAACATTACTAGGCATAACAGGATTAACAGAATCAAAGGCAAATGTTCATGTTTGTTTATATAAGAAGTCATAGGTTGTTTCCATTGCCTGCAGTGCTGCTTTCTTGCTAATCTCAGGACTGATGAGGCTTCATCTTCCAGGCCTCATGTTAACTCTTTCATCCCCTTGTAGTATTTCCCTTAACCATCTCTTAACACAAGCTGTGTAGGTCTCATCTCATGACACCTGTATAGGTCTCAGTGATGACACCTATTTTGTTTGTTCCATATCAGTATCACAACTGGTATTACTAAATGCATCTTTGTTTACTTTTTGGTCATCTGTGCTCCTAACTAGACTGCAGGCTCTATTAAGGAAGACAACTTTCACTCAACAGAGTAGGAATTCAGCATGGCAGTACCTGACTCGCAATAAGAATGCAGTGAACATTTGATAAGTAACTAAACGTATAGTGAGTGTGTACATATGCTTCAAAAAAGTTGAAAAGATAGACAATTTCTAGTTGTGAACGTTTATTTTTATTTTTATCGATTTCTCTATGCTTTCAGATTTTCTGTATGAATGCATATTAATCACATTTTAGACATCAGAAAGTAATAAGAAAAACATGCAAATACTCCACAAAATATGATTTATCTCCCAAAATAGAAGCAGAATTTAAATAAATTGCAGTATTTTAAAGGTAACTTTTATATAGTAATAAGCATAAAGTACTATATATTTCCTGACTAAATGATGACGTTTCTTATTAAACTTAACCAAATGTCAAACAATCAAATCCATTCCGTACATTTTCTCTATTGACCTTTTTGGCTACTAGAAACAACAGATTTGTTTCCTAATGTGTTATATTTATAGAAAAAGATGTCTTAATATAAAATTATAGCTAGTTTATCAGGAAAAAGAAAGACTAACGGCTTCATTTTTAATTTCTTAACCTTGATAGTAGTACAGTTTGGGGGTGTATTAGAAGTGAAGTGATGAAAAGTCCGATTTTTATTACATTAACACTTTATACTTAGAAAAAATCATAGGTAAGTAGTATTACAAGCAGTAAAAACCAACTGACACTAAAAAGCTAGATGTAAATGGATTCGATTTTGTTTTCATCATTTAAGAATAATAATGTTTGGAAAGTACTCAGAAATATTAATAAATCTTATTAAAGAAATGAAGATAAGTAGATCGATTAAAAAGCAAAAGCTCTGATTCTTTAAGGAACAGAAATCTATTGGTTATTAACGATAACTATGGTTATTATTGAAAGTTTGGAATAAGAAAGATTATGTTGAGGAAAACATTAATTGATAATTTAATCAAAAAAATTTGGATAAGAAGTGAGTATGAGTTGCATTGAATTTGGTCATACATAAGAAAGATATCTTTTTCCTCCTAGTTAATCTGTTTTGACATTTACTTTTTTAAATCATTTTAGGAACAGTTTTCTGATGTAAGATAAGTCAAAACTGAAAGAGACACTACAAAGTCATGATGCTAAAGTCTTGGAAACCATTGAAAATTTGAAAGTTTATTACTAATACTCTGCTGACCTCGTGTCTCGAAAATCAACACCCTGAATGCTTCCAGCTCTGATATTCTATTATATCCTGCCAATGTGAAATAAGTCTAAAGACTTAGAAGAATCTAGGACAAATTACAACTAAATCCCCACCCAACCACTATTTCTCCACCCACCTCCCATACACTCTGTCCCAGAACCACTTGTCATTTTTCTTCAAATAATTTGTCCAACTCTCCCAGTGAAAGTTATATTACTTGAATGCTCATACATGTAAAAGATCAAGTAAATGTGGTTTTAATATTGGTTTGGTAAGCCACATGCCAAGAAAAGTAGATAGGGTCATTTCAAAAATTAATCACAGATTTTTTGGGTGATAAACAATGTAATGCCACACTTGCTTTACTGAGCCAGACAGAGCATAAATTTTAATAATTAAAATATGCAGTGATAAAGAGTCCAGAGATAGATGCAAGAAGGATTGTCCAGTTGGTGGTCCTTATTTTAGTCATTATTATTGTCAAGGCAAACACTGATGATTTATTTTGGGTGAAATTTCACGCAACAGAAGACCATAAATACAATGTGAAAGAATATAAACTTCACTGAGCAAATTATTTTCAAGTAATTGAGCTCAGTGAGAGTGTTCTAATTCTGATGCTCCTGGATCATCAATATTTCTGTTCGAATCTTTTTCAATTATTAATTCCATACCGTACCTCTCATTTCAAATTAAATTATATCTTAAGTCCAGGTAGAAATGTTTAAACATTTTAGGACAGGTGTTTTCTCACAAGACTTGCCTCAAAAAAATATAAACACTGAAAACCAAAGGAAGCAAATCATTCTGTCAAATATCTACGTATTTGATATATTTTATCGCAAAGAATGAGCATTTTCTATTATGTCAATGTGGTTTTGATTGTGAAATTTTCTCTGCATTCTAAGCCAGTTCTTACAAGATGCTGCGTGTTTCAAAGTAAGTTGGGCTGCTATTCCGTTTATGTTTTACTTTCCTACAAAATGAGCCAATAGTGATACTTCTCTCTTTCATGATAAAAGCTCGGCTGATGATCTTTATTTACAACTTGTCTCTAAGACAGGAAAGAGAGGATGGAAAGCCATCAAAGTTCTGTAAACCACCTGTTTCATATGATGAGTTCTACTCAGCATCAATGAGAGAAATTCATACTATAGATTACCAAGCAAAACAAACTAAACAAAATTAAACTAAGCAAAGTAAGCATTCTTCTAGACCTGGAAATGGAGCTTCCCTGTATGCCAAATTAATGAGGGATGCATTCTCTACCAAAAGAAAAAGAAACTCAAGAATTCCCAGGTAATTATGATTACCTATCTCTATAATGGATTTCAGTCTTTGCTAGGAAGGATGTGTTCTTAGCAATTCTATATATTCAGTCAGATTTATCTCCACTTGATTTGCAGGGCTATTCTGAACTTTTAAAATAGAATCTTTAAGTCATTCTCAACTTCCGCATCTACAGAATTTCATCTTCTAATGCTAGCGTGTCCCTGTTTAAAGATGTCCCATTACACTGTCTTTGCTATACTAGTTCAAAAAAACAAAACAAAACAAAAAAGCCCCCACAACTTATTATTGCTCTAAAGTCTTTGACTGAAAAAGAAGAAATAGAAAATAATAGACAGCTGCATCTGATTTCATCAAAGACCAACCTTGATAGCTTCCAATAAATTTACTTATATAAAAAAACGTATTTGATCAGAATACTGATAAATGTTTTACTGGAAATGAAAAAGAGAATAAATGCTTTCGAACGGAATATTGGCCAAGAAAGATTTTAGAATGTGCCCAGGTTTGGGAGACAATCAATTTACCAGAGACTATCTGTGTTTACTTCGGTAGATATTTCAATAAGGAGAAATTTGAGAAATTCTAAGAGCTTTTGTCTCCCATCAAGACACATATTTTGGCATCAGCTCTCAGGGGCCCTCTTCAACACACACAGAAAGGCAAGCAGTTCTGGAACCCTTGTATCACTTAGTAAGTGACCCAATGAGGTTAGAGCTTATTGTTTTCTGCTAAAGAACTCCACGAAAACCAGAGGAGATTAAACTCTTTCATAGATAATGAACTGGAATGACAGAAAATCTGTGTGTATGAGCAATGTTACACACTCTGAGCTTTTCATAGAAATAAGCTTTAATGACACCCTCCCTCCAAAGAAGTCTTAGGTTTCTTTCTTGCTTAATTCACTTTGTTTAATGTTAAATTCCCACCATTCAGTACTGACTGCTGTTGTTACAACTCTTTTTCTCTTGTTCCAAACTTAAGTTGTTCCCATGTGGAATGTGTGTGTGTGTGTGTGTGTGTGTGTGTGTGTGTGTGTGTGTGTGTGTATTTACTGACACCTTAAACTATGATTTTTCTTTACTCTTCCACAAACTACTTCTCTACTTTGGTCATCATTTCTTCCTCTTTCTTCTAATATGAGTAAGAAGGATCTGGCAACAAACCCTTAGGCCAGTGCCTCATATTGCTGCAGAGCTCTGACTATTATGGGAGGCTTAGTTCTGACATGGTGCTAAATAAATATCTTAGAAAAAAATTAGCTAACTACAAAACAAACAGGCCACAAGAGCTCTGTATATCATCACACGTGGAATACATCAGTCATTGAAACGCTGTGGTGCAAAAGAACTTGAAAATTTGCATTTGGAACACAGTTTTACCAAATACCAATGGATGAATTTGAGCCAGCCACTTCTTTCCATGCTTCTTTTTCCTCTGTTTTGAGATTATGAATACATGTGTTATGCCTGAGTCCCACAGACCTTCAGCATACTGAACAACTTTGTTGACCTCTGGGTTGTTTTTATTTTAAGAAGAAATCAGTTCCTAAAAGTATGTGGAAAATAATTAGGTGTTGTACCAAGTGCTTCCTACAAATCACTCTGCTAGATGTCATGAGGGATACAAGGAATTCACAATCTAATAAGGAAGATAAAGCATTTATCCAGGAGTGACACCTACCAATTAGTACAATTAGTCAATCAGACAGTGCCAGGGCTAACTGCCAAAAAATCAGTCCTAAATGGAAAATCAAAACAATGCATTAAAAATAGAGGACATTGGTGATTTTCTGTGTGACTTGCTCTTTCATACATTATATATTGTCACTCCTGTATCATAAAGACCAAATTTAAATTCGACAATGAAGGGTAGTATTTGCAAGTGTTATATCCTAGTCAATGATTCAATTCAACAATGTTACATCTTTGTAAAGAAATGTCTATTTGTGCAATTATAATGATACCTGATGGCACTTTGACTTTATTGTTCAGAAAAAGTGGTAGAGATAAAAAAATGAACCTTCTGTTTAACAGAACTGAAGAAAAGATATAATCAACTAAGCCCCCAAATTTACATCTATATTAGACACTTAAAAAATTTTGTCATATGAAATTAAGATATAAGCTGTAAGTAAAAGCAAAGAATATTTACAGAATATTATCAAAGAACACCACATACTACAGGGTGAGCTAAATATTTACATTTTACCACTTAATAGTACTTTAAGCACAATGGAAATGAAGTCCTTAAGACTTACTTGACTTCCAGTATTATGTTTTTCAACTTTTTTCTAGTAATGCATTACGTGTGAAAGTAGGAGGAAAAAAGGCACTGATAGAAAAGTTTTGTGAAAATTCATAGAAGAAAGACATTTCTAGATGGGAGAATAAGAGCAGTCTTGAGGACTAGAATTTGAACTTAGAAAGTTAAAGACAATCTAAATATATAGCACTCCTTGATCGAAAGCCTTGAAATGGGAAAATGCAGGGCATATGTGATGATTGGGAATTACTATTCTGTGTAGAGAAGGTGATGTCTTCAATAAGACAACGGAAAGATCAAAGTTGCGACATTAGAAAGAGTTGCAAAATAGCATAGAAGATTTCAAATATTCAGTCGGTCTCTTGGCAGTGTTTCTTGTTTGCCATGCATTTTTTTCTTTTTCCAAAGTTAAAGACACTTGGCTTTAAATTTATGCCCTGAATTTTACTCTTATTTGTAAAATTCAATTCTAACCTTGAAAGGGTGGGGATACACGAATTCAAGCTCAAAACACCAGGACCAGCATAAGGTTATATTTGCTGTTAATCCCTAAACACTTGCTTTTTGTAGAACAGTCAAAACGTGAATCTTAGTTACAGGATCTTGATCTGATTCCTGCCAAGTGGATATAAATGATATTAATAAGGAACTGTCTTTTTCACTGGCCAGCCATTTTGTTGATTACCTATAGATTAAATGACAGATGCTCCAAGACATTTTGAGATGGAGACATGTTTGTCCAGCCACTGGTTAAGATCTTTGCAAGAGACTTAAGATTCTCTTACTACCAATTCACCTTTTGCACCAAAGGATTGATGAATATCCCCAGCATTTTTGTTTTTCATTTTTTAAGCCTCCATTGACCTTACTTGGTGGGCTACTGTGACTTTGCCTCATGTTCTTCCTGTTAATCAGTCTTTTTCCTTGTGAACACAGTAAAGTTTTTATATTTTTTTAAAACTTTCATTGCAGTAACTTTAATTGTACACATTAAAATAAACTCATTTATGTAGATTCCCCATGTACGTAGTTTCTCCTTTCTTAAAATATCTGTCAAAACACTCTGCTCCAAATCACCAAATGTTCTTCACTATTATACAGGGGGCTCTGCCACCACTTGCCCTCTGCCCTGGTACCCCCATTCCATTCATTATTGGTAACTATGTTTCTATTGTAAGTATCCAAAAGTTAGTTTTGTTTCATCTGCTCCTTCATTTTTTTTATATTCACATTTCACCTGTAAGTGAGATCGTCTGGTATCTAGCTTTATTTTTTTGGCTTATTTCACTTAGCATAATACTCTCTAGTTCTATCCACGATGATTCAAATGACAGGATTTCATCTATTCTAAGGACTGTGTAATACTCCGTTTTGTATGTATACCAGATCTTCTTTATCCATTCATCTGACATTGGGCATTACCACAGTTTCCATTTCCTAGTTATTGTGTCATAGATGAACTGACTGTCTGTTAGTGGATCAGTTTCTGGTGATTCAGTTCTATTCCACTAATGTGCTTCTGTTATTCATTCTGATCACTATCACTTTGTAGTGTCGCCCATTTTCCGGATTCATTCCTTTTTCTCATTATTACTTTGGCTATTTGGGGTCTTTTATTGTTGCATACAAATTTTAAGATTTTTTTGCTCTATTTCCTGTAAATAATAACCCCGTGGGATTTTTCACGGAGATTGCATTAAATCTGTATGTTGCTTTAAGTAAGATGACCCGTTTTAGTCATGTTGATTCTTTCCAATCATGACTAGGGGATATCTTTCCATTTCTTTGCATCTTCCTCTATTTCTTTTAAGAAGGACTTGTAATTTTCATTGTACATGTCTTTCATTTCCTTTGTTAAATACATTCCAAAATATTTAATTCTTTTTACTTCTTTTTAAACAGCGAGATTTTCTAGATTTCATTTTCTTCTAGCATGTTTCTAATGTATACAAATGCACTGGATTTCTGTGTATTGATTTTATAGTTTGTAACTTTACTATATTCGTTGATGAGTTCTAGAAGCTTTTTGAGAGTTTTTAGGGTTTTCAATACATATAATCATATCATCTGCAAATAATTAGATTTTTATTTTCTCCTTTCCAATTTGAATTATGTTTATTTCCTTTTCCTACCTAATTGCTCTGGATAAGACCTCCAGTATATGTTAAATAGGAGTGGAAAGAGTGGACTGTCTTGCCTTGTTCCTGACTTTAGAGGAAACGTTTTCAATTTTTTGCCACTGACTTTGATGATAGCTGTGGATTAGTTATTTTGGCCTTTATTATGTTGAGGTATGTACTTTCTATTCCCATTTTATACAGAGTTTTTATCATAAATGGTGTTGGATATTATCAAAAACTTTCTCCGCCTCTAATAATATAATCATGTGGGTTTTCTCTTTGCTTTTGTTGATAATCTGTATTGTTAATAGATTTATGTATGTTGAATCATCCTTATAGCCCTAGGATAAATCCCACTTGGTCATGATGGATGATCTTGTTGATGCATTGCTGGATTCAGTTTCCTAATATTTTGTTGAGAATTTTGCATCTCCGTTAATTCGAGACATTAGTTTGTAATTTTATTTCTAGGTGGCATACCTATCAGCTTTTGGTATCAGTGGGATTTATTCTTATAGAAAGTATTTGGGAGCAACGTCTGTTCTTCGATATTTTGGAAGAGTTTGAGGAGAATAGGTATTAAATCATCTTTGAAGATTTGGTAAAATTCATTAGAAAAGTCAGCTAGTCCTGAACTTTTATTTTTAGGGAGACTTTTGATTGCCTCTTCAATTTCATTGCTTGTGATTGTTCTGTACAGATTTTCAATACTTCCAAGTTCAGTCTTAGTAGACAGCATTTTTTGAAAAATCTGTCTATATTCTCAAGGTTGTCCACTTTGTTGGAATAGAGTAGTTCAAAGCAGTCCCTCATGATGTTTTGAATTTCTGTGGTATCTGTTGTAATTATTCCCCTTTCATTTGTGATTCCAATTATGAGAGATTTCTCCTTTTTTCTTTGTGCATCAATTTTGCTTATTTATTCCGTGAAACAACTATTGGCTTTGTTGATCCTTTTATTGTCTTTTTCTTCTCTATTTCATTTATATCTGATCAAATTTTTATTATTTTCTTTCTTCTGCTGATTTTTGACTTTAATTGTTCTTCTTTCTCTAGTTGTTTTAAATGTATGTTTAGGTTATTTACTTGCAATTTTCTTGTTTCTTGAGATAGGCCTGAATTGCAATGAACTTCCCTCTTAGCACTGCTTTTACTACATCCCATAGATTCTGGTCACCTGTGTCTTCATTCTCAGTTGTCTCTAAGTACTTTTTTTAAGTTCCTTTTTTTACCCAAAAGTCATTCAGGATCATATTGTTTAGTCTCCAGTTAATTTGGGATCTTCTAGCTTTCTTTCTGTAGTGATTTCTAGTTTTAAGCCATTGTTGTCAGAATAGATGCGTGGCATGATTTCAATCTTTGTGAATTTGTTGAGTAGTGTTTTGTGTCTCAGCATATGATATCCATGAGACTGTTCCATGCTCACTTGAGAAGTGAAATCTATAATCATTGGATGAAGTGTTTGGTATATACTATTAGAACAACTGTTCCAAGTGATCATTTAAAGCTGCTGTTTCCTTGTTAATTTTCTGCCTGGGTGATATTTCCATTTTTGTAAGTGGGGTGTTGAAGTCTCCCAATATTATTGTGTTGCTGTCAATGTTTCTGATCAACTCTATAATACTTAACATATTCTGATACACCTTCATTTGGTGGATATATGTTAATAAGTGTTATGTCTTCTTGTTGGATTGACCCTTTTATCATTATATAATGTCCCTCTTTTTTTTGTTATGATTAGTCATTGGAAGTCTATTTTATCCAATATATGTATAGCCATTCCTGCTTTTTATGTGGTTGCCGTTCAAGTGTAAGACTGTCTTCCAGCTATTGACTTTGAGCCTTTATCTTTTGAAAGAATATAGGTTTCCTAAATGCAGAAGAAGTTTGGGTTATACTTTTTAATCCATTCAGCCACTCTGTGTTGTTTGAGTTCAGTCCATTAACATTTAGGCTGATCATGCATATGTAGCTATGTTTTGTCATTTTATAATCTACCTTCTGTTTGTTGTTTCAGACAATGCCTCTGTTCTTCTCTTTCTCTTTTTAGGTGGGTTAGGTGTAGTTATGTTTTAACTGGTTTTCCTTTTAGTTTTCTTCTTTGTTTTATCCCTTAAAATACATCCTGAAGATGAATTTTGAGGTTACACTCAAGTTAGTATTAAAAATTATTTTTATTTCCTATTTTTATTTGAAAGCAGACAGTCTCCCATTCATTCTAATCATCCCCATTTATATTCTCTTTTCCTCCTCCTCAATTTTTATATTTTCTGTCTGGCTGCTTTTAAGTGGGAGTTGTTTACATTTTGTAGAGCATCCTTTAATATTTTTTATAGAGTTGGTTTTGTGGTAATGAATTTTTTAACTTTTGTTTATCGGAAAAGCTGTTTTCATTTCTTTAGTTCTGAATGATAATCTCTCAGGATATAGTGTCATAGGTTTAAAATCCTCATCTTTTAGCATTTTGAATGATGCCATTCCCTTGTAGTGTTATGGCAGAGCCTCCAGAAGGCAAGAAGACTAACAGCTGGGCATTCAAATGTAGAGAAAAGGAGCTTTTTTGCAAGCACTGGTTTCTGGAGGAACTCTGAGGTTTTAGCCTTGTTAATGGGCTTCTTAGCTCTAGCCCAGATGCCCTGGAGGAAGGCCTGGAGATATCTCTCCAACAGATTTCTCCCTTCCTCAGTGTTAGGGTCCCAGGGGTGCAGCGGGGTGGGGGGGGAGTGTGGGGGGCATCCTCTAGAAGGGCTTCTTTCATCCAATTTTCTGTGTTTACAGTACCGCCAGGGCCTGATTCTGAAGTCACCTCACGGCCTCTGTCATAATTCTCATTTGCTTGCAAGCACTGAAGACAGTGAGAAGGAGTTGGCAGCACTCAACCCATGTTGGCCTCTGGGTCTGAAGGATTGATTCCAGAAGATCGATGATGGCCTGAGGCTTTTCAGAATAAGCTGGAGTATGGTACTTCCAATTCAGGAGATCAGTCATAGTGAAAGGCTGTTAATAAAAGACTGATCCCCTCTCTTGAAGGGTCCCATTGGGGCCAACCATTGAGGACCCCTGACTTCAAAGAGGGGCATCTGCATGGCCGCTGGTGGCTTTGTCCCTTGATCGACTGATCTCAGCTGTCTGCCAACTGGCTCTGGAGAATCCAGCTGAGACGCTGGACTTTAGGGTAGTGAGACTGAGGGCAGTGGCATGTCTGGGTCTGTTGGAGCATTGAGAGCAGTCTGAAGAGCACATGGAGGTGACAAGTTCTGCAGAGGAATCTCCTCTGGATCTTCCTGGAAGTTTATGGCTCTGTTTCTTCTGAGGCATCTGTTTCCTTTCCTGATTGACTAAAGCCTTACAGTGTCCTTGACCACTAACGCAGAACTGAACCTATGGAGGCTTAACTTGGGCTATTTCTTACATTCGATCTATATATGGAAACTGATAATAGTAACCTTGGTTTCCTGTAACAACTTTGTAAACAGCCCTCACTATGAGGAGATCTAAGGTCCCCTCTGATGGCCATCCTACCCTAAAGGCTGGCCACTCTAATTCACATAGCTGGAATAATTTCCAAGGGGCCAATTTGATACCATAATCACTTGTAAGTCCCTTGTTAAAGTTCTTTTTTTAATATACATTCTAAAACAGTGCATTTAGAAGGACTACTTCCCATGATTGTGAACAACAGGTCCTTCCCAATGAACGGAGATGCAGGTCAAACACAAGGAAACTTTCACTTTGTCCTTCTGGCCACTCCCTTCTTGGGGATTTAGATGCCTCTTAGCTTTCAAGGGTGCATCAGTATAAACCCCTGACCCGGATCGACACTGCAGGGAGGAACTGAATTTCTTCAGTTCCCCAAAGGTCAACAGCGCCTTAATCTGTGTGAGTTCACCACAGAACTGCAGGCTGGGACTCAAATAGACTCCATAGCTTTCACCATGGAGCAGAACATTCATTCTCACATTCACACACCAGTCAGTCTGAGTTTGACTCCCACCCAGAAAGGTGCCTGTTCTCAGAGGCAACAAAGTTGCCTAAGGGGTGATCGAGCCCTTCTTCCACCATGAATGGTGGGTTTGAACTCGGACTGGGTCCCCAGACACACTTACCAATCAAACATCTGGTCCTGAAAGGCTTTTCTATCCTTTATTGAGTCCACTGGGGGGCAAAAGGAATCCAGTCCTGCTGGGCTCAATACAGACTGGGAACCAGAAATTACTGGTGGCACTGCCCCTCCCTCTCGATTCTGGGAGGGAGAACTCACTGTTGGCCCCCATCAGCAGTGGCAACAAAGGACCAGCATGGCTGATGGGCTTCTCATGCCAATAAACCAAATGTTATGGCAGAGCCTCTAGACAGTGAGAAGACTGACAGTTGGGCACTCAAAGGTAGAAAAAAGGCACTTTATTGCAAGCACCGGTGCTAGTTCAGGGGATTATTACCCAAAGCAGAGCAATGGGGGGGTCTAGGGGAGCTTCTTTTATACTTTGAAGTAATGATCCATCTCCTTGGTTATGTTGCTTTTTACTGGCAACTCTTATCAGTTATGCACAGCTGCAGAGCAGGGAGACAATGCTTGCTTGTCCTTAGTCAAGGATAGCAGGACATAACTGAAGTCTCCATAGAACAGGAAATAGCTACAGCCTCTGTAATACGATAACGGGACATAGTTACAGTCTCCATAGTACCGTGGAAAATTCCTGGCAGACTAACTTTTGCATTGGGGTCAGGGGAAGGGTCTTATACCACAGCAGAGTTTCAGTTGTGAAAGTTGTTGTCAGTCTTATGGAGACCCCTTTGTATGTAATTCAATTTTCTCTAGCTTCTTTTAGGAGTCTTTTTATCTTGTGTTTTAGACATTTTTATGACAATATCTAGGTGTAGCTTTGTCCAGGTTTCTTTTATTAGGGAGTCTTTGAGCTTCCTGGGTCTGGAGAGTTGCTTCATTCTTCAGGTTGGGGAAATTTTCAGCTATTATTTCTTCAAATACAGTTTCTGTCCCCCTTTCTCTTTCTTCTCTGAGAACCCTATGACTTGAATGTTGTTCTTTTGATACTATCCCAAAGATCTTGAATGCCATCTTATTTCTTTGCATTCTTTTATTGCTTTGCTGATTTGCTTGAGTGAATTTCTCTACCCTATCTTCAAGTTCTTTGATTCTGTTAGAGGTTATATCCATCCTATTCTTGAGTCCCTCTACTAGTTCTTTAGTTCAGCTATCATGCTCTTCATTTATTTGATGTCTTGCTTCATTTCTTTTCTCTCATTTTTCTTGTTCTCTTTTACTTTCTCTATTGTCTTCTTGTATTCCATAAATATGTTTATCACTGTTACCTTAAATTCACCCTCAGCTAGTTTCCATATTTTTGCTGTATTCCAATTTTCTCTCACGTTTATTAATGGATCCATCATTTCACATGTATTTCTCTGTGTCTTTGCTCGGTTTGGCAATTTGTTTATATTCTGGCATGGTGGTGTGTGGGGTGATCACCTTGTTATTGGCCCACAATTGGTAATCAGGCTACAGATCTGTCTCCCCACACAGTGTGGTGCTAGTGGGTAGTAGTGAGGGTCCTCCCTTCTGGGAGACTATCTTCTTCCTTTAATCCTGTGGGCAGGATATCCAGTGAGCAGGATATCTTATGGGTGGGACATCCAGTGGGTGGATCCTGAGACTCTAGGGCAATATTGTGGTGGGAGGGGTTGGGGTGGGGAATTCTACTCACTGCTTTCTGGTATGGCAGCTCCAGCTCAGACTCCAGGGCATGGTTCATTTTCCACCCTGCACTGACACCGTCACCCCACCTACATGTCCTTGTCCCACTGGGCAGTCTCTTTGCTGCTTTTGGAGCAACTTTCCAGGAGACCCATTTCTTCCCATGGTTCTACCCTGTCTATCAGGGTCTAGGGTCTGAATCTGTGGTTTAGCTTTGAACCCTGATGTTTCTGACTACCCTATGTAGTCACAATTGTTATTGTTTCTCTGTGGTCTCTGAGCCTGCTCTTACTCAGTATTTGTTTGTGGAAATAGGTGAATTCCTAGTTGCTTTGTGAGGAGTGTATGAATCTCATTCCTACCAAGTTACCATCTTCTGGCCATCTTCCAAAGTTAATTGAGTTCAATACTAGGTTCTACCTGCTACAATTAATAGGTTATTCCAACAGTGAACTGACAGAGGATGCATCCCTTTATCTTTAATTCTAAATTTATGTATTTTATATAACCAACACATTTTATCTTTCTTTAAGGCTTCATCATGAACTATTACCCTGTTGTCATTTGTGGCAAATATATATAATATTTTTTAAAGCAGTTGAGTCATGGTAAACAGATGTATATGAGTCCTCAATGAAGAATAGGGAGTTTAGCTATTTAGAGCACTACCATTGCTTCTATCAGTTGATCTATCACTATAGAACAGATATTTCACTTGCTTTTCTGGCATCAGTCTTTACTTAGAGTTCAGGTACCACACATCAAAGAATAAGGATAGATCTGCTGTTTACCAGATTCTCAAACCTACACTATATAAAGAGCTGATAGTGGGCACTGTCAAATGACAAAGGATGGAAATCATACTGCCTACTTCCACAGACATCCACTAACCTTGGTTGATAGCCTTCATTCCTGTGGATCAGCTGGGAAATTTTAAAGGCACCAGATGCCCATGCTATGGCCCCAGAATCTTCAGATGGAGTGGAGTAGGTTCTGATGAAAAGTTAGGGTTAGAATTTACTAGTTTCTGGTCAAATTGGGCAGTAGGTAAAGATTTAGGCAGTCAACATTCAAAGATAGATTAATATGCACGGCAGCCAGTAATGTTTGCTTATACAAAGATAAAACGTGGACATTTAAGAAATTCTATTATGTTGCAGTTTTCCAATTGCCCACTTCCTATTCTTTAAATTCCTTCAGAGTTTAGTTCTAAACATTGTAAAAATCAATACATCCTAAAGAATCCCGGTGATCAAAAACACCTGGTGTCCCCTTTAAAACTACAGAATTCCAGGAGCCCACCATAGTCCCAGTGAATCAGAATTTCCATGGAATGAATCCGGGAAGCTAAATTTTGACAAGTGTCCTGGGTGATTCTTATCATCTGGGAAGTTTGGCAATACTAAACTGGATACTGAAGACACTTAGGTGGAATTTGACATTGTGACAGGGGGCCTATGAGCACTCAGCAAGCACATCAGGAGAGGGGCACATGAGCCTGAAGGTCTCCCACTGCCTGTATTGCAATCTCTCCTGTGCCTCATACCTCCATGAATATACCAAGTCTGTTCCCACTTGGGGATCTCACATCTACGTCTGCAAGTCTAGAAACTTCGTCCTCCAACTCTTAAACTGATGGCATCTTATTCATTATGATTTAGCAACAGCAATGCATGCATACATAGAAAAATGAATATAGACACATGCTCAGTGGTAGCATATAAAGACGAAGCAAGGCCATAGAGAGAGATTTGTTGGAGTGACTGAAATAAACACGTGGAAAGTTAGAAAGCCTTTTGGAGGGAGGAGAGAATTATTCTGGCCTGAAGCAAACAAGGGGACTGGCACCGCAGGCAGCGAGGAGCGGAAACATGCCAGGTGGGCGGAAGACTGCTAATGCCCTAGAGAAGAGAGACAACGTGTATGCACTTTGAACAAGGAGCCAGGCAGCTTGAATTAAGCAGGGAGAACAATCAGGCTATGATGAAAGTGGAGGACAGTTAGATAAAGAGTGACTCATAATCAGTTTTGATTTGACGTAAGCAGAACCTCAGAGATCCTGCAGGGTTCAGAGAAGGAGAGAAATGATCAAAACAGAGCTTGCAGGGGATGACTCACGCTCTTTGTGTAGGCCTGAATGAAGGGACAAGACTAAAGATATGTGAAACCAGCGAGGCTGTGGCAATCAAATTGCAATGTAATTAGAAATCAAAATGGGTGCTCTATTTTGTTTGGCTATGTCCTACATAGTGCCACAAAAAGTTTGACGCACCTAGGTAGAAATACGATAGCAGATACAGATTAGAGGAAAGGAAGGGGTCCTAAGAAGGAATCAGATTTTGACAGTTTCACAGTGGAAGAGGAAAGGGAATCTAAGAAGAGTCTAAACTGTACATGCAAAAGGCTACATGCTGTGAAATGGTGTGACATTTTAGGAAGTTTATCCTTTATTCAATGAGGATTATAGGACACTAAAAGGGGGTCTGAGAATAAGGAAACCTCAGTTACCACATGACCACAATCTCTGTAACTTGACGAGAAGCCCATCATTATAAGGGAGTTGAATTCTAGCAATGAATACCAAAGGACATTTTCCAGAGTCTCTTATCTTTCTAGAGGTTTAAGTGCATTTGATGTTCTTGATAATTCCCTTTTTCTCAATCATTGTATTTTTGGTAATGACTTCCCTTTCTACTTTTTGCTCTCTCCTCTATACAATGTCTCTAATTTAACTCTCTTCAATTCTTTGGATACCTCCACTATCTCCAGATTGCTAAAATTACATTTGAATAACTCTCTATAGAGTTATTCCGGCCCCTGCACAGTGTTGCTTCGTTTAGAGTACCCTGATTTTCTTACCTGGATTATTGAAAACAACCTTCCTACTGATTTCCCTACATCTAATTTTCTGTCCTTATCATTTCATAGTCATCCAATGGTCAAAATGCTCTTCTATAATTTGGATATAATCATGTTGCTTAAAAATTTTAAGTACTTTTCTAAAACATTCAAGATTAAGGTCAATTTATTAAAAGAAAAGGTCTTTCAGATCTATCCCCTGTACTTTGTTGTTTTCTTTATTCCTCTCCATGCGTAGCTTCTAATTTTCTTGTCATTTCCCTAAATAAGTTGTGTTCCCTGTTCCCTTCCTACTTTTTTAAGTGTTATTCCCTCTAGCTAGGTGATTTTTAATCATCCTTTTGTTGCCTAATACTTTTCATTGTTTGCTTGTTTTTAACTTCAAGCATCACCCCCTCTGGAATGTCTTCCCTAGATTTCCCTCTACAGTTCTCCCAAGAGTTTAAGCAAATGACTGTAGCTTGCTCTGAGCAGAAAATATAATTTGTTTGCTTACTTTCTGCAGAGTAGCATGAGAACATGACCTATGTCCAACTTTGGAAAGTGGGCTCGGCACCTGGCCAGCACTGGGCATTGACCTGGATGTAACAGATGGACATTCCAGGTTGAAAGTGCCTTTACCCACACTGATTGTACCCAAGATCTCCTGCTCTGGAATTTGGCTGGTCTTGCTCTCTCACTAACCTCCATCTGTTAATATGCCCTTCAAGAGACCTCCTCCTTGCTGGTACAATAATTTCCAGAAACATGCCTTATCAGCTGCCATCGGCAGACGGTAGCATGCCGGGGTGGCCACCATTGGGAGGCATATTCTTTCCCATTCAGCTATCATTGAAACCCCTGCTGCAGTAAAAAAAAAAAAAAAAAAAAAAGTGTATGTCCCAGCCTTCTATATCTTCTCGTGATTTCCTCCGACTATCCAGTAGGAGGGGCATTACTCTGCTTGAACTTGAACACCTGCAAAACACTTTCATTTTTCCATTCTAACTAAATTGTTATGTTCCTTAAGACAAGAATGGCACCTTCGATACCCTATATCCTATGCCTAACATGGTGCCTGGCACATTGTAGAAAATGATACACTGTGAAGAAAATAAGGAAGTATTATATAAAGGGAGGGAGGGAGGGAGGGAGAGATAGTTTTTCTTCCTGAGAACGAAAGTTCTTCCAAAAGGCAAACAGGGAAAAATAGCAAAAGCTAAGTCACCTGATATAATCCAAATTGAAGAAGATTAAGTGAATAAAATGAGTTTGGCAGCTATCAAACAGCATGAACTGTTATATTTTATAATTCCTTATTTCAATAATTCTATGTGGAGCATTAAATTAATCATTAATACCAGGTACTTTGCTGATGAAAGGAGGGGGTACAAAAATGAATAAGGTTCAAACTTTTTTAAATTAAAATATACTTAAAAATAAATACGTTTCAGTCCCTGCCCCAGGACCTTCACAGATCATTTGGGGAAATGTTCGGATGCACGCTGCATCAACGTCTGACCAAAACCCATGAAGTACAGAGAGGAAGAGTCACAAACACCAGAGATGCTGACTTGATTCCATCCTGCATTGCTGTTCTGTGGAACAGTGGCCATTTGTCTCTGTCCACCTTCTCTCACACCTAAGTGCAAGTCACCATCTCATGGAAGATTCAGTGGACATGGACATGAGGCCCTTGAGGCCTCAGAACTATCTTTTCAGTTGTGAACACAAGACTGACAAAGATTATCACTTTAAGATCGATAATGATCGCTCAGTTTAGGAGCTGGTGCCACTGACAACTTTGAAAATGCCTGTGCAGTCAGAGATTTCCCTTGGTGGCTTTGAATAGCACCACCTGTGGTCTTACGGTTGAAGTGTGGTTCAGGACCTATGCATGTTAGTGGACAGCATTCAGTGACTGTGGAGGAAGATGCAGAATCAGAAGATGAAGAGGAGAAGGATGTGAAACCCCTAAGTATATTTGGAAAACAATCTGCCCCTGGAAGTGGTAGCAAAGTTACACAGAAAAAAGTAAAGCTTGCTGCTGATGAAGATGACGATGATAATGATATTGATGATGATAATGAGGAAGAAGAATTTGATGATGATGAAACTGAAGAAAAAGCTCCAGTAAAGAAACGTGCATGAGATACTCCAACCAAAAATGCACAAAAATCAAACCGAACAGAAAAGACTCAAAACCATCAACACCAAGATCAAAAGGTTAAGAATCCCTCAAAAAAAAAGAAAATAATTCCTAAAACACCAAAAAGACCTAGTTCTGTAGAAGACATTAAAGAAAAATGCAAGCAAGTATAGAAAAAGGTTGTTCTCTTCCTAAAGTGGAAGCCAAGTTCATCAGTTATGGAATAATTGCTTCCGGATGGCTGACCAAGAGGCTAGTCAAGATCTCTGGCAGTGGAGGAAGTCTCTTTAAGAAAAGAGTTTAAACAGTTTTTTAAAATTTTCCATCGTATTTCATTTCTGTAACAGTTGCTATCTGGCTGTCTTTTTCATGATGAAGAGTGAGAACTTCTCCCTACTGTGTCTGATAAGTGCTGTCCAGGTTCCATTGCCAAGAATGTGTTGTCCAAAATACCTGTTTAATTTTTCAAATTGGACTCCGCCCTTGGCTTAGTTTTAAGTATGTATGGAATGTTGTGATAGAACATAGTAGTAATGGTGGTCAGACAAATGGAAATGGTGGGGAGTTAAAAATATACATGTGAAATAAACAGTATTTTAATTAAAGTAAAAAACAACAACAAAAAAACCACCAGGGACAAAAATGCAATCCATGGAAGTTTCAAGAGGTAGGTGACTCAAAAAAGGATGAGTAGAAAGGTGCAAAGGCTGTAAAGGAATGAGGAACATTCCAGAAGACCAAGGCATCTTGGAGAATGGCAGAGTTTGGAATGATAAATTTGATTAAATTGTATTCTTTTTAGGAACTTATGGGTAGAAAGATAACAGCTTTATCTCCTTTCTCAAATATCTGTCCACCTGAGTTCCATTTTCTCATTTCCAGAATTAGCATCCCATGTCCTCCTTCTGTGTTTTCCCTACATTGTGTTTGTTTCATGGGCTGAGAAATTCTGCTCTCCCCATCCTTCCACTGTTGACCTTGCTGCAATGTCCAGTGCATTTACTCCCAATCTCATCATCACAAGACAGTTTATCACCATCCATTCCTATTAGAACATGTCCAAGGAGGTAGAACAGTTATGTCTCTATTAAACAGTCCTAGTTTACTAACCCTGGGAAATGCTCTGGTAAGTTCAGTTACCTAGTTATATGATTATTATAGTTCATCATTGTCATTGAAAGATTCTTCCGGTTATTCTGAAATGAAAAATGCATGCTAATCTAATTCTGCTCAGATAGAGTAGTAGTTTCTCTTGCCACCTAAGTGGACATGTTGGAAAAGGAGACAGCACAGCCTTTGCACAATTGTCATGTATAACTCTGAATCTCTTTTGGGCACAGAACTAAGTCTTGGCTGGACAACTGACCAGAGACATTGTATGGTTACTTAAGTTTGAAGGCTCTGTGTGAACCTGGAGTCTCCTTTAGGATGTTTCATGGACCTAACATGGGCTAAGTAACTAATGTGCAACCAAACTCTGTGCTCAGTGCCCTTATAATTTAACTCATTCTCATAATCAAAGAAGAAATGAATGATAATTATTTCTGTTTCCCAGAGGAGTTATCATAAAGGTAGACACATCAAACATTTAATTCAAAATAACACAAGTGTCATAAAGGTATAGAAGCTAACATTTGAGTTCAGGTATTTAACAACAAGGAGAATATTTTCTTGGTACATTTATAGACATTTGTTCTTCTCTGCCTGGCAAACACCTATAATAAACCCTGACCGTCTCAGATGTGTTGTCAGCACCATGTTTGAGTCTCCCCCACCCCCACTAATTGATAACAGCACTGAGTGTAACATGATTGCTTCCCAGAGACATTGCTTTGACCTTACAACTCATCTATAATATAAAAATGAGTTCAACAGAGCTAGAAAGTAAATTTACCTAAATGCAGGGACTTTACAGCTTTAGAGCTAAAGCAGATTCAAATTGTCTTATTCCTTTACAAAGTGCCCCTCCTACCCAGTCACATATTTTTTTTATTCTGCCCACATTTTCCATTTTGTCTTTCTCAGATTAGTCATAAAATTACGAGTCGCTTACGTGTCAACACAAAATTGCCAATTGTTAGTCCTACCTTGGAGTAGCAATTTAAATAGTCTCTTCTCTTCAGAAACCCCTTATTCAGATATACTAACTTTGTGCTTGAGAACAACTGGGCCCTGTAGCCATCTAACAAGCCCTGCTCACATTTCGCCGTTTTCTTTTATCATGGGATATATTGCTATATGGGGAGAGAAATTATGGTAGATTAAAATATTTCTAATCTATTTACTGGCAGTGTTTCTTTCATCTGGGAATATTCCAGAAGTCTTTCTCTAATAATACTGAGAGTTCAGCATTCATAGAGCTGCCTGGAAGTGAGTTAATTGCTCACACATGGATATGCTTATTTAATTCTCAAAACAACCGTGTGAGGCCAGTGCTGTATCTCTATGGCACAGATGAAAAAATTGAAGCTTTTAATAGACAACGTAATTACTTGAAATCACAAAACTAGCCAAGGAATGGTATTAGTTTTCAAACTTAGGAAGTCTAATTCCAAGCTTTTAAAAATAATTCAGTCACCACATTCAACCAACGCGGCATCTTATATGGGCACCTACTGTCTAGCACATAATGTGACCTGGGACAATAGTAAAGCCTGATGACCAGAAATAATGAATTATAATGTCAGTCAGAATTATTTGAAGTCTCCACCCCAGCAATGGGCCTCCCTATCAACCATTATATAGAAATGATGGTCTGCAGCCAATAATTGATGAATACGCCTCTTGAGGCTCTTTTGGTTCTTTGGCAAACAAATGCCCCTCCACTTCCAAGGCAGAATGTACTCCTTCGATGTGATGACTTCCTATAGATTTAGCGCATTGCGTATTCTGGACCAACCCTGTCGTGGCAGGGTTTTAAGGTGTGCTTTTTCCCAGTTTGGTTCAGAACTGCTACTGGCTTTATCCCAGGTATGACATCTAGGATTCTCCTTTCTCCTTGTGTTTTACATTTGAACTGAAAATTTTGTCATAGCACCCAATCCAGCAGTGATAGCTCTGAACAACACCTGAATATTAGATCAGAAGCTTATTCATCTGTAGGTTTTATTTCTATCCATCTCAGGGAAAAACACTTAAATTGATAAGATTAACCTTTTCACTAATGCTTATTTTGTCTTTAATAATTTTGCAGTTGGAGTTAAAATTAACACTTTAATACTAAAACTCAGACTGACAAAGTTAAGCTCAGAGATACCACCATTTTTTAGCTTCTAGTACTGAAAATAAAATTAACCGCTATAGATGAGCTAACCAGATAATTATCATTTATATAGAAATTAATTTCCTAAATTAGAAATATTATAGTTTTATAGTTTGTAATCTACAAGTTCATCTAGCTTTCATCACAAAAGTCTCCTTTCCACTTTTTAGGTAACAAATTATAGTTAATAGTTATTTAAATTACTATGGAAAAGCCTGTAAAGCTTAGGAAGTTCAAAATTCCAAACACCTTTCTTTGTGATGGGAAGTTTTCATTCCTAGATTACTTTACTATGGCATTGAGCAGGAGGTTGAGTAATGCTGTTCCATAACTGGAGGTATGGGTTGACTCCTTCATGAAGGTAACCTCTTTAGGGATCCACAGTGTGGGTGTGGCCTGGCCCATTCCCCAGTGATTCAGGCTCTTACCCAGCAGTCTAAAGACAATGAAGACTGAATGAACTCCTATAGTAGCCCAATCTTGATAGTAACTGGCATTTTAATTATCAGTTGGTACCTTCAGTGAGTATTTTAGAACTCTTGAAAAAAAATTGCTTAGAGTATTGGGCCTAGAAGAAGCTAAGGAAGAAAGAGGTGCTATGTTATAAAAAAGTAGCAAAGAATCGAAGACTACTTCACCTACTTGATCAGTTTGCCTGCGACGGTTCCATTTATAGAACTCTGATTCATCTTGGTATAAATGAATGACTTACATTGTCAACTGAGTTAATATGTAGAGACAGAGAAAGGCATCAGACTTGTGCCATCTGGTATTATTGTTCTTCCTGTTCTTTTTTCTTGTTTTTAAAGACTAAAAGTAAAATCAAAATATAAGGAGAAAAACAATGAAGATTGCAGTTGGGGGAAATTAAAGACACATTTTGATGCTCATTTCACTGGTCTCATGAGACTAACTTTGTAACAAACAATGGAACATGGTAGATTAAAAACTAGCATTAAAATAAAGACCTACAGAAAGAAATCAAGTATTTAGACATGGAAATACACAGATCTTCAACTTTAGTTTGTACAGCTGTTTGTTTTTAAAGCATGGAACTGTTCATCTGAAATAGAGTTATTAACCAAAATCATCTTAGAGACCCATGAAA
The DNA here is from genome assembly GCA_004363575.1 of Solenodon paradoxus. NCBI lineage: Eukaryota > Metazoa > Chordata > Mammalia > Eulipotyphla > Solenodontidae > Solenodon > Solenodon paradoxus. Next base: position 133,403 of record RJWH01000445.1, on the reverse strand, counting down.
TTCTTCTTCTAAAATGACCCCATTTTCTTGAGTGAGGCCCAAATTATTCTGATCACATTAACTTGCCTTGGATAATTTTGGTTGGGTTGGATTATCTAATCATTTTTACCATCTCCCTCGCAGAATTTATTTTGTCATTTTCCCACAATCCAGAAGACATTTTAAAACCCAGAATATTGTTTATAAAAAGAATGATTAAATTTTTTTAAAATTGCCAGTCCAGAAATTTTCTAGTCTTGGAAAGAGTTATGGGTTCTAATCCTGGCAAATCTAAATAAAATTGCTGGTAACTCAAGAGGATTTTTTTGAATTTTTCCTGCTTTCCTAGAATAGTTAAGATAAATGAAGAACACAAACTGACACCACTTTTGACCTATAAAAGGCAAATGGTACATCCAAAATAATGAAATATGAACAGCAAAAAAACGAATTAAGAGTAATGGAATCATCTGGAGAATTGAATAGAACTTTGAAAAGAGAAATCCTGGGAAAGAAAATTCTCTACATGCTTCTAACGAAATAAAAAAGAAAAAAGTTTCATTACAAAGAAGAATACCATCTCAGCAGTTCTGAAGAAAATAATGCAAAAAAAAAATCTTCTGGGACTACAGTGACAATCTCATACCAGGACAAGAGAAATACAGTATCGAGGTAGCTAATTTCATTCCCTATTATAAAAAAGAATTAGGATGGTTCATAAAGATCCTATAGAAAGTGAAAGTAAACTCTTGGTTCAATTAACCCTGTTTAACTCAAGTAAACAATTATTGGCAAACATCGGTAAGTTGCTTAGAATTATGGGCAGGTTTTCTTTAATAAATGAAAAAATCACAGTTTTTAATCATTGATCATAGATAAGTTTTTTTTCAGTTGATAAGGAGTAAATTATACATTGAAATTTTGTTAATGGTTTCTAAATTTCATCCCCAGTGAAGAGAATGCGTAATATCCAATTTGCATCAGGAGTTTTTCCATTAATAATGCCTAGGTTTTAATGCAAGTTTTTATAGACTTAGATTTGTTACTTGTGTAGAGACTAAATGAAACATTTCATCCATCTTGAATTAAAAGTAAGAGACTGTCATAGACTGATTGACTCTGTCGTCTCCAAATTCAGATGTTGAATACTAATTCCCAAAGTAACAGTTTGAGGAAGTGGGGTCTTTAAAGGGAGACAATAAGGTCAAGAGATTAGAGTTTAGGTCATTAATGCCCTCATTATAAAGAGGACTCAGAAAGATTCCTGATTCCTTGCTCTTTCCACCACCTGTTGACAGGTGAAAACACAACTCTGAACCAGGAAACCTTCTGTCACCAGAAAATAGAAAGCAGTCTGCCAGGGCCTTGATCTGGGATCTCTAAGCCTATAGAATTGTGGAAAATAGATTTCTGTTGTTTGCAAGACACCCAATGTCTGGTATTTAATTATAGCAGCTAGAACTCACTAATGAAAAGAGGAAGCGGGGACAGGTAAGTATTTATTTCTATGATAATTCATGAAAAGAATATGCATAATATAGTCGCAATTTGCTAATAAAATGAGCCTAAATTTATGAAATCATAGACAAGAAAAAGGTAACAAAATTCTTGTTGAATGTATACTCTGTTCTTTAAAAAATGTTAAACAAAATGATAAACAAAAATGAAATGTTTTGTCAGTGGCAGACAAATTGAGCAATTAAAATAATAAAATACTGATAGGGGTGTACCACTATAGCTCAGGCAACTCAGGCAGTTGACATGGCTGGGATATAGACTGCGGAAAGCCTAAGAATCTGGGTTTACTCTCACAGCCTGAGAGTGTAATGAAAAATAAATAAATAAATATAAATTCTCTTCTTTCCTTCCTTTCTTCTTTCCTTCTTTCCTCTCTTTAAAAAAATTAAAATATTTGCAATTATGTATATACTTGCATGTGTGTATATGTGTGTGTATTTTTTATAATTATGATGCAAACATAGTAAAAATGAAAAAATTAATGGTTGAAAAGAACAAAAGGACATCATATTAATGCTAGTATCAAGATGAACATGCTAAATTCTTGTTAATCTTGCTATAACTAAAATCAAACAGATTTTGCCATCAGAAACAACATAACACTTCTGGCACTTCATTTCACAAAGCCTCAGGGTGAATAGATGCCAAAGTAAACATAAATGAAGAGGTAGCCAACACTAAACTTTCAAGTCCTTTAAAAATGAAAACGATGGTGTTGAAAATTTCATGGCTTGAGATACACTGATGTATCCAGTTGTTTTATGTCATAATTTGAAATTAAATTGGAATTATTAAGAGATATTCTGGTTTTCCAAATAACCTGATAAATATTAAAAGACCTTGAAATGTTAGCCATTGCAAATAAAATTAGTTATGTGGAGATTTTTTTCCAGGAAAAAAACTCATTTGAATATTTTATTGACATTCAACCCTTCTTGGAAGGCCTGTCATAAATGGCATCAGTTCCCCAACCCTCCTGACTTGCATTTATGAACAAAGTACATATGCAGTCATTTGATTATTTGGACTTTTAAATCTGGCTCTGAGTCCTTGGAATATTAGCCCTTTACTGGAAATCACATTAAAGTAATTCCTTCAGTCTTCAAATGCTAGTCAGATAAACCACATCTCCAGTCTTCACTCCCTTTCTTTACCCATCAGCAGATTTGGTACTGGTGACACAGAAGATTAGTTTTTGACAAGAGAACAAGTTTATGAGAAAAAATCATTTTCAGTCATTTGGTATCTCTTTACTTCCCTTCACTTTGTACATCTACAATGACAGCAAATCCTGGCTGTTCATTACACAACTGGAGGCCTTTAAAAATCCCTGTCTTCTCCCAAGAGATTTTGCTTCCATAAGTATGGGATGGTGTACAAACATCAATACTTTCAATAAACTTTCAGGGTAATTCTAGAATATAAAAAGAATAGAGGTGTTCCTGTTTATAGAGAGGAAGATGGAAAACTAAAGCAGGGAAGGAAGGACATATGAGAGCAAACTCCCAAAACCCAATCAGAGTCTTCTCTCAGGGAGCCTATCAGGATAATCTGAACCTATCAGTGAACCAATTAGCTTGGTCTGTATGAAATAGCCACTCCCACAGTGTTCTCCACTTTCAATGTGTTCAGGAATCACCAGGCCATCTTGTTAAAAAATGCAGATTCTGATCCCGTAAGTCTTTGTAGGACATAAGATATTTAATTTCTAACCAGCTTTCCAGGGTTGTTGCAGCTGCTTTTCCACAGATCATAGACTGAGGAGCAGGTAGTCAGGATAAATCTCATCAAATTTTAAAAATAGAATCAAGTTGTTTCAAAAGTTATTTAAAATGTAATATTGATGCAAAAGGGTACAACATGCAGCTGTTCATAATAGTGTAAATGTGTAAATAAACTAAATTTCTAATAGTTAATGTGAAGGAATAATTTTCAGTCTAATTTTGAAGAGTTTTAAATTGCATAAAGCAAAAAAATATAAAATGAAAAGAGTGAAATGTAAAATTATCTGTAAACTCTACATGAATGTCCCAATTATTTCCAAATGGAAGGAAATAGACTGAAAATGATTCAAGGGATTAATTATGATTATGACATTTTTTGTGACTATGAGCAACTTTAATTTCTTTGCAGTTTTCTTCATTTTCCATTTCATCTAGTAAATATGTTTTATCTTTATAATAAGGTTAAGATGTATTAAATAAGATACAGTATTTTATCAGATCATACATTTCTTTTTGACATCTGTATCAAGTTACATTGATAAGAATTAATCCCCACCATTAAGCCTCAAAATCCGTAACAGTATCAAAATTTTCTTTATTTATGTTTATATATATCTTTTTTGCATAATTCATGAATTTTATGTGCTTATTACTCACTGTGCATATGCAGAGAAGTACCTTCTTCTATTTGACAAAAATAAAAGCTAATGTTTTAAGATTCAAGAAATTGAATATTGAGATTATGAAGTTAATAAAGATGTATTTGATAATCTTGATCCCTTCTCTTCAGGAAATTATAAGACAGACAAACTCATGAAAATAGATGTCATATATACTAAAATGCTGTATATGTTGCTATGATGTTTAGGGTTTTTGCATCTATTTTGATGACTGTAGCCATATATGATTTATTACCTGTGGTCATATATCATATATCATAATCAAGAGAATCATATATATTTTTGAAAAATAATAATAAAATTGTGATTCACCATAAAATAGAACCTAACAAGGCAAAATCCATCATACTATGACATACTATTTTCAGTGTTTAAATAAGCCCCCTTCTGCACATCAGGGTCAAAGTATCCATAAAAGATCAAATTTAGAGGAATCAATACTACCTTTGAGTCATGCATCCACTTGATAATCATATCAAAGAAGTTAGGAGTGAATGAGAGCTCAGCAGATTCTTTCATTAGAATATGCACATTAGGAGAAGGCAGGATTCACCCTCCTAGTGGTGACCTAACAGGTGCAGACCAGAACTGAGAAAGTTACAAGGACAACTTCAATTAAAATGAACGTTTCTTAAGTAGAAACATCCAGGGATCTCCCTACACTAATACCTCACACAAAACCAAAATTGTTTTTTTGTGTTCGACAGGAAAACTGAATGAGTCTAGGAATCAGGAAGTTGTTTTGTTTTTTCTTAACCCCGGGAAATCCTGACATGCAAGTAAGCATTGAGATCCCCACTGATAACCCATTAATTTGATTCACCATTGCTTGGAAAAAAATAGAGCACCTTGGGGTATTGTTATTTTTACATTAATCAATAATTTAAGGCAAGAAAAATTCAGGCCTCGATAACGGGATTTCAGGCATCACTTGTGGTCCAAAGAGAAAAACTGAACAGAAGGAAAGAATGAAATATGATAATAACAGAGCCTCCTGAGGCCTCTAAATTCAGACACAATATGTGGTTCTCTTTTTGTCTATTTAAAATTATAATTCTTTCATATTTTAGTGTTCTGAGATTTTTTTTAATTTAGTGTGTCCAACCTCAAATAAGTATATGCTATTCTATTTAAGATTTTTCAAACAGGCTGGAGATTTGACCTATACTGATCAAACCAAGACTAGAGTTGGAGATGTATAGTTGTATAACATTTGCAACATACACTGCCCTAATTTCCAGTAATATTGATTATGATGTGAGCATGAGTGCCACACAATGTGTGCCTCTATCCTTTCTGTCAAATCTAACTCAGAAACTCTGTATTCTTCATCCTTCTTCACCAGATTAATCTGATTTTTTAAATTTTTCCTTACATGGATACTTCTTCCCCAAAACTATATTTTTTTCTCTCCATCCAGCTTCATTTTTCACCAAATTAGCCTAATCAAATGAAAACAAAGAACTCCCAGAGAAGCTTGCATTTCAGATAAAGAATAAATAATTTGAAATGAACTTATACTTAAAAATTATTCATTGTTTATCTGATACTCAAATTGAACTGGGCATCATATTTTTATTATTATTTTATCTTTATGTAGTTTTTGCTAAATGTGTCCTCCATCTACAAAACATATCCTAAATGCAGCAAAGCATTTGGAAAATTTGTTTGACATTGGAGTTATGGCAGAAGAAAACCAAGTAATGTCACATTCCAACTAAAATTCATATTCATACTAAGAAAAAGAGAATCACAATTATAACCTGTTAATTAAAGACTGAAAGGAATACATAATCAAGCAATCTTAGTGGAAATCAGTCTGAGTCAGCATGTAAATGATCAATTAAAGTAAAAAATTAATTTTGAAAATGTTATTATCAACATGACATTTGTTTGTAAAGGTTTTTGCAAATTACTTTTCCATTAAGTGAATTTTGTTCTGGATTTGTGTTAATCAGTGAAATTTTCTTTTAAAGTTAAACTGAAGGGAAAATAAAACTATAAAAATAATATTTCATTTTACTTCATCTAGTTTTGTACATGGGCACAGCACCAGAATTTTGGTATTTAATAATTTCAACATAAAGCTTTCAAATATTCTATTAAATAATTTTTCTATCAATTAGATATTTAGGATTTCTGTTCAAACTTACATCTTTTCCATAATTTCCTATTTATCTTTTAGTGAGAGACAGGAATTCCTAATAATATTGTAAACTACAGGATGTCATAAAGTAAGTTATTCATTTCCTTCCATCTCCAATTCCCAAAATGCTACAACCTCTGTGACAATTCATTAAGTACCATGAGTGGATTGTATTTCAGATCAATGCTTTTCACAAATTATAAAGAGAAATGTCATCATGTCTTCACTTTATAATTAGGTCAGAAGGGAGAGAGAGCATACTAAGGTAACAGTCATTCTGGAACACGTAGTCAGCCATATAAAGGGCATGCTGTCATTTCAAAAACAAAGCCCCCAGAAGAATTGTGTGCATATAGGAAGAGATTTCTCAAGGAAGTTTATAGGAGAAGGAACAAAATGAAAAAAAAGCTAAAAACATTGATAGTCATTAACAGAATAGATAATTGCCATTCTTCATCTACCAAATTGAATTTCATATACAAAATAGCATGATCATATTGTTGACCAGAGAATCAAGACATAAATCATAAGCCCACTTATATAAAACTGAAAAGAATGCAAACCAAAATATTCTTTAAATTTATAAAAAATATTGAAAAACTATAAAAAGGTAGGAGAATGAAAAACACAAAATCCACATGATAGTTAGCTCTTAGGGAAAAGAAAGGTGGGATTAAGGCTAGAGGTACAACGAAGTAATAGTATTTTGTTAATGTAAATAGAATTGATCACTCTACTATGACTATACCATTTATGTATTGTACTTTTATTCTCACACTGATTCTCATTATATACATCATTAATAACAAGCAAACTTTCTCTTCCCACTTTTATTTTTCAATATGCAGACACAACCTCAACTGGTTAGGTTTTTTTAAGCTTATTTTAGTAAATATGTCTAAGTCATTCATTGCATAGCTCTACTTATAATAATATTTTCAACCAATTCATGAAAGATAAAAAATTTATGCTTAAAAAATTTCAGTAGATAGTTAAGATTGTTTGAAAGATGTAGGAAAAGAAGAGTTCAATGACTGGGTGATAGCAAAAAAATCATAGAGTTTGAGAGGATTTTGTTTTTCCTTAATCAATGAGACAAATTTGACGATGTTCCAAATCTGAGCATAAACAATAAAAAGAAAGTTCAATTAAAGGCAATGAGATTATGATAAAATCTGAGAGAGTGAATGAGTTAATCTCAAAAAAATTAGAAAAAAAAAAAGAGGGCATAATAGGGATAAGTTTATAGAAAGAGAGGTAGAAATCTCAGTGAGAACAACAACCAGGGTGGATCATTGAAAATAAAAGATTCAGAGAATTGTGAAGAACTAGCAGAGGTGATTTCAGATGTCTGTCAAATAAAAATAGATTGAGATATGGTTTTGATGACACAACTTGAGTTATTATAATGATACGAATCAGCAAAGTTGTGAGCTTTTCACCTAGCCATTCAGAAATAGGAAGGAAGAATTTTAGTAATAGTCTAGGGCTATTGATAGCGAGGGTATTTGTGACAGAGCATATCTGTATGCCAGTCACAATGTGCAATATATAGTGTTCAGGAAAAAAAATCTCATCATATGAGACAATTGAGGAATGTAGAGGACATCTAAAATCAGTTGTAGTGGACTAAATTAGTCACAGCTCTTGTAGGATGTGGCACTGAAAATCAGGTTGAGAGCAAGACATTCGTGTTTTCAGTGGTGGAACAATTTAGGCTTGTGACCAGGATAGTGGGGTGTTAAAGAATAATTCAGCAATGAAGCAGAAATTCATCTGCCAGCAAAAACAAAGTCTTTATTTAGGGTCTTTAGGGGATTTCAGTCTGCAAAACAATACTCAAAAAGACCATGTAAGTGCTCAAATGTGTGTGTGGAGTGAGAAGGATACAAAACTTATAGAGGCAGAGCTGCCTTCTACAGGTAAAGCAATAAATATTTTTAAAGGGGAAAAAACACGTAATGGGAAGAACATCTGCCAGTTACTGCAGTGATACTGTCCTTTTTGAAGCTGAGATGCAATAATGTTTATCTATCGGTGTGAGTAGCCTTTGTTCCGTCTCGCCAAACTCCCCAAGTTCCACGTGTCAAGATGCTGGTCTGCTGAGGGTGATATTTGACTGTAAATCCTGGTTATGAAGAGATCAGTTGTGGCAGACATGCATATATTCTAGTTTCCTAATGCCCGTCACACTCCGTTTTGGATATTCCCTTTATCAGCACTAATTTCATGATGTCTTAGTCATCTTTGCAGGGGTGGCCTGGAGAACAGGTCATTTAAGTTAATTGATGAGTTAACTGTCATTAAAGAGGGCAAGGAATCATAAAGCTAAAATCAGAGTAATATCATTGAGTTTTATGGTGTGACTCAGAGTGACGAGGTAGAATACAAATCTGCCAAGGACTTCAATGAAAGTAGGCACTTTGCCAGGAATGAAGTAGAACACAAAGACAATGGGTGGTGGTGTCAGTTTACAGAAGTTTTAAAGCACTGACACTGGCATCTTTACTTAGCCTATCGGTCTGCAATTATTTGAAGCTCATGCTCATATTTCACCTACTAAGCATCCTACAGAAAATATTAAACAAATAAAAGGAAACAATGTTAGTGCACTGTGGCTTTGCTTGGAGTTGGGAAAGGAACTGTGATTAGGTGCATACTATGTGTGTATATCATCAGAGACCTAACCACCTAATGACAGCATGAGCAAGATTAGGGGGCTCAGTATAGAGAATACAAAGAAAACAGTAAAAAAGGCTAAGAAGGGGAAGAGTGTTGAATACTAACTAAAAAAAGAAGCAGCTACTCAAGCATCTAGATTAAAGTACCCTTGAAATGGTAATGAGCAATAAACAACTTACTAGATAGATTTGGTACAGTTTCCCCAAGACACTGTTTCTGAGGCAGAGTGTTTTTGAGAATAATACTTGTAAGGAAGTGGAGGAAGCAGAATTGGAAACAGGGAGAAGTTGAACTACAATGTGGTTGCAACAAAGGTTTCAACCAATCCCTACAGGGAGCTCTCTAGCTGGAATAGCCATTCAGAGTTTTCTAAACGGAGACAAGAGGGCAGTCTGTTATTCTCCACATTGGTAATTCACTGGATGTGAGCCATTCCCAGAAAGGGAGCATAACCTTGTGAAAGGCAACTCCTTCTGCCAAAGGGAATGCCTCTAAAGAGGGACTCAACTAGGATCCATGAGCAACTAACACTCTCACAGCAGAGCAAGTGGCTGCTTGGCTTCCTATATGGTGGTATACCAATTCATTCAGACAGCTCACCCCTCACAGTGATCAAATTAATTTACTTCATGTGTAAGATGACCACATCTGAGGAAATCTTCAACAAACTTCTGGGTGATTTTCTCTTCTAGCGAAATTTACAAGAGGATGGTTAGCAGAATGAACTGCACACCCTGCTGCTATAGATGGGTCTCAGTGCCACAGCTGGTACTCATTTCCTTCCTCTACTACAAATTCCAGATTCCCTTTTCTCTTGGCTAGCACCTTTATAGTCCACAGGGCTCAACTGGTCAGGTGACGTAGACCCCCATCTCTAAAGAAGCTAAGTCCCCTGCTCCTTATGCTCTTCTTAGGCTGCCAAACTGTTGATTGTGAGGGCCAAGAAAAAATACCAAAATTTCCCTGAGATTCTTCGAAGTCTGGATGAACAAACAAATTAAATTGGACATGAGTAGCAAGAGAAAAAACTAAATCTGATAAGCTAGATAGATCGATAGATATGTATATATATGGAGAATTTTCACGATGGTAGTTCTGGGTAATTGGGATAAGCAAAAGATATACCTTGCTAAAACATAAGAAAAGGGGAATGGGGTGTCAGGAAGAGAGAGGAGTTCTTCACATATGTCAAGGAGGGATGACTGATATATATTCTGAAAGTAAAGTCGGTATATTTTACAAAACTACATTCTTCTAGGGACTAAGGGGACAATGATCACTTCTTGATTAGGAGAAGGATTGAGGTCTAGGGAATGGTGATGACTTCTTTGACTAAGGAAAGGAGATTAGGAATAGGTGAAAGCAAGAGTATCTCTTTGCCTCTGGGGTTTTCCTCTATTGTGCTTGGCCTAGAAGATCAATTCTGAGAAACTCATGATCTGTTTTAGCTCCTTCACCTATTATCATCAAAATTGGACAGGGAAGAGATGCACCCATAAATCATTTGACTCCGAGCTTACTACTGGTGATGAAAGTCAAAGTGATGACTACTCTTCTCGTCGACCATAGTTTCAACCATAGTTTCAAATTTTATGAAACTCTTATTGTGTCTTAATGCTTATAAAAGCATTCCTCTATGGGAACTGGGATATTTAAACTCACAAGGTACAAATTCCCTAAAGGGATAAGTGGAAATGATGGGAAGTGGGTCTAGGTTCTTTGGCTCTTGGATTTTACCTATGGGGAACACATAAAATGGCCGTAATTTAGGATGCATAATGCTTCTCAGAGAATGGTGACTCATCTTCCTAGGGCATTATCTTCCGGTTGTCATCTCAACTGCACCTTCTGAAAGTTTTCCTATCTTTCTATTATGTCAGCAGCTTCTAGGAAACGTTGTATGTGATAAGCTCGAAAGAGCCTATAGTTAAGCACTTAGTCTCATACTCCCTTTACGGTTAATCTTCTACTCTGAGAATCACATGTTTCACAAAAACCCTCAAAACTTACCACTACTTGCTGATATAATTAACTTGATATCATCAACATAATAAATATCATGGAATGTGCAGACAGATGGTTCAGGACCTTTCAGACTACATTGTAGCAGAGAGTAGGAGGGTTGACAAAGGCCCAGAGGAACATAAATGCATACCTCTGACTGCCCCACATTAATTCAAAACACTTCTGTTGCTTCTTCTGTTGCTTCTTCTTGCTACAAAAAAAAGACAGATTTGCCAGGCTAATATGAATAAGACTATTCATCTTTTTTAAAAAGATACAACTTACAGTATAGCAGATGCAATTTAGGTTATTATTTACCTAAGCTTGTAGTAAAATCTTATCATCTAATGTGGTCTTTTTTTAAGAACTAGACTGGTGAATCAAATAATATGATGAGAACCATCATCTTTTTTTTTTAGATTTTTAATGCTGGCATTTTCTAACATTTCTCCTGGAATGTGACTTTTAAATTTTAATTTACTCTCTTGGATGAGAGTGAGGTTAGAGGTGGGAGGGAAGTCCGTTTTAGAGTTTCCATTTGACCTTCCCTACTGAGTTAGCTATTCTTTTTAAGATAAGGAAAAAAATGCAGGTATTCTACCAGCATCAAGTGTATCCTGTCTTTTCTAATGATGTACTTTGAGAGTGGAAAAATCATTTCCACATAGATATGTGGACCCAGCAACCTGAACCTGGATCAAGATTCTGTTTTTTTAAATGTAATTAATCTATGCCTTCCACACCAGTCCCAGTGTGTCATCCCCAACCTAAGCCCTGTATCTAATGGCTCCCAATACGTGATTATTCTCTTACTGGTGTAAATGGAGATAGGAGACTTTAGAGAGTTGTTATATACACTCACTATGGCATGTGCTTCCTCATGAGGATATAGACTTTCATTCAGGCAGGGATTCAGAATCTAAAATTAGAATATGGTATGAAAATTGAACAAAGGATCATGCAACTTTATCAGGGTGACATTCCAATAAGTCCTTTTTAAGCTATATAAGCTTTATAAATTGAGTAATACTCTTATTGGCTACCCATTTATCTTGCCCAGAAGAATATCATGTTCCATAGTATCTCCACTGTACTTTATAGGCCAGCCCTCCCAAGACGGCCCATCAGATTTTGTTGTCAGTTAGGATAACTGCCCCTACACTGCTCCTAATGTTTAACTTCTACCACCTGGTCTCTAGTATTCTGGAACCCATCGTTCCCACTGTTTTCAAGAAACCCAATTATATAACAGCATCTTCAGATACTTTTGGCAATGGAGGGCATCAAGACATTTTGACTACACTATTCAAAAGTGCAGGTAAACCTTCATTAGAAAGTCTCTTGTTAGTTTGGTAGGTGGAATGTTTAATGTTCTTCCACAGTGAGCTGGGGTTTTTCAGCCTTCCAAAGTATACCTCTTTGAGTTTGTTCACCTCTCTCAACCTCTTGATGCCTTGTTCTACTGTCAGAGTAGTTCTAGTATCTCTAATTTATTTATTGGGGCCATCACTGTTTTAAACTTTCAAGAATGTTGGCATGTTAGTACAATTTCCTAAGGTCCTCAGCAGGGCGATCAATCTGAGATCATGAGATACTGCTCCTATTAGTGAGCCAACAATCTCAAACCTTCATGAAGTACCTGAGGCTTTGGGCATTGAATGACTATTCAAAACCTAGTAATCCTAGATAATGAAATTGATAAATGCCTTGGGGGAAAGTATATAAAGAAAATCTTTGCTCAGGCTAAACATTTCTGACACACGCCATGGCCTGAGCAGGCACTGAAAGAATAAGATTGAGTTGGGTAACTGCAATGTCATTTTTTTTTTGACCATGTACAGGTACGACCTGGCATAAGGAAAGTTAGTCTGCTGTGCAGACTTGGAATCCTCCCCATCAACACCCTGACCAATCGCTACTCACGTCCTCAAATGAATGCGATAAAGTCCTCTGAGCAGAGCATTTGAAAAAGACACAATGCTTTGTCTTGCTGTCTTCTTACTTGTTACAAGTAATTACCCTTTCTTTGTTTAAAGGAACTTCACTTGTTTCTTTTGATTGACACCAGGGAATGGACCCATTGTGTTTAGTTGCACTCCCATATTGATGAATTCTCTCTCATCGATGTTAAATTCTACCTTCTCTCCTTGATTCAGCACCTTCAGAATCTAGTCCCACATACACTCTGCAGGCTCCTGCTGGTATATGCTAACTAGTCCTGCAACATTTTCTATTTAATGCCATAATTTCTCTATCAGAACAATTACTATCGATCCTGATTATTTTTCTAATGGTAGTGGCAAAAATTGAGTGTATGTAAGAATGTGTATGGTCTTGTGAGGCAGAGACCTCTGTATTGTGTTAAAGCTGGGTGGGAGTGCTGGACTTCAATAAGAAATAGTGAGTTACTTCCATAAGTGCAGTGTTTAAGAATATTGGGAAATTAAAGATTTTTAAGTACTTTTACTCAGATGTCTCCATCCAATGTCTCAGGGTCAAATAATTTTGCACTGAGGTCCTGAGTATAGCAATCTTGCCAGGATTAAGGATTTAACATTCTCTGGACATTGATTCTGAGTCTTTTCTTCCAAGCCCCCACCCACTCCTACCCACCCCCACCCTCTAGCTGTTGGAAAAGAGAATCTATTTATATTGCTACTTAAGAGACTCTCTGGCTTTCTATTTCCCTTTAAATTAGTAATCACCTTCTGTCTTCCTTTGGTTTTATCCAGTAGCACCCAGAGAACCAGGAGATTACATAGTCACTCTACTTATTGCTTTCTTCAAACTTTTTCAAATTAATGCTCCTTTGCAATATGTCTTTAAAAGAATATTTAAGTAATACTTTCATGATTAAAGAGGTTTCTGTTTTCCTCTTTATAAATGAATTAGATAAGCATAATTGTGCATTGTCCTTTCCCCTCTATTACTTGGAGTTAAATTACTAAGAGGGAAATGATGTGGTCTATCTGTTTTAAAAACTTTTGGAATATGTTGTTAAATATATCCCAGAAATGTTAGACCAGTTGACACGTCAACTAGCAGTGAATAGAGATCCTATGTCCTCAGAACCATCTCACTTTTAAGATGTGGTCATGATAATTTTTCCTAATATGGTAAGAGAAAAGAGTCTTTCCTATTTATTTTGAATATTTCAAATTTTAAACATATTAATGACTAGGTTTTTCTTTTGTAAGTTGTCTCTCTAAATTCTTCCATAAGGTCAAAAACAATGCTAAGAAGAACAATGAGGATCATGTTTGCAAACTGTTGTCTGAATATTCCTATGCTTTGCTCTGAGAAACCTTAGGGGCAGGAGGGAGGAAACCAGTATGGAGAAAGAGAAGTCATATCATGGAGAAAGGGAAAGAACACAGGCAGCACTAGTGATACCTGTGTGCTTGCATGTGCATGAGGCATGCACTATTTCACAATACCTACACTTATTTTTGTTCTCTTTATTTGACTTTACCTAAAATGTTATTTGAAGCAAAGGATCAAGTGGGGTAGCTTTCAAACCACTCCCCACCCCCAGTGTTTTAAATGTGGAGGAAACAGAATCTCAAAAAAGCTAGAGGCCTCTGGGCAGTCAAAGGAAGACCACCCCTCAGGCTGATACCTTCAAAGTAAGTGCTCATCTCCACTCTGCTGCTTCAAGACATTTTCTTTTTCTGATTACTCAGCCAGAAAGTAGTTTAAGGTGATTCAAGAGTGAAAAGGGCAAAACCTTTCTCCCTAAGGCCAGTTATTTCCCTTAAGAAAGGGACATAACTCTTTTATTAAGTCCTTTACATTAGGCATCTCCTGAAGCAGACATTCCTGTTCTGTGATTCTCCAGATGCAAAGCAGTCTCATTTTGTGGATTTCTACAAATGCATTATTTTTAAATGCAAAATCAAAGAATAAAATTACAGCTTCAGTTTTCTGTCTCTTATGTACTTGGATTCACCTTCCCCTGTCCTCTAAATATCTGATTAATAATGTTTTACCAACGGCAGTTAGTGTGCAATTTACCAAGTCCTAATTTACTGATTTATCATGGATTTGAAAAACATCATTGTAGTTAATAAGCCCTTGGACATGGCCGGGATGGATACATTTTTGTTTCAGGTTTTACATGTTTTAGCCATTGTTTTCAGTTCATGTACTTTTGCCCTAAAGCAATTTCAAAAGAATACAATTTCAAACATCAAAAAGGGAATCAACTGTAAGACTAGCAGTAAGCTTTACACTCTAAAAAGCACCTTAATTATTTCCAGTTTTTCTATGATTAACTTTACCTCCTTATTCAATATTTTATAATCCTGTCATCTACATCTACCATTTATTTTGCACCATTGTGGTAAAACATCATCTATATATAGTGACAAATACTTAGGTGAGTTCGGGACTATAATTATCTCCATTTCCTGGATACAAAAAAATGGAGTCTTAAAGAGATTGTCCAATGAGGCTTTAAATCAGTGTTCATATTTTTCTGTAACTTGTTTTTATCCAATACATTTTATACCTCCTCCGGTACAGAAATAAATTCTATAATTGTTTGGATAATTTCTCTGATTCAGCTTGAATTTCTATGGTGCTTCCATGTGCTCCAAGTCATATTTCAAATTACATAAATTAGCATACTGAAGACATCATTACAGGTATGAATACTGAGTTGTCATCAAACACTTTAATGTTTAGTAATTACTTTGTGCAGTGACATGAAAGTACAGGTTCATAAATGCTTTGTCTTTAGAATTTTTAAATCTAAGCAGGAAGGGCTTTCTCTAGCCAAAAGTATGTCAAGGTCTAGAACTTTGAAATTAGAATGATCAGGGACAAGTTTTACTAGATTTTTCTCCTTTCAGGATCCATATTATTTGACTTTCTATTTCTACTCATGGTAGATGTTCAGTTCTTGGATGTGAAGAGCTAGAAATGACAAGAACTATACTTTTAAATGAATTTAAGATAACCTAATGCATTTATTAGCATATGCATTATATAGCATTATAAATACTTTGGAAAAATAAAAAAACTATTACATACATTTTGTCCAGGATGTTAACAAAGTTACCATCATTTATAGATAATCAAAATTACCTAGAATTCAGTTTCACATTTTATATCTCACCACATTGGGACATGAGGCTATGAAGTATTTTACTTCTCTTGCATTTTTTATGATGGATAATGAATCTGAACTCTTCACATGTATTCCACTGGCAAAGTTTTTGCGAGATGAATAGTTTTCTTTGTATTTCACTTTGAAAGCAAAATCCATAGGCCTAAACAAATTTGTTTAAAGTCAACATAGAACATGATCAGGTCACAAAAAGTATTGTGAGATTATATTTTAGTAAATCCTTAAGATCCATGACTCTCATTTACAATATAGGTTTTGCATTCATCTGTTTGTGTCTGCTCAGCTACTCACAGTGCAGTTTCTCTTGTATATTGAAGATTTACTTTAAGTTAATGAGAAATAGATCTTACTGACCCAGTTCATTTTTTGATGCCAAGTCATAGGTCCATGACAAATGCGACTTGCACTGATAAGCAGGCTTATTGATAGTTCTGCAGAGGAGTAGAGACCTATGAACTGCTCTTGTGGTCACCAAAATGTCCTGGACCCATTTATCATAGATCTAGTGTCTGCTTTTTCTATATTTTTTTAATGTTTTGTTGTATTTCATAACAAAGCTCACATTTTATTTGCATTAGTTTGAATAGGTTTGTATTTCTGATAAACAAAGAATCTATTCCAAAACAGATTCCAATAGTCTTGTCAAAATTTTTCATTTCTACTTTTTGTGTCTTAAGTATCTAATGTTAATAACATACTATATTATGTCTTTGAAAAACCTGTCCTTTTTAAGAGAAAGTTAAAAATTAAAATATATTCCACTTCCATGAAAATAGGCGGTAACTCCAACATAAGGAAATGAACAAATGAGGACAATTATAAGAATTCAGAAGTAGATAAAAGGTAGGGAGGGAAGGAAGAGCAATTTTTCCTTTGTTTTGCTTTTTCCAGAAATTTAGCCATTACACGAGAAAGTTATTTTAAAGAGAAATACAGTATGACAATTAAGTGGGTATCTCTGAAATTAGATTGCTTAGGTTCAAATCATGGCTTTCCTACCTTTAACTGGATAATCTAAGAACTTAACCTCTTTTTGCCTCAGGTTATCACCCTTAAACTTGGTAGTACTGCTTTTAGTTTTTAATTATTAAAATCCTATAAAAATACATTAAAAGCTTTTTATGTATATCTGTTATCTAAGCAAATATCTAGCTCCAGTGAGCATTTATTATGCCATACTGATTGAATGAAGAAAATAACTCTATATAACTTTGTGATCTGGCAAGGGAGTTGAAAGGCGATGAAGCTTCTTTTGCAGTTTCCCAAGACAGTATATATCCTCCACAGTCCAGCTGGGGAACTGCAGCAATCCTAGGTCATAAGTAGATATCCTTCCTCCATCAGGAAATCTTATAATTTCAAACTCTTTACCTATATTTTCCCTTTTTTACAGAGGAACATTCACTTAAGCATTCAATATGTTCTGGGATTGAATATACCTGGGCAAATAGTGCATCCAATGATTCTTGACAGATGACGATTTGACCTTGCCCTGAAAATTCCATTTTGGCAAATCTGAAATTTAGACTCAACTAGATTCCTGACCTGGTTTGCAAACCTCACTTGAAGGGTCTGAGCTCTAAATCCTTGCCTGAGGACCTTACCACCTTGATTGCTAGATACATGTTATTTTTGACTGCCTAGGTTCAGTCCTTCTCCTTGGATGACCCAAGGAAAGTTATTTGTATACTCTAACTCAAGACTGGTTTGGAGCTTCCATTTCAACTATAACACTGTCAGCTGTTTTCCTCGCCTAAATTTTTGACCAGGTTCACTTGGTCCTGAGTTGTTTGTTCCTGCCACTCACAATCCTGGTATTTTCATAAGAAACACTTGCCTCTTTGGGAACAGCATAGTAGATGGATATCAAGACATGGGCTAAAACGAATATTTATAAAGTGACTACTGAATTTAGGAGGTATGCTAGACAATACAATTATTTATAATGATTCATAGCTTAAATCTAGATTTATACACTAGATTTGGATGCAAGATTCCTAATGATACACATTCTAAATCTATATAATGTTATAATGCAATGTTACTTCAATAAAATTTTAAAAAATATTGTTGGAATTTAATCCTTATTAAAAACCATAAGAATTACTAGCCCTTTCTTATATATCAGATAACAAACGCTTAGAAATAATACATAGCATAATAGAAAAGCATATCATCAGCGCAGAATGGAATTTCTGACTCCTCATCACCACTGAACATAGCAGAATTGCATCTATGATACCACATGAAGAGTGAGACGCTTGCCTTCATTCTTGGCTTTTTTTTTTCTCATCACTGTTTTTTGAAGAGAATTGTGCGTGTTTGGGTTTTCTTCTAAATAAATATTGGCTATTAAAATGAATCAGATTTTCTTAGAACAAACCAATCCCTGGGAACTATATCATGCATATTCTTCCTGAAATTCTAGACTTTCAGTGGAGTCATAGGAAAAACAGCACACTGGTTAACACACATGATTTGAGGATAAACAACTGTGGAGCCAAGTTCTCGTACCAACACATGTGTAACTTGGGCCTGATTAGTTAACATCTTTTTATGAGACTATGTACGTAAAGCTCTTAACAGGAACTGAAAAGTGATGAAATGTGTGCTCAGGGCACCCTAAATACTTTTGTGTTAGTCTTTAATAATTTTTTCCCATTATTATTATTAAATTTTTCTAAAGCACCCCCCAGCCTCCACTACTTTCTGTATGTGAAATGAGGTCAAGCAGAGCAAGTAAAAGTTTAGGTGAGTGGCATAAAAAGTTCAAGTCTTAAAACAATTGTTCTTTCTTTTCTTCAACATTTGTTTCCACCTGCCTGTCAAAAGAAGAAAACACACAGGAACAGAAGGTTTACAGTTGAGAAAGGAGGAAAGGATGGTCATGCTCTAATTCTTTTCTGAGAATTCAGCTGATCTATTAAAATAAGTAATTTCTTTGAAACTAGGAAAAGAGAATATATAATGGACTTTTAATCAGAGGTTACATGGAAACAGACTAATGAATGGAGGGTGAGCCAGAATTTACTAATGAAACGCAGAGCCTCATCCTGAATCATTGATCCAGACCTCGCAAAGTTGTTATAATATTTCATCCCATAACAGTTTTAACCACAATGTTGGGGGCACTTCGTACTCCATGATTTTCAGACAGACTCATGTCCAGAATTGCTTAAAAATTTTGACTGAGTATTTTTAATGGTCAATGAGTAACTTCAAATAAGCTTCTTAAAGTGCTTTTGTCCTATGTTTGTCTACAAAACATCCCTGTCTAATAGTGACTGCCTATAGCTTAAGCAAGAAGGGCAAGTACAAAGATTGATAGACAATTTTAAGTGCAAGTTAGTTGACCAGTGTAACTGTCATGCCAGAGTTATGTGATATGAAGCTGATGGTTTAGTGCCTCTGGCCTCCAATTTCTCTTCCATAACACAGGCATCTTAATGGTATAATTTGTATAGTTTTGCTGTTAACAAGTCACACTCCCATGCATTATCAGTTCATAAAGCAGCACTCCCCTCACCTACCTCCTTAGGTTGCTGTGGAGATAAAGCAAGCTAATAGGTATAAAAAGCTTTTGAAAAGGTAAGGAGACCAGTCAAATGATTGCAGTGATAATGGCTTCACAAGATAATTAGAAAATACTTCAGAGAGGAAACATGTTTCCATTGTTTAAGCAGACAATGTCCTCACACCATTAAAACAGATCTCCACTGGGTGTTTCAGCTTGTAAGCATTTAATTTGGGTTGCTGAGTTTAGAAGCCAACCAGCACAGAAGGCAGGGCAGCCAATGGAGGAAAGCCTCATCAGCTCCCTGCCAAGTTCAGCTTCTGATTGGCTCATCTGAGTAAGGATAGTTTACAGCTGTTATTCCAAGAATCCCACACAATACAGAACTGCTTTTCCTTTTACACTTCCCACTGGTGTAGTAAATAGTAACATTTTGCCAACCACTCATAAGCCACTATGCCACACACAGTTACAGTACCTATTTTGAGAATTCTAAGAAATATGCCATCTTTAAAATCATTGATGCTTTTCAATTCCAACTTTTCTTTGTAAGCTCAAGATTTAAAAGTATTTGCATAATGAAAAACGCAGTTGAAAAGCACATAATTATGAGCAGTTTTGAGGAAAAAAGATACAAAATGTAATTCAAAAAGACCTAGACTCAGGAAAGTAGTGACTTATTTTTGTTTTAATTTGAAAGCTTACTGGTTAAAAAAATAAACTTTTAATTACACAGTGGAGCGGTATTAAGTAGTCAACGACAATTTATGCAAGTATTTAATGAGCTACTTGCATACTATTTGTTTTTTGTAATTTTTAATATCTTCTAAAATAAACACATATAAATTGTTACAATGAAGAAATCTATGGATAAGATTAAGTTAGCTAATCCTTATGCTCCATTTAAAATTATGACTAACTTTAGATTTTTAAAACTTAATGATAACTGTATAATATTACTCATAATACAATAATTCCAGGAAAAAATTCAACATTTTGTAGACACCAGAATATCACTGGTGGAAATGATAAATTGCATTATCAACAACCAGGCATTATCAATGAAACTACTCAATCTCTGAGCAGGAGCTTGTTGAAGACTTTTAAAAATATTTGTTAAAATTCCTTTGCTACTTTCAATGTATATGTAATATAACAGAAAGTTATATCAAAAAATGCTTTGAAGATTAAAACTGGCAAATAATCACCCCCTCTTCACCAGCAGGACTAGACTACATAAAATTATTTTTCTGAAAACTTACAAATAATGAATGCTAACAAAGCTGACATAGTCACATTTGGAATCACAGATCTAGTTGACTCTCGAAGACAAACAGATGCATTTAAATCTAAGGAATATGCTAGATTTTTATAAAATAGGGGAGTTCTTAGAAATGCATAACAGATTTAAGCATTATATCATTCACACATCTGTGGTCTGGGAAGTTGTCTATTTTATTTTCTTAGTTTTCAATAGATAAAGAAAATAAAACACTGTTTAAAGTTAAACAACACATGGTGACGATGCGGAGAAAGGGAACCCTTTTACACTGTCGGTGGGAGTTTAATTGGTGTAATTTATGGAAAGATTTTAGGGAGTCCTCAAAAAATTGAGAATGAAATTCCATTTAATCCCATTACCCCACTTCTGAATAGTTAATGACCATAGTAATAATAAAAATAAACACTCATTTAAAGAGCTATATACACTCTCACATTTTATTACAGCTTTATTTACAATAGCCAAGAAGTGGAAACAACCTAAGTGCCCATCAACAGATGAATGACTAATGAGATGTGGTATATGTACACAAAGGAATACCTTAAAAATATATTCTCTAAAAAAAAAAAAAGGATGAAATCCTGACATTTGCAACAATATGGATGGGACTATAGAGAATTGTGAAATAGAAGTGAAAGACAGATATACATATGTTCTAAGTGAAATAAACTAGAAGGTAAAAGGCAAATATGTATGTTCTCCCTCTTATGTGAAATATAAAGTAAAGGAACAGACAATGATTAACCCTTTGACATTGACAATAACACTGTGGTTATTAGGGACGAAATAGGTGGGAGGTGAGACAAAGGGGTCATAGGAATCCAAAGGACAATGGTGGAGGACTACTGGAAATTTGGTGGTGGGTGTGGTGTATTGTCATATATTTAATTAATAGAAAACCTGCATATATAAATTTATATTATTTTGTGAATCAAAGTTACCTCAATTTAAAAACATGTTCAACAAAGCAGATGAAAACAGAAGATCTGTATATGAGAAAACAGAATGCATTTAGAGATGATACTAAGAAGAACTCTCAGAAATTAATAAAAGCTGGCTTTAACAAATCTATCCTATGTTTCGTCTCACCTTCTTTAGCCTGGAATCTTGCAGTAACCATGCCAAAGAGCGAGTGACATATAAGACACATCTCAGGATAACTAGCA
Source organism: Solenodon paradoxus (assembly GCA_004363575.1). Taxonomy (NCBI): domain Eukaryota; kingdom Metazoa; phylum Chordata; class Mammalia; order Eulipotyphla; family Solenodontidae; genus Solenodon; species Solenodon paradoxus. Next base: position 111,577 of record RJWH01000445.1, on the reverse strand, counting down.
GCCAGTCAGGTGGAAGAATGATGAACAAACAACCTTTCACTGAAGTAATACCTGCAAAAATCTAAAGCTAAGACAGTAAGCATGTCCCATTAAAAACTAATAGTTCTGCATAGGAGAAGGCAGGAATTGAAGGATGAACTGAAAATAACTCACAAATACTGAAAAGCCAATAACATTTTGTTCGCTACTGAATTTCCTATGCCTAGAATAATACTGGGTACTAGCGGACATTTAGTACACATTTGTTATATCAATGAAGATATGAATGAAGCTCAATTACCAAAAGACTCTAAAGGGCTAGGCATGGTTCCGTAATATTTGGATATTGTTCAGAGAGCAATCAGAAACCATTAAAAGATTAAACCACAGAGTGATACATTCAGATTTACATTTTAAAAATATCACTCTAACTACTGTATGGAGAAAAGATAGAGAAAGCAAAATGCCACCGAAGGAGACTACATGAGGACTTTATATGGGCCAAAGAAAGAAATGCTAGAAGCTTAAGTTAGGAAATTAAAATGAGGGTGAGTGGAAGTAAACATCTGAGAGATGCAGAACGCGAACCCTAGGATTTAGAGATTAATGATTAATGGAAGATGGGTAGAAGAGACGGGAAAAGTAAGCATTGTGATTAGGTTTACAGTTTTGCTAACTAGCTAAAATGTTAACAATGGCATAGAATATGGGAGATGAAAAAAATTTGTTGTTTGTTTAAATTTATTTTTTTTTCAAAGATAAGCATTACTATGTCAAGCAGAGATATGTGGAATTTTGTGTCAGAAAGACATGTACAGAAGGCAAATGGATATATGATTGTGGCTCTCAGAAAAGCAACATTGGGTACAAATACAGATTTAAAAGTACCTGATTATAGTGATGGAATCAAGAAATGGAGAAAAAGGAGAAAGAAAATGAAAAGACTGATGAGACTGTCTTGAATATGAACATCAGGTTAAACGGAATGGAATGAAGAGAAGCTCATACAATAAAAATGAAGGAACAGCTAGAAAAGAATAGAAAAAGGAAAGATACTTGCATGGCAAGTAACAGTAGAAATGATTATAAGATGCACAGCTAACAAAGACTATCAAGAAAAAAATGTTTATCTGTTGATTTTACAATAAATGCACACTCTATAATCTTGATGAGAGTAGTTTGAATAAAGTTCTTAATTAAAACCAGAGAACAGTAAGCTAAAAAGTAAGTGGTTGATGAGAAAGTGAAGAAATTGTTGTCAACAACTTTAAGTTTTATCTATAAAAAGGAAGAGAGAGAGCAGAGCTAAAAGAGACATTGAGATCCAGGAGAGGCTTTAGATTTTGTCTTAAAAATGGTTTCAAAGGACCTGGGGATAATCAAAAGTTACATGTTTAGGAGATAAAAGGGAACATAATTCTGGTCTGATTAGTCAAGATGATTTGGAAGACAAAACCCAAGAGAAAGGCTGGCTTATCAAACAACGGAGATATCTTTCTATAACAACAGAAGGAAGCAAAACACAGAGTGAATGCAGGACAAATAGGAGAAGCTGAGGAAATTCTCATCAGATGGCTTCCCTTTTCCTTCTGAAGTCTTGTACTTGGCATAGGAGGGTTGAGGTAAGGAAGGAAAAATCTTGAAAAATATAAGAAAAGTTTGAAGTTGGCTTACGGGAATAGAAAGGAAGTGAGAATCTTGGAAAGTTTGCGTGTTAACAATGAAGTTCCTTTGAGATGAGACCATAAATATTATATGGGCAACCTGGGATGATATATAATTTTTATTCCAATATTACTTATCAGCCTGGTATAGACAAGAGAGAAGATACTCAGGTAAGTTTATTTAGAGTTGTGATTTCTCTAGGTATTTATGATAGAAACAAGAATGCTGAAGATGATGATAATAGGAATAGAATTTCAGTTTCCAAGGAAGTTATGAGGATTATTATTAGCTTTCAGAGAGACAAATGAAAAAGGTCTTCGGGAATTTACAAAGTGTTCACTGTGTCAGGTTTCAACACACATTATTTTGCTCCTAAACCACAACAAATCTAATTTGTAGACCCTAATATTATCTCCATTTTACAAAGTGAAATGCTGCAAATCTCAGAGAAGTAGTTACATACCAAGTAATTAGGACTCAATATAACTAGGTCTAAGTAAGATCAAAACTAAGGTTTAGCTGACCCTAGACCCCAGATGTGAAACATATTTCTCAAAGAAAGTAAGGAGTGGAGAGATTTTTTTTTCCTCAAAGGTTTATCATTTGCAAATCTGTAAACAATTTGGAAATGCAAAGAAAAATTAAAATGACTAAAATGCATAGAGTTGAGGACATTATTCATTCCAAGTGGAATATTATCAAACAACAATATTTGAAGTTGTGTAAAATCTTAGAAGGTCCAAAAAAGCTTCACAAGTTTTATCTCAATTATCAAAACTATCTTATCATTTTTATTTTATGGGTTCCAATAAACTAAGGGATTTATAAATTTACTAACCAGTGGATTTTGCCTTTTCATTTTGTGTTTGTGAAAGTCCCTAGAAAATTCAAACAGATTGAAAATATATTACTAGCACTTTATAAGAGTTCGATGGCAGTGAAAAAGTAGAGTAAGTCTTAATACTTTTTTATTATTTCATTTGAGAGTCTCGGGAAAACATATTCAGTATTGGAATGAATTATTTTGAACTCTTGGAGAGAAAGCATGCTCACTTCAAACAAATCAGATAGGGCTGACACTGGAAAATAATCCAATATCTCTTTCACATGGAGATTTGGCTACTTTTCATTCTCTTTCTTTGTGAAGGTCACAATTTAAGATTCATGCAAATTGTTTATTTTCCAAAAGCATCTGGCATAAGTTTGCCCACTCCCCTCAGACTCAGGACACTTCCATTTTTTTTTTTTTTTTTTTTGTTTTGTTGGTGTTTTATTTTGATTTTTTACTGAGAAAATAAAAAAGTAAATAGAGAAAAACAAATATGGAGGTACTGGTCTGTGGACATGTATGGAGTATAAAATATAAACTAGGAAAGTAAGAACAAAAATAGAAGAGAAGAGAGTTGCCTGAGTGAACATGCTACTTCTTCCCAAGACATACTTTGACTTTATTAAAGTTTTATTTTGTTCCTTTCCCCTTCTTTGCATTGTAGGTGATCTTCTCACTCTACTCCCCTCCTCTTAGAGGAACATTTATGGCTTCACAAAACCAATAATTCTAGGCAGATTATTATAATATTGCAATCATCTGTACCACTCCTCAGATCTGACATATACTATTCTCCCATTGTCACTGAAATGGTTTAAACAGTTATTAATATGAAGTTTAATTTTTTATTAATTGAGTTTTTAGGTCCAATATGATCTAAGATATTGTTTTGAAAGATATTGTTTTGAAATATTGTTTTGAAAGAGAAATTTTTTGCTGAACTTTGGAAAACAGTACAGATAGTGAATCTAAAAAAAATATTTTGTGTAAATATTTTCTCTCACCTTTGGTGCCCTAATGAAAAAAAGAAATGATGCCAGATAAGATTAAGAACTTGGCAAATAATGACAGAAATCCATATATCAAAAAAATAACATTTTTGTACTAACTCCTGGATTACATTCACATAATTTGAGAGCAAGAATGCAGTATTAATTTAAATAAGAAAGACTGTTAGTTTCTACACTCTAAGGATATGTCCATAAGCAGTTGATTACAAAAAAGAAGGAAGAGGAAAGAGGAAGAGGAGGAAGAAGAGAAGAGAAAGAAACAGAAAGTAATAAATAATTTTTCCTCGGTGACTTGTTTGCTTATTTACTTATTAATTAGTTAATCAATTAATACAAGAGTCTTGATTCCCACTAGGAGGAAATGGTAGTCTGACTTAGATATGAGTGGGAAAAAGGTTAAACAAAGTCACTATACTGCATATGTGTTAGATAAAAATTAGGACCTTTTCCATAATTTAAAATCTTTTCTCACTGTCCATATAATTGACATGTGACCTGTCTCTCTGACAATATAAACAGACTGCTTTTTGTTAAAGCTAAGTGAGTTTTCTCAAGGAAGATCAAAAGAATATTTACTGCTCCATGATCTAGAAACTGATTTAAAGTTTAATCTCAGAATTCTATTCCACTTAAAATTTTCCAATTAACTCTGACAAAAATCTCACTAAAGTTGCCACTCACTAATCAATGTGAATGATCTACCAAACTCAAAGATTCTGGAATTTTTCAAGGCAAAAAAAGGTTAGAAAAATTATAGTTATATAGTATATATCACTTACTTTTACTTTATTCAAACAACACATTTTTATTTGAAATGTACATCTCTCCAGGCCACTTAAGAATCATTTAATCAATAATTAGGTATTATACCAGGATCGGCACTAGATGAATACAAACAAAATTTCTGCACTCAAGGAACTGTTTTTTTGGTGGAACATTAACAGAAGTATAACAATGAGGTAAATATTAATCAAAGAACAGAACAAGATAAAGAAAATAATAGCAAAGCCTTCTGGAAGGAGACAGCTTTTGCACTTAACATTAAATAGCTCGTTTTAACACAGGAATAAAAGAGGAAAGAAAAACATATTCACATCAGTGAACACAGAGTACAGAAAAAAAACAGGAAAGATTTTCAGAATTCTAGCCATTTTATTGAGTTGGCATATGTGGAGAAATATAGAAGATGATCCTGGAAGGAGAAGGGAAAGCTCTAACAGAAAAGGCTCTTTAAACTATTCTCACGAGCTTGAATTTTAATCTATACACAGCGGAGATGACTTTAATTGATCTGGAAGTTCCTCCAAGCAACTATATAGAAGACAGATCAAAGACTAAAAAGGAAGAAGGCAGAAAAGATAGGACATTTCTGAAGGTAACGAATGATGGAGACCTAAAAGAAATCAATGACAGTGTGCTTGGAAAGTAAAGCACTCATAAGAGATATGTTAAGGAGGCAGAAATATTGGGATTTGGTTATTGATTGGTTTGCGGATAGATGACCTAGCAGCTTCATTCATCAGGTGCAGTCCACATTCATCGCAGGTTCCCAGGTCAAGACACTAGGCCCAGAGAAACAACCAAGATAAACAACTAAATAAAATAAAATACTTCAAAATAAATTATTCCAAGCTTTCTGACTTGAGGTGCTTGTTAGACAATAATGTCAATCATTGAGAAGGGGAATAAAAATAAAGAATGGGTTTGGAAAGAAGGTTAGGATTAATGTAGGTTAGGCTTAAGATTGTTTTGAGCTTGAGGTGCCAATGGCATAGAGCATATATATGCCCCATAAGCATTCAGATACGAATTAGAAATAAGAAGGTGAATTCAGATGAGGCATGAAGATTAAAGAGTTATACAGAAATAGATGGTTATTAAACCTATAGTTGTTTATGGAGTCCATTAAGTGAGAAGGAAAGGAGACTGATGCTGGAACCATGGAGAAAGTACTGTATTTTGCTGTGTAAAAGACAACTCATGTATCATCTGCACCCATATTTTTGGCCTAAACTTTCAGGAAAAAAATCTTTCATTTTAATATTTTAAAACAAATTTTTATTTGTTTGTATTTATCTGTTATTGGTTTTTGTATTATAAAGGAATTTTAGCATTTATTTTTAATATTGTGGTATAAGAAATTTTATGTAACAAATAATTGCAAAACAGAAGAACAGATTCAAGGTTCAAGAAGCTTTTCCTCCTGCTTCCGCCACCATCTGATGACACTGGGAGGAGGTCCACTGTGTTTCTTGGCAGCTCTGTTACCTTGTTCTTTAGCATATTTAATAGCTATTAACTTAAAACTTGTAGTGTCTGCATTTTTGTAAAAATATCAGCCAGATTGCTGGCTCCTGCTAAAGTGTACACAGAGATGTCACACTGTCACCCTATGGTCATAAAGTAGGCATCACCTGTTTATCAAGTCAGAGTCACAACGATAAGCTGCTCTTCATTTCACATCATTGAATCGGCTAAAAATACTTTTGTTGCAAGTTCATGGTAAATTCAACAAAACTGATTATTGTATTACAGGGTATTGTTTGCATGCAGATATCATTATTGATTTCTGGAGTTACACTATTAACTCACAAGCACAAATAAAATAATTCAAAGCATTTATGTAGATATGGAATTAGTACTAATATGTGCAATGTGCATCCTTATTTTTTCCCTCACAAATTTGGGCTAAAAAATGGGCATTATCTACAGCAAAACAAAATAGTTAATTTTAAAAAAAAATAATAATCCTATAGAAAATAACTGAAAGAACTTAGTCTTTTCGGAGAAGAGCAGGATTTTCCTTTAGACAGAATTTTCCTTGTATAGAACAAGAATTCCAGCTTATCCTGAATTGCAACATTAAGATGGATGCAGATGTTTATGTAACATATATGGTGATGTGCGGTTAAGGGGGGCAAGATGTCTTTTTTTGTTGTTTCATGTATTGTAAGAAGTAAAAATTTCTTCTGAAAATGATGAAAGAGCAATTGAATGATTATGATAAAATACAGTAAATATATTTGAGAAAAGACTAAGGAAGTTTATCAAAGAGGTAGAACAACATTGACCATGGAAACAAAGACCCAGCTCATGTTGAAGAATATGCATTTCTTTAAAAAATGTTTGTTTATTTGTCATACGACGCCTATATTCAAAACCATTGCGTTTCCCACCCCCACTGGACAACTATATAATTCGAGTTCATCTTCCTGTCTGGGAGGCTTTTTTTTTCTTTGTTTCACTTAAATTTCACATAATGTCATTAATACAGATTTTCTGTGGTGACTCTTTTCTGCTTGCCCCTATCACCGCCCTGTTCCAAGTTCTTTTCTTCCCACCTCCTTGGTTTTCCACCTTCTCAGTCATAGCAGGGTGAGCCTTCAGCAGGAACCCCAGGTGTTTTCGCACAAAGACCTTTGAGAAGCTGCTACAGGGGTCGTACTCGGGGGCCTCGGTGTCACAGAAAATGGTGCAGTTATAATGGGAAACAGAGCTGTGGCCCCCAATTAGCCACCCAAGTCCTGAAACAACCATCAGTTTTATACTCCCATCCTGTGAGAAGCTCTTTGTATCTGCTTGCCTTTAGTTAAAAAAAATTTATTGAAGTCGCACTACATTTTAAGGTACACAGCTTCTAAGTCAACAAATAGACACCTATATATAATATAATAAGTACTCTACCAACAGTCTAATACTATCCTTCTATATATAATTGACACTTTTTACTCAACCTGCTCTTCCTCACTCTTCCCTTCTGGTAACCATTAATTTGGTTTTATAGACTAAAAGTCTGGTTTTGGTTGCTTTGGTTCATTTATTGTTCCAAATGGCAGAAATTTGTCATATATATGTGTGTGCATATATATATAATGTATATAAACCATACATATTCATCACATGTATTAAATATATTTTATACTATATGATCATATATAATATATAACATATATGAAATTAGTGTTTTCACTAAAATACTAAGAAGTGGGATAATTATATCATATGAAATTTGTGTTTTTGAGAAATAGCATTTTTCATAATGGTTGTACCAGTTTACACTTCCACAATTAGTGCATAAAGCTTATTTTCTCTGTTATCTTCTACACTTGTTTCCAGTCTTTTGAATACTAGTCATTTTCAAAGGTGTGAGATGATATTTGATTGTTTTGCTTATAACTTATTCTTAATTGAAAGCAAGTTAATCTCAACTCGTTCTAGCAGTTCAAATTTTTTTTACTCCCCTCCCCACATTTTACATTTTTGTTATTTTGCTGCATCTAAGTGGGGTTTCATTTATTTTATAGAAATCCATTATTATGTCTTAAAAGACTAGTTTCATAATGATAAATTCTTTTAATTTTGATTTTCTACAAATCTTTTTATTGCTCTTTCAATTCTAAGTGATAACCTAGCAAAGTAGAGTATCCTAAGTTGGAAGTCTTTTTGTTTCAGCACTTCGAAAACATGTCATTCTCTTCCAGTCTATAAAGCTTCTGTTGAGAAATCCACAGTCTTCTCAGGGAATCGCTTGTATGTGACTCATTTTTCCCTAGCTGCTTTTGATATTCCGTATCTTTAATTTTTCTCATCTTAATTACAATGTGTCTTGAAGTATATCTATTTAAGTTTATTTTATTTGGGCTTCTTAGAGATTCCTTGATCTAGATGTCTGTTTCCTTTCATCCTGGCTGACGAGGCCATCCTTGACAAAGCTTGCACAATGTTCTTAGTGGCTAAGTGTCAGGTGGTAGCTTCAGCAACTTTTACAATCCACTGAAGAAAGCAGAAGTTCTGGAATCCACCATGAAGAACCTCAGTGAATCCAAGAACTATTTTCCAAAGGTCGACTGCAAAGAGTAGGGAAATTCTATTATTTCTTCTGTTAATGATTCTGCGCCTTTCTTTTTCTCTTCTTCTGGAATTGCTATGATACAAATGCTCATCTTTATGTTCAGTAAGTCTCATGCTATTTCGCTTTCTTTTAGTTCTTTTTTTTTTCCTTTTTATATGTTTGGATGTTTTTTACTGCCTTATCTACAAGTTCTTTTAAATGATTCAGTGGAAATTTATTCAGTCTATTGTTGAGCCCCTTTATTATGCTTCTTTTCACTTACTGTGTTCTTTAGCTCTATTAATTCAATTTTGAAATTTTTCATATTTTCTCTGTTGTAGATATTATTTTGTTAATCCATTGTTTTCCTAATTTGAGAATCTTTAAGACTGTTGATCTGAAATCTACATCAGTTATTTTACTTAATTATGCTGCATTAGGAATTTTCTCTGGGGTTTTGTTTGGATCCATCATTTGGAATAAATTTCTCTATTTTTGGTACCCTGTGTTTATTGCTCTGGAATAGCCTAGAAGACTTTCGTTCCCTAGCTTGACGTTATAATCTTGTATTATGATTTCACATTGCAGAGCATACGCCTGGGGCAGAAAATTCAGCTTCCTACTCTGGAAACTTTGAATTATAGACAAAAAGACAGGTCAAACTCAGCTCCAGCCAGAAGGGCAGCTGTTTCTCAGACTCCGGTGTGTCAAGCAGAACTGAAAGTCCCATATTTAGCTTTGGAGGAAAGCACTCAGTTGCCTGCGCCAGGGTTGCAGGCTCTGACTGTTATCCTAAATGACTGCTTCCTTGATAGCCACAAAAACTGCAATAGGAGAAGCAAATGCCTAATGGCCCACTGATAGCAGATGGGTGAATCTGACTTCTGACCCTATTCCAATAGGGCCTCCCCTGGTGCCAACCCTAACTCCAATATCATATCTGTCAATACCAGTGAAGCAGAGTAAAAGAAAGTCTTGGAGGACACCTATCTGTGTCTCTGGTCACTGGAAGTCTGTCCCCTACCCCAACCCCTTTTTTTTCTCCTGCTGAAGTATTTTTGTTTAGCAAATGAAAATTCTACTGTTAGATATGTGCAAACTTTATTTGTCTATTCCTGCTTCTCACCGTACTACATTATCTGCTACTGTTGAGTCCAAAGAAAATCCCCGTGTTTTCCACACCAGAATGCATACACTTACTTCTAAGAAGAGTTTTCTAAACGGTGGAGCACCAGATGTGTAATAATCCCTTCTATCTCTGGGAAAGGCTCTGTATCATAGTGTCCTTTCTGAGCTTAGGTCACAGTGCCCAAGCAGCAATCCTAGGGAGAGCATGTCTGGGCTTTTTCAACTCTTTCTGAAGTTTTCTATGACTTTTCCTTGTGGAGATACAAGTCCCCCAATTCTCAGTTCTTTTTCAAAGGTTGTAGTTTGTGTCTGCATGAGATTTTGTCTTGTCTGTGGAGAGAAGGTGAACTCACATCTTGTTATCCACCATCCTGAAAGTGAAGATATATTTTTGAATCCTACATTGTACATGGTTTGTGACTCTCTATGAAGGAGAAAGCATATGACTACTTTGATGTAGAAAATGGTAGTTTTAAAAAAGATAGCCACACAATTATGGGTTTTGTCAAGAAATTATTGAAGAATTATATTGGTTCATTAAACCTCATCTGATTTACAAAATGTATGTAAATTCATAATTGAGTAAAAATATAAAGAAAAGGGTTAAGTGTTTGATGTTTTACTGAGGCTGCAGAGCAAGCAAGAATTGAGGAAAGACAAAACAATGCATTTAGAAGTGTTTTAGATGTGTTTAGAAACAAAAAAAGTGAGACCATCTTCAAGCTCAAAAAATTCCCAAATATACAACTAACTTACATACTTCTTTCAATTCCATTTTTTTCTATTCTAAATTTAGTATTCACATGGACAATCATTTTCAGAGTTTTCATTTTCTATAACATTCACTCAGTAATCTTAATCTCAAAAGGCAATATGTGATTGAAATATAAATAAAGGTTATTGCAGAAAAACTTCTTGGAATGCTCACATAAGGGGCACTCTCTTTAGAGCACTCCCTGCTCTAGTGTGAGAATCCCAATTCCCAATGAAGAGTACACATGTGTATCATGAGAATTTCAAGGAAGCTAGATTTCAAAAAGAATACTTAAGTTTCTTTTCAATTCAATATTTTTCTTATTTATATTAAGAATATCCTACTCACTAAAATGATAAGTGGTTCAATAGTTTACTGCACATCCTCTCAAAGCAAGACTATGCAACTGTAAAGAGGAATAGGGAAGATATCTATATCTTATTAGATAGATAGTTTAGCTGTTAAAGGATGGATAGATAGAAATAGATTGATGATTATGATAGACAGGTAGATTGATAGATATATATTTGATAGAGTAAACTCTAGGGCATATTTTAAGTGAAGAAAATACCAATTATTTATGCACCAACACTGTGTATAATAAAAAGGAAGGTTGTATATTTCCCAGTGTGTATTTCATTACATTTTCAAAATAGATACCATAGAAAATTATTAAAAATTTGCCTGGCTAAGTAGTAGGGGGGAAAGATTAATGAACAGGGGGAAATACATGATTTTTTATAAATTTTTTCCAAGTTTTATTTTAAACGATATAGATACTTTATGTAATTTAAAATTCTACTTACGATAATAATAAAATCACTTAAAATTGTAATATATTTTAAAACAATAGGTGTCTCTTCCATTGAATGCCATTTTATTTACCAGCCAGCAGACAGTGATCTCCTTAGGTTTTCTACACCTTCATTTGTGATCCTTTCTATATTTCCCATATGTACCTGTAAGACTTTCCTAATATGCCTTAGAAATTAAAAGCTTTAAAAAATAAAAATACACATATTCTTGTAAAGAGTGTTTCTGCTTCTAAAATCTCCTCCTTCAAACATGAGATTGTTTCATCTTTCTCCAATACTAATTTGATCATATAATTTGCGTATTACTCAAGAACCAACAGAAGACTTTTATTTATTTTACAGAACAAAAACTCTACAGACTGCTTCAACAGTTTCTTGCAACTTTTGTGTATCTTCTCACTGGTACTTCCTTGTCATCCTCCCTGGTTTCCACTTCCTGATCCTTACCACCTCTCATTACAGATTCCACTTTATATCCTGGTCAACAGCTTTCCAGCTGTGTCTTCCCTGCCTCTGTTTCATCACAGGTCCTTAGTCTATGAAGTACTCCCCATCTGTAACTTTTCCTTCTATGAAAAACACTTAATCTAATATAATCTCTTTACTAAATGCTTTAATTACTACCTATTATTTTTATAATCATTCACTGCTCAACATCCCTTAGCCCCCACCAATATAATTTTTCACTTAATACAAATTCTAATCTCTGTATATATATATATATATATATATATCAGTATGTGCTGCTTCTTTCAAAGCAGAAGCTCTATCAGTGCAGAGAAATATTTCTAATACATTCTTCAAGAGCATCAAGTCTTCAAGAGCATACTGTGCACTGAAGACTTATTCCAAAGTCCCAGAAGTTCTGTTCTAGTGAGATAAAAGTCATATTTCGACATTAATTAGCCAAGGGAATTTGACTGTTATCTGACTGTTTTGGAAAAGACTTCCTAATATTCAGAATTCATCTGTACACAAGAATTCTACTAAAGCAAATTATACAATTAATAAAGAATTTATTTGCATGTGACTAGCAACGCAATGACCTAGAAGATGAGAATGGCATAAATATTTAAAGGAGTAGATCAGCTAGACCAGGCCAAACAAATTAATTTGAATCTAATAATGACATAAGTTAGAGGGCAGCATATTAGTCAGAACACATAATTTCCTGGATACGGTCAGTTTGCATCGCACTTTCAGCAGACTCTTCTTCTAATAATTTGCACCCAAAAATAGACAAACTGCTTTCTACCTGTCTCCCCAGACACAAAATGCTTTAACATGTTGGAACAAACATTTGAAGGCTTTTTCTAAGAAAAAAAAGTCATCCTTATAGTGATACCTAAATCTGACATGCTATTATTAATACTCCATAGTTTCTTGCATAATACACTCTGCACAATAGATAGACTATACCAGGGAGAAATAAGACTCTTTTCCAAAAGACTTCTTTAAACTAAAGATAGAATTTGGGAGAGCACACAATTAAATAGCTCACAAAACAAGATGATTCTTATAGTATAAAAGACTGTTCATTCACTGAAAAGAAGAATATGAAGTGAATAATTTGAAAAGAACGAAATATCAAGAGAAAAATTATAAAAAGGTATGTTTTGAAGTTTGATTTCTATGTCTTTCAAAAATTTAGTTAAATCATTTTCATTTCTACAGTTTTATATATGTGGTGACTAGATAAAAAGTAATTTTAGCAATGTTTTGGCTTCAGCACACCAGAGGATCTATGTGGTAAAACCAAAAACCAAAATTTGCCATCACCCATACATCACACACACACACACACACACCCCGATACATGTACACGCACACATACACACTCACTAGGATATGCACAATTTAATCCACTAGGAACACAGAATCAGTTGGGGAAAGGAAGAGGAAACTGGAGGGAATGGACAGGATTTGAGGAAAAGGACAAGGGGGATGGGGTAAAAGAGGAAGATGATCAGAAGGTTTTAAAATCAAGTTTGACTTTGGAATTTAAAAATGAATAGGTTTGAACTAAAGTTAACTTTTTTTTGAAATTATAAATCTATACAATCTATTCAAGGTTATCATTCTCCACTACTAAGAAATAAGCTTAGGATATAAATGTTGTTGGAGGCCAGATATTAAAATATAAGTAAAACATATCCATGTGACTATCATAATGAGTTATACGTATTGTTGCAATGTATATCTAAATCAAGCTTAGATTTGGAAATTCAGCGTTTTCACTTTCTTTAAAAAAATTAAGAGCAAACAATTATCCCAAAAGCTATAAAAAAGTGTTTTTCAAAAAATACTTCATCTTTAAAATTTTACTCATAGAAGTTTCATGCCAAATTTTTAAGGGGATTTCCTTCTCTTTCAGTCTTTAGGAATACAGAGGATCTTGTTCTTTTTTAATATGAAAATCAAATATGTTCCTCTGATACTTTTAGACTGTAAATTAAAAATTGGACTGACTTAATCATTATTTATGAATTTAACTGCCATTTATTAGAGGTTTTGGGAACATCAAAATGTCTTTGAACAATAATAGCAAAAATAAATCTTAAGATTCTCTACACAGGTAGAGAATCATTTTGCAAAGTTCAATAAACATGTGTTAAGGACCTTGAATGAAAACAGAACCCATCAGATGTGTAAGCATAACATCAAGCTGAAGAGTTTCAACATAAACATCTGTTTGCTAGTTGTTAATGGACCTTAAGCATATGCACATATGTACGTAAGCAAATGACACAGAACTCACTTATATTTCCTTCATACATTGATACAAACAGGAACTTTTTTAAAAAACTCACATGGACTATTATTTCCTTCAAGTGATATTTAATAGTCAGCCCTTGGAAAAAATGACGTGCCAATTTTATTCTAAGTAAAAGAAAACTTATTTTTAAAGGATTTAAGAATATATAATTAAAAGATATTTAGGTGTGCTGTGGTGACCTAGAAGATAAGGCCACCAGACATAGTACACATACATCCCAAGGCCCCATGTTCACTGAGGACTATGGGGAGCAACCAAGATGAACAACTAATTAAAATAAATGAATGCTCTCCTCTCTCTTCCTGTCTGCCTACTTGTCTTCATTCTGTCTGAACCTTTCTTTTAAAAAAAGGAAAAAGAAAAAATAAATATATTTAAAGTAACACTTTAAATTCTACAAATATATCAGCATTAAATAAAAATCATCTCCTTAAAGAAAAATATAAAAGTTAATTGGATGCACTTATGGCTTAAATTAGTCTAAATGATACTTTCAGGATATAAAATATTCTTGGCTTGCAATACCCTTTCTATTGGGGTAGGAGGAGTGATCTATCTCAAATGATCTTTGATGCATTTTCAAAATGCATACCTTATGTATAACAGATTCCAATATATGAGAAGAGAAAGGAGACATTTACTTTTAGAAATTGTATTCTGATATATATAGTTGAAATTTCCTCAGTTGCTAAAAGATAACATGTTTAATTTAATATAGCGTTTTTCCTTAAAAAAATCTTAGCTCAAAGAAGTCTTCACTGACTTTCATCTGTTCATATGATTTTTCTGCCTACTATCTAATTAGGTAAACTTTTCTATTCAAAAATGTCCCAGCGTACCCTAACGGAGCAGTTACTACATCACTTAGCCTGTAGCTGGAATATCTTTAAGTAAATATAAAGACCTAGAAGAAAGTCAACTATACAGAAGATGCATGCAAAATGTGGATTAGTGGAGTGAATTAATAAACATACTCAAAAATCCAATAAATACTTGTCAAGTTCCAATTATGTGACTCAGACACTGTTTAGGTTCAAGGAATACTCCGTCTCTCACGCACGCATGTCCGTGCATGCATACACACACAGAGAGAGATACAAATGAATAAGTGAATGAATCAGAAAGGAGGGAGGGATGGAGAGAAGGGACAGTTAAATAAGAGTCAATAAGGAACAATTGCTCTTGTCAATGAAGATACAATCTAAAATGGAAAATAACTATTTCTTAGTCCTTCAGTCAGCAATCAATCAGGAAGTATACTTATGGAGCTCTATTTCATGTCAGGCACATCTGGAGACAAAGCAGTGAGCAAGAATCTTCAGATACCAAGCTCAATGACCTTAGGATCTAGGACCCTAAATAGACAATGAAAACATGAGCATATCAGTGTAATGTAATGCAATATGCAGTAGATAGTAAATGCTATGGTGAAAACAAAAAAGGAAGTAATGAGACAGGTGAAATAGGAACTGTTTTCTGCAGGATGTACAGGGAAGATTTCCCTGGAATGGTACCTTTAAGACTCAGAGAGAATACCACAATTTAAATACTTTTGACATTCCTGATTACATTTGTTGTGTATAAGATTTGCTGATAGAAGTTTAAATAAAGAGAATTTACATTACCCATACTCACGCCATCATTCTCTACAAAGCCAAATTGTGCTACCTATAAATTTTACTTCAGAACCCAGTTTCATTCAGGTGCCAAAATGATGCCTCAAATTCCACTCTAAAGTCTTCAAATCAAAAGGAAGACAGGAAAGATTAATTATTTCTCTTTAATAATGACTTTTCTATTTATCCAACCCACCCCGCATCTGTTTTCCAGCTGTTCAGCCCCTCCTGAGTTTCAGAATCCATTTGAATCCCGAATTGACAAAAGTTTTATATGTTTATATATATACACACACATATAATATATATTAATTATTCCACAATAAAATGACCCCATATGTAGAGGTTTCCCATTCCTTGTATATATGTTGACATACTCTGTACTCCACCAAATCACCAAGTATTCTTCACCATTGTCCAGTGGGCTCTGCCACCATTTGTTTGCCCTTCTCCCATTCCCTGTTGGTAACCTTCATTCTATTGCAAGTGTCCAAGGGTTGGTTTGGTTTCATCTGTTCCTTTGTTTTGTCTAGTCACCTTCCGCCTATGAGTGTGGTCATCTGGTATCTATCTTTAGTCTATAGAAAGTTAGCTTTTTAAAAAGCTTAAAGTTCCCTATATTTAATATATACATAGTTTTATACCTAAATACATTCCATAGCTTTAAACACAACTTACTATATTAAAAAAGTTTCACATAATATTTCTAATGAGTTTATTTCAACATGACTGATGTCTTCTACCTTAAGCTTCTTTCCAGGATCCACATTTGTAATCAATACTTTCAATACTAGTATAACTTGCCAAAATCTCTGGTGTTTGCAGAGGCATCACTCATTAATATTATCAGATCCCCCTGTTAAACAATCAGTCTCTCATATGATGTCAATTTTGAAGATTGTAAAAAAGGTGGGGGGGAATAAAGTGAAATATTGGCCATTTTAAAATTTTTCTTTTTATTCATATTCTCTCCAGCTTTGCAGTTTCTTCATAATACTAACTCTTTCAGGCTTCATCTGTTACCTTCATATCAAGGTTCCCAAATTCTATCTCTCATCCTACCCTTCTTGATATATTATCCATATCCTGCCAGCGTCTGACTCCAGAAATTCCAGTTTCAGAATGAAGCTTATAATTTTGCTGTCACTGCAGTGAGTTCTTTTAACTTCTGTTGGCTTAAGTAACAATGTTGAAGTAAGTGAAGTTAGCAAAACTATTTTTCAGTCAGGATTAAGGAATAGCACAGGAAGACAAATTCAGGCTAAACCCTGGTTCTCTGAGTCTTGTCTTTGTGAAAACAGTATAATTCTTATTTGCTAGTGAGAAAGGTCACAATTAACAGAGAATGCATTTATCAATATGCAACAGAGGTTGCTTGAAGCAGACACTTTGTTAGTTTCTGATGTCCTCAGGTGAAGACAAAAGACAGAGAAGTACATATTATGCATATAGTAAGGGTGTGGGGTTTGTTAGATGATTGGGTACATTCTATATATAATTGCAAAGACTTGGTATTAAGATTTTTACCTTAAAAGGGTGGGTCTTTTTTGCACTGCCAAAGGCTGTACTCATGCTTTAAGTGGTCTGGCATGTGGCAGTCTACCAGATGTTTATTCTTTTGAAGTCCTCTGCATAATGTATAGGGTGAGGAAGTCTCCTTGCTGGATTTGGGCTTACTCTTTGTAACTCTGGGCCTTTTTCACTATCCTTTATCAGCTGACTTCTTGTGCCCAATCCTGGTGATTTCTGCTTCCCTCCTTCCACACTTTGCTATCTCCACTTCACTACCTTCTAGTGACTTGAGTTCAAACTTTGTAGTAATCTTTAATTTTTCCCTCTCACTTCCTTGCCAGGTCCTAAAAATGTTTCTTTCAGTGGTGCATCACTCATTGTTCTTTTCCTTTTTATTCCTACTGTTGAGTTAATGGCTCAAATCTGGGATCTTTTGCAATAGAAAGCCTACTGTTTTCCAAATTTTATCATGAGTTCACTCCTCCTAGATTTTACTCCAAATTATCACCATATTAACATCCTAAAACACACACTCAAGTACAGTAAACCCTACTCCAGATCCTACAGAAATATATTAAAATTCAGCATTTGCCAATCAAATCTATTTTTCTAGTCCCAAGCTTTTATTTATCAGATAGCTCACCGCTCTCCACACCTGCTTCTTGATTTTGCTATGATTTTCTCTCAACCTGAAAGTGTCTTACCCTCCCTAGCTCTTCTTCCACTTGGTAAAGTTGCAATAATTTTATAAAATGATATATATATTGTTATTTTCTTTCACATGTTTTTTACTCTATGTTACAATTTCAGCACCAGGGTATTACATTACTCTTTTAATAAGCTTAAATGCTTTTTTTTTGATTCTATAAGTCAAGCTTTGGCTTATCACTACTCTCAATCTACTCACTTCCTAGTCCGTTAAAAACACTGTATTTTTCTTTAGAAATTACTTAAAGACACATGCTTCTTAAGTACAATACAATTTTGCCTTGTGTCATGGTTATTATTGTTCTCTACAGCCTTACACCCAAATTAAAATCCCTATAGCAACATTAAACTTATCTATTGGGGTAGATTACATGCCTCATTTTATTTATTTAAGTATTTAACTTGAACTCTCATTCATCTATTGTTTCATTCATTTGCTTACAAAACGTTAACCCATTAAGAATTTAACATTGCTTACAAGGCTTCTTTAAGTATAATAGTTAAAATAATATTCAAATAGATAATAAAATATGATGCAATAATAAAAACTAAAAGTGTTAGAAATCAGAGGTTGGAAACACAAGCAGAATACATACTACTAAATACCACACAGGCCCTAGTTATTGAATGAATAATCTGTAATATTTGCATAATTTGCAATAATCTTATGTCTAGAAAGATTAATAAATGTTTCCTAATTTTTAATAGGCTTAATTATTCTTGCCACATTTTAAAAGAAATAAATAAATAAGTAATTAAAGCACTGATATTCACATGTACCTGTATTCCTAAGAAATAGCATCATATAATAGAAAGACTTCTGAGTGAGCTATTTCTAAGCCTGAACATAAGCCTGAAATCTTCCTGGCTATATGATTTATATCCTACTTGCAAACTGATTAATTTTTCTCACTTTTAAAAGTGGTAGACAAATAAAATCTGCCTCACCAATATATTGGGATGATTATTAATATAAATACATATGTATATATATATTAATTCCGTTAAAGGAGCATTGAATCATATTATATAGGTTTAAAGTGTGCATCATAATAAATGCACATCTGTGTATATTAAATTAAGCATAAGTGAGATACCATATGCAAAGCAATGGATGCTTGAAGGTATTGAATAATATTACTTTATATGATTCTAGAGAAAAGAAAAGAGGTTAAATTTTATTTAGTATTTTCTAGTTTTTCACAAACGTTTCTATAAATGGTAGTCAAATCTTCTATCTTTCCTATAGAGTCAATAATATTTCTACTACTACTACATATTTTGTAGGCAAAATTTGGTACTCAGAGAAGTGACTAAACTGCACACTATGTAACTTACATATTGGGACACAAAGAGTCTAAAATCAAATCTTAAAACTTTTAAAGTCATGTCTCTGTTCCCCCCCCTGCTTTTTTTTTTTTTTTTTTTTGACCCACAGAGGGAAGTTATCTGTGATTTTGTACTATCAGAACTACTCTCCCAAAGCCAGGAAATAAGATAGAAGTCTTCTCGAAATCAAGTCAAAAGGAGAGTTATCAAGCAAAATGATTCACTGAAAGCACCATAGTTCAAATATATCCTCGCAGTTTTCCTTTCTTACTCCTAGGGCTAGATCAGCCAGCTTTCAAGAAGCAGAAGACTTTGTAGAGTTGAGAAGTCCAATCAAATAAGACATACCTCTAGAAGACCTAGAATAAAGGCAAACTCGAATTTATCAATATTGTGTTAATAGTTTACTTTTTCCTATTTTTTACTCAACCGGGTTTGAGTAATTGTGGTGAGAGACAGTAAAAGCTGTAGATAGACAGTAATATAAACTATTTCAGTAATTCCCTCTAAATTCGTCTCAAAAACCTTATTGTATTTATCAGAGGATGAAACCAAAGTTATGTCAGTCACGCCTGTTACAATGGATCCCTTTGAAACCACTCTGTGATAACACCAGAATCCAAAGTTTCATAGTTACAGAATATTTTGTCTTATTTCCAACTCATAGTTTACAATCTACAACTGTATAGTGACCTGATTGACCCTTTGCTCCCAACGGGTGCTCATAAAATAATTGCAGTGGCAAAAACTAACTTACTGGACTAGAAAAAAAAATTGAAAAAAACTAAATTTTCTTCTCCTAAAGCTGCTGTTATTTCTCAAAAATATTGCCCTACATTCCAGAAGATATCTGTTCTAAATATTAAATGCAACTATCTGTTCTTAGCATTTGAATTTAGCTCATAAATATCTTAAACATTTGAGGGCAGTTGATTTCATTTTGGTCTTCAAAAACTTTTTTTCAATCAATATTTGGCTAGTTTTGAGAATTCTGGCAATCATGTATTATTTGGTAATGATGATGACTGTCCCACTCACTTTTCCTTCTACCTTTGAAATAATATCTGGAGAATATATCTATTTAACTGTGCTTTTTCTTCTTAAAACATCTGTCTACTTCATTTCTACCTCCCTTCTCAATTAACTTCAAAATTAGCATAACCTATGATTATGTAGTAACCATATTCATATAATAAACCAATGCATTTATTCTAACAATATCTAGTGGGACAGTATAATGAAACAGCTGAAATATAAACTGACTCAGAGATTCTAGGACTTGCAGTCAAGATGCACATAGATTGCTGATAATTCTTATTTTTTTCTGACCGAAATCTTTATTATTGTTGAAGTTTGATTATGTCCTCAAAATGAAAATAGCAAATTTCTTTTATAAATATTTGATGCTAACTGAGATGCTCATAAGCTATGTCTGATAGATTCCAAAAGTTCTGCCTTAGTCCTTACAGAGCATAGAATAAAAGATACTGGGCATCTGAGCAATGGAAGCTGAAGTATTTTAATGAGAAGTGTTCATAAAGTATACAGATTATTGGACAGATTAAAAAAGAATTTCAAAATTTCTCTGATGATATTTTGCAACCTCTGATATCTTACATGCCCAGAAAAGGCTTCATTTCAAGGGGGAACCCAGATAACCAGTGTTGTACAATGACAGACAGGAGACAGAGGTAAAGGTAACATGGAGATAAGTTAATACAAAGCTTAGTCTTCAACTAATATTCAAGCTAAGCTTATCATTTGATTATGAAGGAGCAGAATATATCAGCAGAAATCTCTTGGATATCAACACTGAGAGATACCTATTTGATACCTACACACACACACACACACACACACACACCAAGAAGTTGTGAGTTTATAAATTTTACTTAAAAAGATTTTAAGGAAAGAGGAAAAGGAGATGAGAAGGGTACATTTTTATTTATTTAATGGCTTATTTTTGTTCCCCTTCATTCTTTGCCCCAGGTTATGAACCCTAATACTTGGACTTCATGTGGTCCATACCCCAGTCATCTCAGACTCTTGAGACACAAAAGTAAGTTCAAGAAGAATAATTATGAGATTCTAAGTTGGAATTTTTTTTGAGGTGACAGTATGGTGGAATATGTCTATCTCAATAGAGTGTATGATGCTCTTTATAAAGACGTTGGAAAGCAATGTTAAGTTCATGGCAAAGTTGAAAGGAAGATAGAGATTTTCTGTCCACCTACATTCATAGTCTCCTCCATTAGGAATACTCCTCCATCAAAGTGGTGCATTTGTTAGAGTTAATGAACCTATACTGACATCCCGTAATCACCCAAAACTATAGTTTAACTTAGGGTTCACTCTTGGTGTTGAATATGCTGTTATTTTTTTGAAGTTGAAAATACATATTTTTCCCACGGTAGAGTCCATGTAAACGAGAATAGTCAGCTTACTTATGTGAGTAAATTTCTCAGTTATGTTGATAGGGATTTAAGTCAACAAAGCAGTATGAAAAGAAAAACAAAACATTAAGTATCCCATAGCATTTCTCTAAAAAATTATTTTACTGAAGGAACATTGTATCATAACATTATATAAGTTTAAAGGTATGTATCATCATAAATCTACATATGTATATAACACATTAAGTTCACAAAAAAATAGTCCAATTCTGTCTACTTGGTTTCTACATATACTACATATAAATGAAATTGCACATTGTCTCTCTCCTTTGGATTTATCTCACAAGACATAATTCTCTCTAGATCCATCCACGTTGTTGGAAATAGCAGCTTTTTTAATAGTCTAATGGTATTTTATTCCATAGATATACATAGTATGATATATATACATATATATGTGTATACATATATATATATATATATATATGTTCTTTCTTTACTTTTCTGTCAATGGGCCTTTAGATTGTTTCCAGCTCTTGAGTTTTATAAATAATGCTGCAATGAACATGGAGATGCATATACCTCTGTTAGTGTCTTTTGTTGTTTGGCTGGGTAAATACCCAGAACTGGGTATCTCATCTAATTAGATTATTATAGAGATAACATACAGAATTTGTTCCTTCATTTAGACTGCTATTCACATACCATGTATTGAGCATCTTCCATGTGAATATCTTGGAACGAGGGACAGAGGATATGTACGGGATGAACACGCAAGGTTGTGCTCTCATGAAGCTTACAGATGAACAAATGAAGAGATAATCATATTGAGAGAGAGGGAAATATAAAGTAATACAATGAAACACTTGCCAAGTGATTGGCAGTTGTTCCAGACTAGAGAGGGGAGCATAGAAAGGAGGATATCAGAAGACTTCACACAGATGGTATATCCCCTGGGGCAAGGCATGAAACAACAGGTGATAACAAAGGAAAACAGTCACCTAAGTTAGCTTTAAAATTAAATAATTATCTTACTTTCCAAATACATAATTAATTAATTATAATTATATTTACCAAAAATGATTGTAAAAGATAGTATAGCAAAGTTGGAGGAGAGAAAGAATTGTACAATTGAGAAAGTAATTTTACCTGAAACCAACCCTAACTCTGAGGTTTTCTTACACAAATTTTAGCCTAACAGACAAGATATACATTTCTAATGATTACACTAACTTACAGACTTTTTAACCTAATTCAAGCACTACAGTAATAACGCCTCAAAATAATTTGTACACAGTGAATGGAATTCTTCTTTTGCTCTCATAGACTTGTGAGTGGACATGCTCTCAATTTAAGGCATTTTCTGCACACCTATATAATTATTTTTCTAGAAGACAGTGGGCAAAAGAGAGAAAAGCCTTGTAGCAAAGCTTCTCTTTCTTTAGTTCATCTCTCTCTTCATTCACTGACCAATGGTTCTATCCTTGGAAATATTCAGACTTTTTGGAAAAGTAGCAAATAACATAAATCCAGAATATGTCACTAGGTAGAAGATTTATGGTCTGTTTCCTTTGCTTCAGCATAAATGTTTGAATAAAACATTAAGATGCAGTAACGTCTAAGAAAATGGAAATCTTGATTTTAAACTAGCGTCCCCTCTCTTCCCATTCTCCACTTCTCGTTTTCTCAAGCCACTTCCATAACTACATTCGTATTCATTTTAGTTGACCTCCAAAGGTAAGCATTTGCTATTATACTTCTACATGTTTATTTAACTGAATTGTCATTCTTTAAATTGTTTCATTTGCCTAATTACTAATTTAGAGATATTCTAGTCTTATTCAGAAAATTGCAGAAGCTAGACTCAAAGAAATTCTTTTTCAACCTTCAATAGCATTAAAAAGTATGAAAGTCAGTCATATTCTGGCTCAGAGCCAAATCTGACACCTAACTCACAGACTTAAATATAGATATAAATATTGAAGGGATAAAAATGCCCTTTTAACAACAACAAAAATTACTCTTCATAAAATATTTTTAGTCTTTGAATTTCAAAAGTATGTTTGAAGTCCAAGTAAAACCTTAGTAATTGAAGTCATATATACATAATTTATCATAATATATAATTATTAATACTATACCAGATATATAAATAGCACATACTATGTATAATTATGTTAAGTATGCAAACTATGCATATATACCAATTTCCAAAATAGAAAGCAAAAACAAATCTTAAATTTGTTCTCTTTGATCAAAATTATCTTTCTAAGAATTCTAACTCTCTTGCCTCTAAAATCACTGGTCGTATGTTCATTTACTCTCATTATTAGAGACTGTCTTTAATTACTTTGCAGTTAGTGAGAAAGAGAGGCATTGATCTTCTTATATTGCTCTGAAATTACAGATACAGTTTGAAAAGCCTCTAGCTTCTTTCTCTTATCAGTTATTTAGGTTCAATATTTTTTAGCTATTTGAAAGATAAACTGTATTTTTTCAAATTTCCTTTGTGTTTCTTATACTTTTGATGATAAAGACAATGTATATTATATCAATTGATATAAAATCATTTGAGTAGTAATCCATTCACTGACAAAATTATGCCAAATGCAAGTGAATACAGTAATACCACATATGAAAGTATTTGTATAAGAAATAGTTGCATAAGGGTTTAGGTAGATTAATGTGGACAGAAATACACTTGCCTTTAACACTGATGAGGACACTTTTTTTGTAATAAGATAGTTTTTGGTGCTGTATATTTGAGAACTTGATTTTTTTCATTTAGAATATTCAAGGTAAAGATGATTATTTCACATTCATAAAATGTATAGGCTTGTGAGCAAAATCATTAAATGTCAACACAATCATTTAGCCTGAAAATATATCAATGCCTTTTAGATCACTATACTTCTATCAAGTGGTAAGCATCTTCTCTTCCTAAAGCAGAAATGAAAAGTTCAAAAAACAGCTACATGAATTGAATTTAGATTAAAATTAAAGGAGTACTGTGAGACTGATAGTACATTGAGAGGATATAATAGTTATCGAATAAATAGTTGCTGATATAATAAATAAATTAAACCATATATCATCAGACAGTATCTTGATGTAGTCATTTTAACTAGGTTTGTCACTCCTAAGAGAATTATATCTAATGCCATCAGTTTATTTATTTATTTACACGTTTTCTTCTATTAAGTTGTCAGATACCTGAGAGCAAAGACTATATCTTGCTTATTTTATATTACCATTATCCAGCTCAGAGCCTGGCATTATTCAATGCTCAGTAACTTTTCTAATTGAATTGAAATTAAATATTTATGTTGCTAGACCAAATAGTGTCTTCAATTTAAGAAGTTTAGAAAAAGCATTAGTTCCAAGGGACATAGAGTTTTAAAGATGGGATTCACTGGGAAAACAGACCAGGCATGCTAAATTCATAATAAGCTCCCAATTCTCAGAAAATGACACATTTCAGAACACAAGACAGCATTTGAGGCTTATATACATATATAACTACCTGGTGAATCAGGGCAAGTTTTTTGTAATTGTGAAAACTATTTTTCTACGTCTTAAAAATTCTTACTCAGTTTTTTACCTGTTTCCAGTACAAATGTGACATCGGTAGTGCAGCTCTGAAGGCCATCATCCAGTCACTGAAAACAGCTGCCATCTTTCTCAACTATACTCCCTTTCCAGAATCTCTTTAATCCAGTTTCCTAACATTAATCGTATGTGTCAACCAGTAACAAGTTGACTCTAGTCTCCAGTCAAGAGTGATTCAATGATCTCTCCAGAAACCCACCACTATCTCAGTGGACAGCATTCTCAAGGACCTTGGAAGTAATATTAATGGTAGAAAGAGCTACTAGCATTCGTTGAGCACTTGTACCTCTGTTACAGCATGTGTAGAAAATTTATTTTTCCCTGTCATTTTGTATGCCATTCTCTACAACAAAATTCCATTTAAAATACCTCAATCAATATTTGATAAACCATTAACTAAATTAATATTCAAATAATAAACAAATCAATTAAGCAAATTCTATGCTCTTGACCAGGCTTTTCTCTTGAAACACACTGGCTTGTTTTCTATCTCCAATTTCCTTGGCACTGGAAAGCTAATTTTTGCCTTTACCTGGATTTCAGGTGTACTCAATGCCTTTCTTAAAGTAGACATTCCAATAGCAATGGGAAAATTACCTGTTTTCACAGGCAATTCTTTTATAACTATGGGGACTTTTTCTCTGATTGTGATATTAATATAAAAAAGACTTTTGCCTTTGAAATGACAATCAAAACAAGCTGAGTAAGTCACTAAATTACTATTATGACTCTTGTTGAGTCACTAGAAAACTGACCAGCAAAGAACCCTAACTGCACTAAATTCCAAAAAGCGGTAAGTCTTTCATAGAATAAGAGACAAATGCCTAATTTCGTTTATGGAAAAGTGGAAGAAGAAATCTTCCACTGAAAGATACAAGGAAGAAGGAAAATTCAAAAGTGTAATAAACTTCTAGTGATCATGGGCAAACCTAAATGACAGATAAATCCAAGAAAACCAATCAGAGAGCAAAACTGCCTTCTCCCAAGGACTACGCATGTGATACACTAAAGGCTGAGAGTAGAGAGGGATCTTCCTAAGTTGTGTGGGTCATCCTGAAATCTAAGGCAAGTCTTTTCAAAAGGCAGAAGGTAAAAGCAGCTGAGAAAAATTTCTCCAAGGAGTTCCAGTGTTGACAGTTTACAGTTATTCTCCCAAAGCTAAAGGCAAAGTAAGGGAATGGGTGGACAGAGAAGATTATCTGTAACGTAAAAAGATCTGGGAGATTAACTGTAAACTAGAGACAAAATTCCCAAGGTTCAGAAAATTTGTGACTTAGCTGTAAAACTCAAAGATATCTCTGGAATCAAAACAGCATGTAGCTGTTAAAATTATCAGACAGGAATTATAAAACGATTACAATAAAAATGCTAAATGATCTAATGGGAAAATAGACCACGTATGTAAACATAGAGAATTTTAGTAGCAAAATGGAAATTCTAAAAGAGAAGTGAAAGAACTAACAAAATTGAAGAATTCATTACATAGTGTCAACTATCAGGTACAGAGGAAAAGATCAGTTTACCCAGAGTGAGGTTAATAGAAAATGTATAAACTATGACATAAAGAAAAAAAAAAAGCAGAACATTTACTATGTAGATCAATAGCAGTCAGTATTTACACAAAAGTAGTTCTAGGAGAGGAAAGAGAAAAAATCTAAGAAGAGTTATTTGATAACAATTGCATGATAATTTTCTAAAATTTAAGAAAACATCTTCCCACAAATATCAGATATCAGTAAAACCAAAGAAGAAAAAAGAAAAAGAAAAATCATGCTTAGGTTCATTATAAAAAAAAAAAATGTGAAAGATAAAGATCTAAAAAGCAATCTGAATGGAAAAATAAAACACAAAGACAAAAACAATATGGTTGACATTTTACTTCTCACCAAAAATTAAGGAGGTCAGAGGAAAAAGAGGAGGGGAAACTATACCTCTAAATTGTTTAAATTAATTTATAATGGAGAAAGAAAATAAACCTCAACTCTTACGGCATTCCCAACATAAATATTAAAGATAGCTTATAGTGGCAACTGACTTAGAATTGGTACAAATCAGAGAATCCAACTGTTGAATTAAAGCAAAATAAGACTTCTACTTCTAACCAATATTAAGAGAGCTTAAATTTATCTTCCTACCTGAAACAATCGAAACACCAACAAAATGTATACAATAAAAGTTTTGAAGTCTCAGTACATTAATCAGTAAAGGACAGTGATGTCTGAGAGAATGGAAATGAATCAAGTTGAGATACAGGGTCGTGCCAAGTGGCAAATTTTGAGTTTCAGCATGTGATAGGGGATGGGAGGGAATCCTTCAGAACCATGCAGACACCCTGAGTTCAAGAGACCATCAAGACTACAGTTCACAGGATGGATTTCAGTGATGTAAGAATTTATATGATGAAAGTTATCAAACATCTACCATGACCTAGTTTTCCCTCATTCAGCACACCTTGTTTGTGCTCTTTCCTTCTTAAGGGTTATTGAATACATTGTGGGTTACTTATGATTTTTCCTTGAAATTTTAGCAATATTTAAAATGGTTGGTCAAAATGCTTAGTATAGGTAATTTATGTTTACTTTAGGATCATAAATGACTAAAATGTTCACTGGGCATCACAAATAATGGTGATAGTTAATATTCAAACACTGGGCTTTTCTTACATCACAATCCAGGCCCTTCACTATGTTCTGTCCTCAACCACAGTAAGTGAAGTTAAATGGTATTAACAGCTGCTTTAATTCACCCTCAAACTGATTGAATTTTAGCAGGGGATGAAATAATTTTTTTACCGACAAAAATGTAGATTTACACAAGCCTTTACTATTGAACTAGAAACTTCAGAAGGAATATGATAAACACCCACACACTCTGTCCAGGCTACTTGTTGATTAAACAATGTCACATTTGTTTGTGAGTTAAAAGACTTACTTCTATGGCTTTGGCATTTTATCTTCATGCTTCTACTCTTTATAAATAATGTATATGTGATTACAGCTAAGTTGTACTTTAATAAAGATTATTATATCCATACCACTATATCTCTTTATAAAACAAACACTATATGTTTACACATATCTCTCCAAAGCATAGTATAACTGTTACCGTATATAAAAAAATTGCTGCTTTTTGCAAATGTTTATTACTTGTAAAACCATGACTTCAACTATATAAAGTGAATTTTTATTCAGTATGCTTTTTTTATGATCCAATGGAGAATAGAGACCATTATGTCCATCTTATTCAAACATATTCTATTAGTTTTAAATATGGTTTTAAGGGATTTGCGATTAACGAACTTAGGAAGCAAGCCAAAGTAAGAAGAAATATGAAGTGCAGTAGAAAAGAGAGTTTATAAATGCAAGGCAGACTATAGTCCCAAGGATACAGTCAGCAGGAAATGAAGTTTGCGCAGCTGAAAATAAGATAACGTGCTGAAGGAGAAGAGACTTCTGGATTATACTGGAGTCTGAAATATAAAATGGGAGTTTCATTTGGAGTCTTAATACCACCCAGTGGAAAAGTAATGAAAAAAATCTGTCCTTCTTTAAACTCTAAATATTTCTCTGAAAATTGTGCCTGACTTTCACTAATAGAGTGAAGCTTCCAGAATCCCTTTGCGTTTGTCTACAGTGACTAAGAGAGATACTGGATTGCAAACTCCATTTGTATCTTCGTGAAATTAACATGTAATTATCTGACTACATTGGACCTTTAAAAAAGGCATACTCTTCTTGCTGATATGTCTTCAGTTACAGCTTTTTTTAAAATAAATTACTTCATTACATGAAAATCTGTTGATACAAGTAATGTCTCTTTTGACGGGGATCATGGCAAGTCTCTTCCAAAGCAGCTAGCACATATCACCGCATCAAGTGATGTCACACAGAAAGAATGACCAAACTAGGGCTTGCAAATCATCCTAGTTTTCCAGAAAAAAGATTTTCATCATTAACTCTTTCATCTTTACCTCTCAGAGTTTCATCCTTATTTGAAATAACATTAATAGACATTTCACACTAATGCTGATTTTTCTAGTCAATGTGCGTATTTTTTTAAAAAAATTAAGAATTTTTAGAATTTTACCTATCATTCCTGTATCTTTTGCAGACTATCATAAAGTTGTAGATAATATTTACTACATGTTCAATGATTTGTTCTTTTCTCTCTTTGATTTTTCTACAGTTAAATAATTTCACTTCCAAAGACTTCATTGTTTGTTTTCATCATAATCATTATGCTTTGCTCAAAACTCTCCTTGCTTTAGTATCTGTTAACCACAGTGAAACTAGCAATGGTGAACATCTCTAAAAAGAGTAGTAAACCTGGCAAAAATAAGAGTAATGACTATGGTGTAAAAATTTTTGTCCTCCCCAAATTCACATGTTGAAATCTTAATCCAATGTGATAGTGATAGAAGAGGGGTGTGGGGGGGGGTCTTCTGGAGGTGGTTTCATCATGAGGGAGGTACCATTATGAATGGGGTTAGTGTCTTTATACAACAGTCTCCAGAGAGAATCTTTGCACCTTTCACCATGTGAAGAGACAAGGTGATGTCAGAAGTCTGCAGTTTAAAATGGCTTCTTTACTAGAACCAGACAGTGCTGGCATCTTAATCCTTGAATTTCAGTCTCCAAAGTTGTGCAACATACATTTGTCATTTATAAGCTATCTAGTTTCATTGTATTTGTTATAGAAGCCTAAATAGATTAAGATAATAATCTAGCCAAAATGTGACAGCAGGGACTAAAATGTTCATTGTTCACTGATGATGCCAACTGTCAGTGTAGACAGAGCTGAATCACAAGTAGTTTGGACCATATATTGAAAGATGTTATACATAAAGCATAAAACTTCAGTAGTTGTTTTTCTTCTGTCTCTTCCACCAGATTGTGTGTCATATGAGAGCAGAATGCATGCTTAATGTCTTCATTATATCCCTTTGTATCTGTTCCATAATAATAAAACATATCTAGGATATATTCTCTGAACACTACAAAACAAGTTAATAAAAATCTCTGATTTTGAAGAGGAAAGAGAAAAAGTGTTTCTGTTTATCTGCCTGAGATTGAGCAGGAGAATTATCTGGGAAAATTTGTTAAAGATTGCATATTCTATCTTGTTCATGCTGAAAATGTATCATTTGAAAAAGTTTCCATAAATACTGATATGATCCTGACTTAGAATTACTGCAATAGAAGTTTAGTTTGACTATTTTAGTTATTTTTATTGTGTTACAATTACAAAAGCAATGGAGAAACAAATATACATATATGCATGTACTTGTATGCATACTTATACACACATATAAATATATTTAGATGATTTTGATAAATGATAGATCATAGAAATGCAGACATATGACATAAAATATCAATGAAACATTTAATCTGGCCTGAAATCAAGAAATACAACTACAAAATAAAAGATAAAAATATAAAATGTTTCAATATATACAAATATGATTTAATTATAATAGGAAAGAAAGAACAGCAGTTTTCAAATAATCACAAGGGCTGCTGTGCCATTTAATGTTTTATTTTGGCATTTTTATACAGGCAGATGCTTCTATGTGTTGCCTTTAATATTTTTAAATAAATATAAAGCAGGTGATTTACATTTTTCAAGGAAAAAATTTATGTATAGAGACATATTTTTATCTCATTAAAATTGTTTAACAAGCAAAATGCAAAAATGAAGCTCAATTTCTATTTGCAGACTTAACTTTTCAGTCTCAAAGACAGCCTTAAGTATAATACAAAACAAGTAAGAGAATAAGGGTCCCCATAATTATTTCCATATTGTCATGAAAATTAGAAACATTAGTTTCAAACAGATGAAAATTGCAGATTAAATTATTTATACTCAGAATCAATCTTCAGAAAAAAGATAATAGACAACTGTAGTAATATAGTCAGCATTAAGTAAATGTAAGTTTAAACTGCCCACATCCCTTATCAACTCTATTAGTTCTATACTTTGTATAGCAAATTATCCAAAATTTATAGCTTAAAAATAGCGAACTTTTTTATCTCATAATTTCAGCGGATCAGAAATTCTGGTAATAGCTTGGCTACATGGTTCTGGTTCAAGGTTTCCTCTGAACTGTAAAGAGATAAGGAGATGTTTGGCAGGATCCATTTTCAAGCTCACTCATACAGTCGTCATCAGCTTCGGATACTCCTCACATGGGCCACTCCACATGCCTGCCTCGTGAATTCAAGTTGACTTCCCCCAAGCTCTTAGTGATCCTTGGAGAGAATGAGAGTCTGAACACGAGAGTCCAACATGAAAGCCACAACCTTTTAGAATTCAATTTTGGAAGTGACATTACCTCACTGATGTTGTATTTCATTCACTTTAGCTAATTACTACAACAAACCAAAACGAATTTCCTGGGTATTACACAAAAGAATTATGAGAGGATCATTAGATGTCATCTCAACGACTATCTACATTAACCCTAAAAAGAACACAGTAAGTAATTTTGTTATTATCTCTAATTCATAGCTCCTATAGATCTCAACAATTAAACAAGGTAGAGTTGTAAAGAGAATAATCAGAATTCTCACTGAGGATGCAGCAAATTCATTCTATAAATCATGACAGAAAAATTTCCACACTATCTTACCATCTAGTAGGTTTCTGAGGTAAAAGTCGAATGCTGCCTTCTGATTGTCTTCTCAAAATTCCACTAAGAAAGATGGCTTCTCTCCTTGGTATACCACATGCCCCATGGAATTGTGGGAGCCGTCGAGTAATTTCCAAGTTGTGATTGAAAGAATTGTAGTCAGGAGTCAGAAGGACTGCACTCTGGTTCCGGGCTTAATAATAAATTTTCTGAGTATCAGTTTCTCTATGTATAAATTTAATGTTTTACAGAGTTCCTTGTGTCCTGCCAGTATTCAATAAATAACAA
Organism: Solenodon paradoxus; assembly: GCA_004363575.1. Lineage (NCBI taxonomy): Eukaryota > Metazoa > Chordata > Mammalia > Eulipotyphla > Solenodontidae > Solenodon > Solenodon paradoxus. The sequence goes on along the minus strand of RJWH01000445.1, from coordinate 79,704 downwards.
TTGGAAGAAAAACTGAGTAATGTTTCTTTCATTACTCATCCACCATTGTTTTTCTACATACATAAGGTAACTATAAAAATTTTATTTGGGCTGCCTAAATTCCTAATGCAACTAAAATCTCAAAGGTACTCTAATAGTAAGTCTATGTTTAAATGGCAAGAAGCTAGCAAATACTCTTTGCTTGTCTGTGACAAGAAGGATCCTGTTGCTGCTACAATAATGTTTTCTTATCTTCTCAAAAATTGTAGTTAAGTCCTGACTTTTATGTGCATGCTTGTGTGTTTAATCATTTGTGGGGAGGGGTGATTTTCATTTACAGAAAGTTTATAATGATAGTATGGAGAATTTCCACATATCCTTTACCTAATTTCCCTTAAGGCTGACACCTTACATGCTACAGTACATATGTCAAAACTAAGAATAACACTGGTACATTAGCATTAGCTATATAAAGGCTTTGTCAGAATCTACCAGTTTTTCCACTCATGTCCCTTTTCTATTCCAGGATCTACTCCAGAATATCATATTGTATCGAATCATCTGATATCCTAGTCTCCTTCTATCTGTGAGGGTTTCTCAGTCTTTCCTTGTTTTTCAAGCCCTTAACAAACAACAGCTTTTAGGACTAGTAGTCAATTGTTTTGTTGAATGTTCCTCCAGTTAAGCTATGCGATGTTCTTCTCATAAGGCTGAGGATATGGCTTGAAGGACTACCACAAGATGAGATGACCTTTTCATCATATCATATCACGGGGTACATGATAGCAGCATGAATTATTACAGATATTGCTAACATTTATCATTTGGTTGAGGTGGTATTTGTCAGGTTTCTCCACTGTAAAGTCATTTTTGTTTCTTTTTCTATGTGCTATTGACAAGACACAAGACATATGCTATTGATGGCCTACATCCAGCCCACACTCAAAGGGCAGGTTATGTTATGACTCTTCTACCCAGTGGCAAAATTATTTTGGAAATTTAAATATGAACATGTCTCCTCTCTAATTTTAAATCTCCATGGGTTTTTATAGAAATTCATTTCCCAGTAAATACTTCGCTCAATAATCCTCTCTCATTTGTCTACTTAGGATAACACTTTAAGCATCAGAGAAAGTCATAAACATTTAATGATCATTGAAGGACAATGAAGAGTATAAACTACAGTCAAAATTGCATTAAATGACATCAGTAATTTATCCAAGAGTCAGTAAGTGATGGTTCTGATTATGCTATGTATGAAGAAACAGAAAAACAGAAACAACGAATTTTATACAAATTTTATAGCAGAACTGGAAATCATCCCATATTTATAACTCTATAGCAAGAGAACACTTTAAATTATTCTTACATTTAATGACAAATATTTAAAATAAAGATTCCTAAGCCAAATTTTGAAAAATATCTGTCCCTCCTTAGGTTCTAAATGTAAGATTTCTTCTATTTTAATCCAGTTAGATGGTATGAACCCTGACCATAGTTTTAGGTAATCTTTAAACAGTGCTAAGGGCTGCAAACTAGTTGTTTACTCAACAAAGCATCCTTTCCCTTAAAAAATTTAAAATGATAACATTTCTGTTAATTCCCTACATTATTTAAGATGTCTGAGTCTGACTCTCTAAGTAATGATTTATGGTAAAAAGAAGTCCGACAGCTGTGAAATGTTCTCTCGATGACACAGTTTCTGTCTGAAGGCATTTAGGGTATGCAGTAAGGTCTTCACTTTTATTGGCTATGTGTGGGTTGTTTAGTTCTTGGCAGCCTGTTTTGCATGTTGAATATTTCCCATGAATACTTACTTTTTGTTTAGTGTTTTGAGGACCTCTGGTTCCAGAGGTAACCTAGAAATTAAGCAAAGCAAATTAAATGTCCTTTTTTTTTATGCTTCAGCTATACACCTTTAAAAGGAAAGTGGGGTCTAAACTTTCTACTTAATTGACTAAATTCTAGATTTCTGTTTTATATATTATAAATTCTCAAAGAGTTCATAATTTCCTATGAGGGTAGGGATTTTCTCCTGTTTATTTATTTCTAAAGGGCTCCATATACTGCTCAGCATAAAATATGACTACAAAGTAGAAAGAAAAAAATCTGTTTTAGATGTTATTCATTCTTAAAAGTTTTATAAGATGTTTGCTAACAAATCAATACTACATATCTAAATAAGATGATTTAATATATAGTGACCAAAAAATGTTCCAATATTTAAAAAATATTCTCTTTTATAAATCCTACAGTGGGTCTCATGTCTTGTATAGTAGTCTTCAACATATTTACTTTTCACTTCCCTACTAAACTTCTCATACTAACTTTTAAGAAAAATCTGTGAAACTCTGTCCCTTTAGTTATCCATTGTATTATGCCAAGAAAACAGCCTAATGAATCATAGTTAGCTATATTCATATGTAATCTTTTCTCACACATGTTCTATAATTACCTCTGTTTTCTTACTCTACTACCAGTCTCAGATCCTCATCACAGTTGCAGTAACTACCCACTGCAACCAGTTCTTTATTCTTCACTTCATGTTTAAAACAGTTACCATATTCATCCTTGCAAATCATATTCTAGTTTTCTCTTTTTTACTAAATACCATCAACAGTTTCCTATGTCCCATTTTTTAAAAATTCCAATAATATGGTTCTAACAAATATTTCAAGAAAAATGTAACATAACACAAGTTAAGTGTTCATGAAAAAAAAGATGAAAATACAACCGATAAATGGGTAAGTAAAAAGAATAGATGTGAAAGTATTTATGTAATTTAAGGAACTTCATTCACTGTTTGACAAATAAGAGTATTGCAAGATTGTTAGGAAAGAAGTGATATTATAAGATTAGTGTTTAGCGACAGCATTAAAACAACAGTATACATAAAATGAAGAAAAGGGGGGCTGATGGATAAGTTGGGTAGAAGCCTATCTCAGTTAAATCCAGGTGAGAGATGATAAGGTATTAGTGAAAAGGAAATATAATCAGAAGAACTAAAGGTACTTGATGACTGATTAAATAAGTAGAGAGAGGAAGCTGAGAGAGCAGAAAATGACTGAGTTTTCTAATTTGGATGACAAAATATATGGTTTTTACAAAAACAGAACATGTTAGTCAAAGAACAGATTTATCTGGAGGAAGAGAAAGAATGTGTGATTAGTGATGGGAATGTAGTATGCTGAGTTTGGCTTCCTATTTGTTGAAGTTGTGGAATTCCTGTGGGTTACTCAGAGAAAGTATTTAATTCAAAAGTATTCAGGCAAGATCCTGCAATTTTTTTTATTTCCTGAAAATTAACTTCAATTGACAATAAATATTTTTGTTAAATGAATAATTATGAGTGAGGGGATTAATAATGAATGACTGCATTCAGGTTCCAAAAAAAGCGTTCATTTTTCCTACTGCATTCTTTAAGATGGCCCATGAGCATCCCAGGAAGAGCAAGGTCCAATGAGAGCTCTCTGTAGGAGCATACCCTATACCACAAATGTCATCAAGCAAACCATAGGCCACAGACATTTACCTGGTCCATGGAAAAAACTAAAAAAAATTATATCTCCACTGAATATCCTCCAAATGTTCATCTGTCCATAAGGTAATGCTATAAAGTCAAGAAAAGAGCTATTGGCAAGCTGTTCCCTAATGTTTCACATATGTAGAACTCTACCTTTAGTTTGCTTCTTCTGTAATCCATCTCCATCTTTAAATTTTTCCTTTTTGTTTCCTGGAGCATTTTCTCAACATTCTTTGTTTTCTGTTTATTAAATTTACTTATTCTTGATCTGATTCTTCTCATTATTCATCATATCAATGACTGGGAAATTTGTGAAGATATTAGTTGGTCCTAGAAGAAAAATTCAAAAGCAATTTAATTCCATCTAAACAGAAAAAGAGAAGTTTTAATTTAGCTTATGGATAGAGAATATTCAAGTAAAATGTGTGGTAGTATAACTCAAAAATCCAGAAACAGTCAAAATTAAAATCAGAACAGTAAAATAGTATTTAGTAAGAGTCTACTGTGGATATAAGAACAATTCATGAATTGGCAGTCTTTAAACAATCAATAAAGTGAAACAGAAGAACAATATAACAGGCTAACTTAAAAAGTGAAAATGAAGCAGTAGTTTAACTCTCATCATAACTGGATATTTGAATACAGATTTCCAGACAGCAGAATATAGGTTAAAAGTGAGTTTCATATGATTTTAGGAAAATGACTTATGTTTCTCTTATGACTATCAGAGGAATATATTTAGAACAAATAGTCTAAGTTAGATTTTACTTAAGTTTATGAAATAAACTACATTTAGTTGGTTTTTTGGGGGTGGGGGTTAATGTTTCTTTTATTGAATATATTTGACATACAAAATTGTGTCAATTCTAGCTTTGTTTACATGGCTTAACTGGTTTTACCTGCTTGGGGAAATTTCAAATATTCTCTATTTTATTTTATTTTATTTTGAAGTTCTCCCTCTTTAGGCCATTCTCTTAGCAAACTGAAGGTGTAACCAACCTGTATAACATTTCTCTTAGCTACCAGTGTTGAAATAGTCATTGGAATGGGTGGTCACATAGTTACCAAGAGTTGTATCATTTTCCTGATGAATTTGATGATGAGTGACTGCTGCAAGGTATTTAAAAGTGTTAAGAGCTAATTTTTCTGAAATATATGGGAGATAATAAAATCAGACAATAAATGAGACTAGAATCTGATAATTTGCATTCTATAGTTTTCCATTTAAACATCCTTTTTTCTATAGTCATTCAATTTTTAGTGTATTTGACTATAATTGCAGTTGCTTTCAGAGAAGAATCAAAAGTAAAACAATAACTGTGAGTGATAAAAGACAAAAATAACCAAGGTTAAAGATATAGTAAAAGTTCACTAAAATATAATGTAATTGAGTGAGCAAATTTGATTATATTGTGATATCCAATTTGTGGAATTATGACTGATAAAAATATACCAGGACATATCAGATATCTAGGGATTTCATGTTAGTTCTGGAAGACTTATATCATTAAAATATACCGATAAAAATAACCAAAGAAGGTTAAACATTACTTCATATTTGATAATGCTTCCCGTGCAATTTGATATATCAAATAAGTCTAAAGTAAATAATATTATATATGGAAAGTGAAAATATTTTGAGATATTCCAGGGACCCTCTGGAAAATTCCAAAGTTAATTGCAGGAACAAAATAATTCATTTAGAATTTTATTTGGGCAAATACGTAAAAAATGTTAAAAGGTGCAAAATGATGGAACAAAAAGGATGGCATTTAGTTATCCATCCACCAAAAATGATAGTTTAAAGGTTTTCAAAGGAAAATACAGAAAATTACATAGTTGTGAAAAGAACTTGGTTCATTTAATATTGAAAATGCTTAATTTTTATAAGTAACAAAAGACCTAAAATAGTCAAAATGAAGCATGGAACATATTTTGATGAAACGTTGACTTTGTTTTCTAGGATGATCAAGCTTAAAGTAAAATAAAGCCTGTTATAACCCTTTACTGTAAGCAGGAAGAGTAAGACTAAGTAGAACCTATCTTTATCTTTATATTCTCTAAAACAACAAATCTATGAGGTGTCCAATAATTTTACTGCAGCTCCAAAACTCAGGCAATCAAAAGTTTTCTCCTCCTATGAACAGAAGGGTACATACCAAGAAGTTTCCAAAAACAAAATGCAGGTACTCACAATAAAGTTAGATAATTCAAATGGCAAAGAAACTGAGCTCAGATCTAACAGAAACTTGCTCTCGAACTCTGAATTGTGAGAAAGCATGGAGAGCACAACTCACCCTGGAAGCGTGTGAGGTGCCTCACTAGTCGCAGAGGCATTAGGGGAGAAGGGGAGAGTTTTCTTTGGATCCCACTTCTGACAACAGAACCTGTCGAAAATACAGAAATAGTAAAAACTAGAACCCGAACAGTAAAATAATATTTAGTAAGCATTTATTTCACACATATAAAGTGTTCGCTAATCAGGTGTCTTCAAATCAACAGTATAACATTCAGAGGCAAGACTTTGTAGGATGGCTTAAAGAGTGAAAACGGAGCAGTTGTTCACCCTTTACAATGATGGGCTTTTAAAATGATGATTTCCAGAGAACAGGATTTTGACTGAAGAGATTATCCTGTATCATTTTAGGAAGCTAATTTACTTTTAAATGATTATCAGAGGTATCTATTTATAAGAAATAAGCTACATTTAGTTTTGGGTTTTTTGGGTTTTTTTTGCTTTTATTATGTCTATTTGACTAATATTATGTTAATTTTACTTTTATCATGTGATTTAAATGGTTTTGTCTGCTTGGTGAATTTTCTCTGTTCTTTATTTTATTTTAACACCATTATGGAATTTAAGTATCTTATTATTATTCAAAATATTTCAATAATTATAGATTGGATTATTTTCTAGTGACAACTGGAAGCTCTGGCCTTTAAAATGTTTTTCTAAAGTTATAATACTTCAGATTCAAGCTCAAATCTGAGAGAAGAGACAGAATGTAGTAAATATTTCTGACAAGCTCAGTGCTGTAACATATGGGACTAGACTAACTCATTGCCTTTGCTTTCTGCTGAGGCAATGAGTATTATCATCCTAAACAGGTGACCACATTACTAAAATTAATGTGTGTTTGAAGAATTTAGAAACACAAGGAATCACTTGGCACATAATTTTAACTCAGCAAATATTTATTGAATTGACAAATTTATTCTCAGACTACAAAGATGTATGGCTATCATAAATTCTGATAAGCAGATTCAGAATTAGTATAATTCTTTCTTGAAGTGGTATAGTAAAGTGGAAAATAACACTGACTTTAGGGATTAAAAGCCTTTTAATCAAGTTGCCCTTTCGAATCTTATTAACTACTGAGAAAGTGTTTAATCTCTCTAAACTTCAGTTTCTGCTTCAGACAAATGGAGATTGTAGCACCTATTTTTTCAGAGGAAGTCAAATAGAATTGTCAACAAAAGCATTTCACACTGTAACAGCCAAATAGTACATGATAGCTATTGCTATTTATCCCCAACAGTTTTTCATGTTTTACAAAGAAACAAAATAAAAATTTATCACAATATTAAACCACCACTGAATAATAGAAAAAGAAATTCAGACTTTCCTTTCAATAAAAAATGAATGATGCTGCACGGTGTTGCTTCTTTGTTGCTAACAAATCAAATTGGATTTGCTTTACACATATTAAATTCCATAGTTCATTTTAGGATAATTGGAGTCAGCATCATGCGCTGAATTACTCAGCGGCATTTAGGTCAGGCTTAAGTTTAAGTCAGGTGCTCAGAGGCAGCACAGGATTAGTGATTTCTAGGATCCAGACTGAAGAAAGTGTCAGATAAAATTAATTTTGTAGATGCCACTGATGAATACATACAGCTAGAAAATCCATGAAGCAGGTGCGTAGCATGAGTCATTATTCTCGGCGAATGACCTTTTTTATAAAGGTGGCTACCAGGTGTGGTACTCATGCAAATTATAGAAAAGGATGACTCACAGTATTTTAATTTACATTACTTTTAGAGGGTAGGATTGTTCCAATTCAGGAGATGGACAAAAGCCCCTATTATTTCTTTGGCAGGTCTTGTTTTTGAACCTGCTTGTCTCCCAAATTAGATAAAGTAACAGAAGTAGAAAGAAGGTTTATAAAGATACTTAGATAAGAGAAAGACCTGTGAATATTCTTCCTGAAGTAGGACAGGGAGAGCTGCCTTGACTTAAAAGAGTGTGACACACACTATTACAATAGGATAAAATAAGTAGCAGGATATACAACAACAATTTTCTTTTCATTACAGAAAGGTATGGATACTTTTTAAAACATCGTCAAGACAAATAATGTAGGAGTTTCCAAAATATGTAAGATTTTTCTATCGCTTAGCAAATATAGTAAGACTTTCAATCTTTCAGTAAAATAAGACAGGACAAATTATCTTTTCCCCTTTCAACTTGTTACTAAACTTTTGTAAAAGAATCTTAAATAATGCATTAGTTAAAAGTGAAGAAGGAATTGAGTGGTGGCAGATAATAGTAATAATGTGGCACAGTGATTCTACTACTTTGGAAATAAGATAAAGCAACTCTACTTCACTGGTATGTTAGCAACATAAGCACAGAGCAGGCCAAAATCAGCAACTAAATAGCAAAGGGTCACTGCAACCTGGACCAAAATATTTACTGTTTTAATCAACACAATAATCGAATTTTAGAAATATAGAGAAAAAAGAGCTCTTTCCCAAATTTTATAAATGAACATTGTAAGAGGAAGATAGAAATATATTATTTCCCCCAAGTGATCCAAGCATTGGATGAGATAAATAGATAAATAGATAAATAAAATAAAAAATAAACTAAATAAATATGAAGTCTGGCTTTGTTATGATTCTTTAATTCTCCCTGATATGCATTTCTCCTAGCAGCTGCAACTTAAACAATTTGAAACTGTCTGCTCTCATTGTAATCGTTTGTCTCTTTTTTCTGAACTCAATGCAGCATTTTCTTATCACTGCATGAAGTGTCAGCATTGTAAATAAAAGAAACCTCAGTTCTTGTGTCAAGGAGTGAAAGAATTCAAAAACACCAGACAGGAGAAGTAAAGTCAGGAAGAATTTAATAGTCAACAGTACATTCAGGGGAGGTCCACATGGGCAGCATCAGTTGCTCCATGAGGTGGAGTATGATGCACAATTTTGCATAACTATCAATAGTTTCAAAGTCTCCCTTCCTTTGTGGATTCTTTCTGTCTCTTGCCTACCTAGTTCTTTTGTGGCCACGTAAATAGATAAATAGAAATAAAAGACAGGATTTAGAATAAAAAATCATGTTAGCTACATATTTTCTAACTGATTTTAATTTGTGAAAGTTATGAAGCAACTTTTGGAATTAGTGTATCTTAAGGATTCTAAATATAATAAATTCTCATAACGATCCTGACAAAATTTTGTGTCAGCTTTCAAATTCTAGGTGAAAAAGAATATTGTAATGGAGTAAAATCTACCCTACTCAATCCAGAGATAAGCCAGTCAAATAAAAGGAAAAAGGACAATTAGAATATATACAATTCCACTCTTCAATTGTTTTGACTGCTTTTATGTCATACAATATAGCACCCAAGCCTGAAATAAATGTTCAATCAATGTCTAAAACTGTCAGAGGGAAGACTCATATTAGAACAGGTTTACAGCAAATGGGTCTCAAGTTCCTTCATTCAACTCCACCACAGTTAACCAGAAGAAGAAGAAAGCAAAGAGAAATGTGCCTGGAAGCTTTTGTGAGTGAAGTATGGAAGTGGTGTTCTACTATCCCACTCCATTACCTGTAATTCAATCATATAGCCATGATTAATATCAAAGTAGACCGAATACACAGTCAAGCTGTGTGTCTTCAAAGTTGAAAGGAGTATACACTTTGGAGAATATCTTACATTTCTACCATATATCTAGCCTACAGACTATAATTAAACTGTTCTAAATTTGAATAAATTTAGGTGATCTAAAAAAAAAAAACCAATAAGTTTCAAAAGATGAGTTTCCAGGAAGGAAATGATAGAATATTTGCCTTAGGTAAGAGCCTCCAGGTGACCTAAAGGAAGTAAAAGGAACAAAATGGGTACCATTTTATGTTGGAGATATACGAATTTTGTCAACAAGAAAATCACAGTTAAATTTTTGGTGTAAGTGTTTAGGTGTTTGGGATTATTAACGAAGCTTATTTTGTAATTATTTGGAGACTAAAATCCCATCTATAGTTAAGAATTCTTCCTATGTAGTTTTTCAGAAACTGTACTCTACTGTGTTTTGATGATATTTTTACTTCTCCAAAGAGGATAATCATTCAAATTAAAAAGGACCCAAATCTAAAAGTTAAAATTAAAATACATGTTGTATTTTTCTCTTTAAAATCCCTGTACTTTATAGCTGCTTTATTCTTGTAGCTCTGTATCTATCAATAGTTAAAATAAGAATGAAATATTTCAGTTATATAGTTATATAAGCAAAATTAAAAGTATCTTGAAAAGTTATTTTTCCTTATTTTTTTTCAATAAAGAGTTAAATGCTCTTCATCTTGCATGCTTATCCTTTATGTATGTATGTATGTATTTATTTATATTTAATTCTTTGCAAATATAACTAAGAGAAATACATATATATACATATATATATATATAAAACATGTTGCCAAATTTAGAATAAATATAACAATGAGTCATAGTTTCAGTTTCTTATCACTATTTGGAAGAATCAATATCAATTAAACCTTATAAAGCATTTATTATTTTTCTTTAGTTGAATTTTATATTTTGAGATATTTGAATATTCACTTCTTTTTTTCAAGAAGTTATACAAAGAGATCCTTTGTATTCTTTATCCAGTTTTTTTAATGGTAACACCTTATAAACTGTAATAAAATACCACATTATATTGAGATCAATTCAGTTCATTGATCTTACATAGATTTCCCTAGCTTTGCTTGTACTCATATGTGTGTAGACATGTGTATGCCCAGTTCTGTGCAATAAATATCACCAAGGGTAAATTTGGGTATCCACCACCACAGTTAAGATGCAAAGGAGTTCCATCAGCACAAAGATTCTTGGTTGTGTCCTTTATTACCACACCCATTTGTAGCCCTTCACTATTGTCCCACTTTCCCTAACCCCCAGCAACCACTAATCTGTTCTCAGTCTCTAATTTCGTCATTTCGAGAATTTATATATAAATGGAATCATGCAGTTAAGTGTAGGATGACTTATTTCACTCCATATAACTCCCTTGAGATTCATATGAGTTGTCCTGGGTACTAATCATGTACTAATTTTAAAATATCAAATCTAAAAACTAATATGAGACAAATGTAACCATAAACTTAATCTAGTTTTATGATCAGTACTGATGTTTTCATTTTTGAATGATGTGGTTTAGTGCTTCTTAGCTACCTGGAGGTTGGTTAAACTAAGTCACTACTTTCTGGGCCTGCCCTTGAGCTATAAATAAAACCCTCTGGAGAGAACATGAAAATGCACTTGTCTGAAAATCAGTAAGGCTGCTTTGAATCATTTTGTTTGAAATTTATAATTAAGAAATCATTAGAATTCTAATTTGAAATATTGTTTTAAAACATTTCATTCTTACTCTTCTATACTCAGGAATTGTGGATCTAAAAGAAAAGATAGCATATTCTCCATCTCCTCAAGGAATCTAAATTATGTCCAGGAGAAAAATATTTTCTTAATTGGATGATAAATAAACAAATAAAGAAGAGGCAGCTTATGAAGGAAATACAAAGAGTCAATAAACATGGAAAATGTTTCTCAGTAATAACCAAGGTAATGCATATTAGAACAATAGGCTCATAGCACCTTATTGGCAAATATTTCAGTTATAATATAACACATTGGTGAGAGGCTAGAGAAACATATACACATAATAGCTAATGGGCATAGATACTTTATGGGAAGTTTTTCAAAATTTATTAACACGGTATATACCTTATGATCCAGACACTGCAGATTTCTCTACCAAGAGAGCCAAACATATACCCAAGCTTTCATATTATAAAAGGATTTGTTGTAGATTTTTGAAAAATTCACCTTGAAGAAATAGAAAAATATGAACAGACCAATTTCTAGCAAAGAAATTGACACACACACAAAAAAATCTCTCAGCAAAGAAAAGTTCAGGACTATATGGTTACAATGTTAAATTCTAGCTTACGTCTAAACAGGAATTAAATCCATTCTCACATTCTTCCAAGAAAAAAGAAAAGGAATTAACATTTTTTTAATTTATTTAATGAATTCAGCATTAACCCATTACCCAAACCAGATAAGGACAAAACAAGAAAATTATAAGATGACATCCCTGATTAACAAACACAGATGTGACTGTTAAATTCCCCAGACTGCTGGGGTGCCTATTGGTTAAGAAAGTATGGGAAGAATGACCCAGAAATACTTTGAGTAACTGCAAGAGTTTATTGAAAGTTCAAGTGAGCTAATGCACTAAAGTAATGCACCAACCTCAAGGAAGAGGCTATTGGTTTTTGTTTTTGCTTTTTGTTTTTTGTTGCTGTTGTTACCGTTTTATAGGAGATTGACTTCTATTTTTGGTAGCAGGGTGGAGCAAGTTGCACATCTTAAGGAATGAAAAAGGCAGGGTGGGCATAGTGCTGTTGCAATTCACTCGAGTTCCAAGACACTGTCTGGGACTGTCAAGACAAAGAATCTGTAATGTACAAGACATTAATCTGTTAAGAAATGCATTAAAATGTTAATACAAGACATTAGTCAAAACAGTATGAGGGTCATTATTAGAAAAGACTGAGAAGGGGCCTAAGATCAAAAGACTAAGACAAAGGTTTATGAGAATTCTGTTCAGATGTTATACAATGAAGCTTTTTAGCAGGGGTTCTTTACCAAATCATATTACTTATGGATTCCTGGGAGCCTTTGTTCTATCAGGAACAATTCTCAACTAAAAATTAGCAAAACAAATTCAGCGGTACATTAAAAGGATCAAACACCATGATAACTATTTTTTTTCCCATTTATACAAGTATGGTTTAAGATCAATGCAATAAACTATATTATAAAAACTTGATTAAAATCATGATCATCTCAATAGATGCATAAAAGTTATTTGACAAAAGTCAACATCCATTTATTATAAAAAAATCTCTGAATAAACAGGGCATATCTTCATAACAATAAATATATATGTTGACTAGCCCACAACTAAAGCCATACTATAAGGTAAAAATTTGAAAGCTTTTTCTCTAAAATAAGAAATAAGACGAGTATGTACATTCTTACCACTTTTATTCAACATAGCAATAGAAGTCTGTCCCGGAGCTGTTAGCCAAAAAAATAAATAAATAAATGAAATTCATCTAAATCAGAGAAGAAGAACAAAAGTGGTCTCAATTCACAGATAACATGATATTAAACATACAGAATCTTAAGATTCCTCCAAAAACTGTTAAGCTATTAAATAAATTCAGTAAAATTGAAGGGTATAAAATCAATATACAAAAATCAATTTTTTTCTAAACTTTAATAACAAACTATCAGAACAAGAAATTAAGAATGCTGTTCATAGCAGTATAAAAATACCCTAAGAATAAATTTAATCAAGGAGGTAAAGGATTATACAGAGAAAATTATAAGACATTGATGAAAAAATGGAAGAAGACACAGAAAATTGGAAAGATCTTGGACTCTCAGATTAGAAAATTAATATTGTTAAAATGCTCATACTATCCAAAGTTATGTACATATGCAATGCAATTGCTATCAAAATCCCAACGGAATTTTTCACAGACATATAGAAACAATCTTTAAATTTATTTGTAACTACAAAAGACTCCAAATAACCAAATCCATTCTGAGAAAGAAAAATAAATTTGGGGTCATCACAAATCCTGACTTCAAACTATACTACAAAGCTTTAGTAAGCAAACCAGTATGGTATTGACATAAACACAAACTCATAGATTAATGGAACAGAATAGTCTAGAAATAAATCCATGTACATATGATTAATTTATAATAAAAGAAGAAAGAAATCATACAACTCAATAGATAAAAATAATCCAATTAAGAAATTAATACAGTATTTGGATATTTTTTCACCAGAATTGTGCTTGACATCATTAATCATCAGGGATATACAAATCAGAGCCACAATGAGATATAGTCTCACACCTCCTGGAATAGCTATCATAAAAAGATGAGAGAGCAACTATTGGAGAGGATTTGGAGAAAACAGAATCCTTATGTACCATTGGTAAGAATATAAATTGGTATATCTGCTATGAAAAACAGTATAGAGCTTCCAAAATAAATAAGAAATAGAGCCATTATATTATTCAGGATTTCTATTTCCGGGCGTATATTCAAAGGAACTGAAACCAGAATCTTAAAGAGATATTTGCATTCCCATGTTCAATGAAACATTATTAACAATAGTCCAGATATGGAAACGACTTGTGTTTTCACTGACGGATGAACAGATAGATAAGATATGAGATGTGAGGTGCTGTTGTAAACACACTATACAGTGCTGTGATGTAGGTACTACTTTTTTATCTATTTTTCTCATAGATTCTTAGGTTGCACTTAATCGGACTTTGAAAAGAATCATTGTAAAACTGAGAATATTAGTAGTAACCGTTCAAGATATTTCTTGATAGGATATAGTCATTAATTCATTCTACTTCAAATACATGATAAGTCTGTCTTCCCTGTTAAAGGTCAAATTCTCAAGAAAGAGATTTGTTTAACTCAGCTTAGGGAAAGTATCAACCCTATGTATGAATAAATCTGCTCTGCATAGAGTGGCATAATCACCAATCAGTTAATCATTGGAAACCCAAATGAATGTATTGATTGATCTCTGATACAAGTTAGGAGTGGCCAGGTATACGTTATAAGCCAGGACCTTCCCTCCAAACTCTTGTTGCTATTACTCTGGGAAGCCCCTGGTCAAGACAAACAGTGAGTGAGAGCTATTGACTTAACTAGCATTTAAAGAGTATTTTCTTAGTACTTAAATGAGTGGGAGCTATTGATCTAATCAACATTTAAAGAGTATTTTCTTAGTACCTAAGTGATGGCTGGCATTTTAATAATTTGCCTTTGTATGGCATGTTTTGATTTATAAATATGCTTTACATACAGACTTTTCCTTTTCTGTCCTCAAAACAACCACAGAAATGTAAGTAGTGCAGATAAAATTCTTTCCCATTTTTTACAGATGAAGAAACTCAAGATGACAAGTGATTTGTTCAAAAGTTACATGCTCAGAAAGGGGGAGTAGAATTGGGAAAGTAACTCATGACTTTTTAATCCCCAGCCAGATCGCTTCATGTTAAAACTTGATGTATTTAGTACTGGCTTGGGGAAAAGGTACTGAAAGCAACTTATTTCATTGAGAAAAAAATCAATGTAAAATGAAAATGATAGCAGGGAGAAATTATTAAGAAAGCAGCAAATTTTCTGGTATCATGTATTTCATAAATAACTGAAAAATAAAATAA
The DNA here is from genome assembly GCA_004363575.1 of Solenodon paradoxus. Classification (NCBI taxonomy): domain Eukaryota; kingdom Metazoa; phylum Chordata; class Mammalia; order Eulipotyphla; family Solenodontidae; genus Solenodon; species Solenodon paradoxus. The sequence goes on along the minus strand of RJWH01000445.1, from coordinate 64,648 downwards.
ACTTAGTTATATTAGTGAAGAATCACTCTGTGAAATAAATAGAGCAATTTTTCTGTTGATATGAAAATACTCCACACGTACACCAAGATGACAGCCAATGTTCTCAGGACAGCATTAATGAGAAGAAGAAAATCAGTGATAAAAAATTTCAGACTTACTTTTAACATTCTGGAAGATACTCCTATAGGTCTTCTACTGAAGAGTTACTTCATTACAGATACTCTTCTTCATATCATCTCTGTCTTATAAAGGTTGGGCTGAAATTTCAGAATGAAAATATTGGATCAATATTATATTCTCCTTATCCAAGTTAATATCTCATTAGGAAACATTTCCAGATTTCTCCATGAGGGTAAGACAAGGGCATGTGAGACAGACTTAGAAATTAGCTAAATATCTTTTGCTACCAAAAAAGACAACATCAATTTTTTTTCTTGAATTTTCTTTTCAGGCAACTTCATTAAGTTCATCAAATATATAATGAGAGATTATTTTACCAAAACAGAATATTGTCACTGTCATGGTCTCTTGTTGCTGTGAGGTGAAGGGTGGTATTTTTGCTGTGTAAGTTATCATATCTAAATATTGATACATTAAAACTCCACATGTTTTCACCAAATTTATACTACAAATGCACTGAATTATTAGTGGTGTGGTCATTGTCTACCAGTGTGATAATTATTGAAATCTATTCAATTATATTAGTTTACTTATTATTGAAAGAAAAACTTTTCTGTTGATGTGGTACTGAAAGTTCTTTCATACCTTTAAGATATGGAAAGGAGGGTAAAGTTGCAGAACAATGTCTCACATTTGCTAGTATGTGTTCAGCATCTACACTAGAGGACTACAGGGAGCAATACCAAACAGTTGAGAACGTTTGCACATGGGAAAAAGAGCACATGGAGGAAGGGGGTTAGTCATATTTTTCAAACTATTTCTGGATGATTTGAACATTTTATAACAATAGTATATCTATGTCTGACATGCGTGATACTGAAAGTACAATAAAGTAAAAGATTCGTTCAGTCAATGAGAAATGGGACATTTTACTCACAATATTACTTAAGGATTTTTTTAAAGTCATCATTGTAGTAGGAGCTTTAGTTTCTGAAGCAAGCTCTTGTTTGGGTCTCTAGATTTTAATTTTTTTAAATTATTTACTTTAAGAATGGCTGAAATATTAAAATATATTAAATGTTCTTAAATTTTTCACTCTTGGCAACAGTGAATAGAATGTCCAGAAATGACAATAGATTACAAAAAATGTAAAGACTCTTGTGACATTTCTTCTAATAGTCTTTTGAAATGAGAATTATAAACATATTTTTATAAAGCTCTAAATTAATTGCAATATATCATTCCTTATCTACACTCATTTATCAAACCTCCACAGGTGACTTTAAAAAAATCCCAACTTTGGTCTCTCAATGCATTTATTATCCCTTTCCGTGGGTTAATGATTACCAATAGATGACGATTGCAAGGATACAACAGAAGCACAGAAGGAGGGAAACTCCCACGCTGTCCTTACTGATCTCCTTAATGAGTGTGGTATCTTCAATTTATAATAGCTCCTAATCTGAGGGAGGTCTCTACTAGCTGTTCTTGGTCTTTGGTTCTGCTTCAACTCTTTGTGAGTGATTTTGCCTTTACGTAAGTCTCAATTGTGACATACACACTTAATCTGAATGTACAACCTAGATCTTTCAGATGAGTTTCAAGTTTTTGCCTCCAGATACATATTAAATGTCCCCAATTAGATGCCCCACTGGCACAACTCGCCTAAAATGTATAAAAGTGGATAAATCTCTCTCTCTTCACAAAACCTATATCCAATATCTATGAATTCAACAGTTTCCAGCCAGAAGCTAATTTTCTTCCTGACATATTTGGCAATATGCAGAGAAAGCTTAGCTAGAGAAATATTGCCAGCATATCACAGGTAGATCCAGAGATGCTGCTAAACATCCAACAAATTTCAAGATAGTCCTTTCCACACACAAAGCAATGAATTTTTTGGTCAAAAAAAAAAAAAATAGCAACAGATTTGAGAAAAGATTAATTTTTCAAGTGGTCGAGAAACTGTTAATTTTCTAGTTAATATATCAGAGAACAAGAACAGCATCATCCATCTTTGAAGTTATCCCTATTTTCTCCCACTCTCACTTTACACAGCTGGATGTTCACCAGTCTCATAGATTCTAAATATATCATATAACCATTGCCACAATCATGATCTTAATATACCATCTCCTGCACATATATCACATAATCAGAATAAAATCTATACAGGAGAAAAACATCAAGGAAATTAAATCTTCATACATCATTTATGTGAATCATTGCTGATATAAAATGTTGGCCACAGGAAAAGAAGACTGTACTTGTCCAACTAAGAATTTGCCTCCTAACAGTTCATCAAAGGAGATTGATATAAAAGTGGTCAATTGCAATGCAGCGCTATTGATTGGTCTTTTACCTCTTTATTATAAAGGAATGCAAGCTTAAGTGCTCTCTATTATAATGACTAGATTAAATCACTTCTCTTTAACGGATTTGTCAAAAAATATACTAATGCAATATTCATATGAAAACAATTATTTGACTCTCATTGCCTATCACTAACATTCAAATGCTGATTCTGTTCTTGTCTGATCCTTTCTATGTCTTTAGTGCTCTTCCCACCCACCCAACATGTCATCTCTGCTACCAGCAACCTAAATACTCCACATGAATTAATTACTTGAAGGTCTAGAGGGATTATCTCTATATTTCAATTATTATGTCTTTGTATGTCAACATGGAATGCCATCCCATCAGTCTGGTTTTTGAAAGGAGGGGCATTCACTTGTATTTGTATCTCAAAATGAAGCACATATACAACTTTATCTGGAAATCCACCCACTGTCTCATCAGCCTAAGTCTGTAAGGAATACCTACTCTTGTTAAGATTCATAGTTAAAAATAACAGAATGATATTCTGGAAGGCTTAAAAGAAAAGACATTCAAAATATTAGTAGCTATATTGGATTGAATAGTGTCTTGAAAAAGTGTTTACCCAGAGCTTATAAATGTGATCTTCTTTGGAAATAAAGTCTTTGCCGATATAATCAATTTAAGATGAGGTCATACTCAGTTAATAATCTCATATGATTTATGTATTATAAGAAAAGGAAATCTGGACACAGAGATACATATCCACAGGGGAGAAAGCCATGTGCATATGGAAATGGAGGGATTGAAGTGATGCATCTCTCAAGGAACAAGCCAAAAAGTTCCAAGGATTCCTGGCAACTGCCAGAGGCCAAGTAGAGAAGCATGGAATAAATTTTCCTTTAGAACTTACAGAAGGAACCAACACCTTGAAGTTGGACTTCTGGCTTCCAGAACTGGAAAATAAATAATTTCTGTTCTCTGTGGGTATTTATCATGGCAGCCCTGAGAAACTACTACAGTAACATAGATACTTAATAAGAAAGACAAAAAATAGACCATTGTTTGTTAGTCGAGGCACAGTAAAAATACTGATCCAGGATAATTTTCTCATAAGGCTGTCTCTTGACACCTGTCATTATGACCATTCCTGCCAGCACTCAATGAACATTCTTGGTACTATTGGTTTCCAGTTCTTGATGTTCAGTGCTAAACATCACCCTGAATCCTAGCTCATCTCAGACACCATTAACCTTTTCAAACACCCATATGACTTTATTTTACACTTTCAAGACTGGTAACAAGTGCTGTTAGCAGTACCAGTTGCACAATTTGTATAATTTGGGATCTAGTGAAAATAAAACTTCAGGGTCCCTTATCCAAAAATTATTAATAATTTTAAAACAGTGACAACAGAGCATTAAACCATGTGCTGAGCCCTTCCAAGAACAAGTCATAATGCTAGCCCTGGCTTTTAGTCACAGTTAGGTGGCATATACAATACTCTTTGCTGAGACAATTAAGAATGCTGTCTACTCCTTTAAGTCACTATAATAGAGAGCAGGGTTCCCACTTGCACTTCATGCTTTCATTCCTCTAAAAATAAAGAGGTAAAAGACCAATGTTCCAAGGTACAGCGAAGCACTGCATTGCAATCAACCACTTTTATAGCAGTTTCCTTTGATGAACTGTTAGAAGGCAAATGCTTAGCTGGACAAGTAGTCTTCTTTTCCTGTGGCCAACATTTTATATCAGCAATGATTCACATAAATGATATATGACGATTTCATTTCCTTGATGTTTTCTTCCTGTGTAGTTTTATTCTAATTATATGATAAATGTGTAGGAAAATATGATGCTTTGTCTTTATTTCATATCTAACAAATTGTCATGGAAAGCATTTTTTTTAAGTGCCAGTTACACTGAAGGGGCATCGTATGAATTAAATTACAGCCTACTGCCCAGGTTCTGTCTTTTAAATATCAACAATTTTTAGGCAAATAAATTTCCGTGTGTCTAATTTTTTCCTACCGAGTAGTAAAAGATTCTTTTCTGACAGTCCCCAAAGACTTCATGTACTCATTCAATTTCTGTTCCAACTCTACTAAGCAGTCCAACCTCCGGAAAGATTGCATCTCAAAACTGAATGAGCCCTCCGCATTCTCTTTTGAAAGATAAACATGCACTCTATAAACTTCATTGGCCTAAACAACAGAAACATCTGTTTAGACTCATGTGCAGCTTTTTGGCTGAGTTCAGCAACAGAGGGCTTAGGAAGTGTGTTCATCAGCTGTGTTCTGCAGCACCCAAATATCATCGCTGGTCAAAATGATGCACTGTAGAGATTCCCAAGCAAGAGATTAACTAAGCTGGAGAGCTATCCATAAACAATCTTTGATAATGCTTTTACCCTGTCCTCGCATCCCACGGTTTTGACTTCCATGAGAAATAATCTTAAGACATAAATAAGCATGAAATGCAAAAGATTTCTGAAGTAGATAGGGTAGTTAGATCACAAGATTGGACACAAATATGGAATTATAGATCAAGTCTAGAAAAGCCTCCCAAAGATTATTTACTCTACTAATGCCTGTAGTCAATTAGTCCCATCAGATTAAAAATAAAAAAAAAGTTTTCTCTGCTAGTTATGTGACATTGGAAGTATTATTCTTAGAACTTCAGTCCTGTGAGTTTAGTGATTAAATAGTGACTGGAGGAACATTTATCAAGTACCGACTATATGACAGGTTCTGTGTGAAAATCATGTGGATAGTTATGGTCATAATAGGCCTATAAGGTAGTTTTCATTGTGTTTATTTGATGAGGGAAAGGACTAGAGCTCAGAGTTCAAAAGACATACTCAGAGTCAGAAGTCAACGAATGAAAAGTTCAAACTGTAGAGAAGAGCTCTGGAGTCGACATCACTTTGTTGTAGGCACTGTACTTTTGCACTGAACTCTGTAAAGTCCTCCTTCATATTACATGTGTGTCAGACATTTTCTTTGATCTCTTTAAGTCATCTACAATTGTTATCAGTTAATTTATAATATTATGATTAGTAAAGAACACGTTTTGAGGGAGTAGATATAAGACACCCTAGAATACAAAGACAAGGAAGTATGAGAGATGAAGAAAATGTAGCCGTTTTACAATTTTTACCACCTTCAGTCCTACTTCTGTGTATCAGTCAGAAGAAAGTGACAAAAGTAAGTGATAAATTGAAGGAATATATAGACAACTTTATACAAGCATTTATAAATTTTTTATTATTTGATTTTATTGAAGTTTAGTGAAATATATACTTTGATCTGTAGATTATGAACACTATATTAATAGAACACATTAAATATGATTAATATAGCATAAGCCACTTACGATTGTTAATATATGATATATTTCATTGGTCTTCCAGTAAGAGCTTTACAGATTCAGAAAAAAATTAAATAACTGCAATGTCTCAGCATTAAAAAAAGATTTATCTTTGTGAAGCTCTGTTTTTGTGGATAGAAACAAAAACACTGTATGCAACTGCTTGATTTTGTAAATAGTTTAGACATGTTGAGAAGAGCAAACAGAGAATGACAACAAATTGTGACTTTATGTAGCTTTATCTGTGCTGTGGGAGTAAGAGAGACAAAGACTTTTACTATTATTATCAAGGGGGCAGAAATAGAAACAAAAGAATTGAAGGAAGCAGATAAGGCCAGGCATCTTATGATTCAATTTGATCCCTGGTATTGGAATTTTAATTAAACAGATAACATGTAAGTAATCTATAAATTATTTTATTTCAAAATTTTTATTTTCTTAAGTTTTTATTTTATTTTTATTTGATTAAATTGTGTCTCTATACCCTTGCATTTTTAGTTAGGTCAGAAAGGAAAGTTAACTAGGTATAATTTGGAGGTTACCAGCTTCAAAATTCTATCAGGAAATCTTCCTTGTTCAGTAGTATTTTGCTTTACACAAGTCAATCTGATTTGAATTGTTTTGTTGATGACTTATTGAGCCTGCTGTGCACCTATGGTAAGATGACAATCAAAACTTGATATAGTCGTCTCGTAGTGTATCCTTTTCTACTGCAAAGACTCCAAATCCAAAATTACATTTCTCTGGTTCCTTTGCAGCTAGAGATCTATATGTATATGAACTACATTTTATCAGTTAGATGCACTTACCTGATATTTAGATGGTAGAAGTAAGGAGGTCATCTTTCTCCATTTCGACTTTTACTGTAGCCAAATACAATTACAGGTAGACGCACTGGGTTTCCCAAAGCAACATTATTGAGCAATAGTTGTGGCAGCTTTCTGATTCCTGAAATTAAGTTTCAGCAACATATTCTTGAACTATAGAAGACGTCCAGTGGCAACCCATTTCCCTTCTTGATTATGATATCAGTACTAGTCCTCTTTGTAGCCAGTTCAGTGATGTCGTTCAGCGAATTTTTATCACAAAGGCTAGCCTAGAGCTAACTTTTCAAGACAATAAGTCCTGCGTTCAATATTTTTTTCCTAATATAGCTACAATGTTTACTGCTTTCTCAGCTGAATCCTGTTACACTGTCTTAGATGTTTTGTTGTTGTTACTGATATTCTTTTTAATTTTGTGTAACCTGACAATATTAATTTTTATTCATACTAACACTAATATTTCAATTGTACCTACCTCAAAATGCTTGATCACAGTAATTACAGTCTTTCATAACAATCCTGTTTCTCAAGTATTTCCAGAATTCTTCGTTATGCTATGTGTATCTGTGAATCATCCCTTGTGTTTATCACTGGATTAGTTGAGCCAAAAGTTCTCATCTCTGGAAATATTTCATACTAGAGAGATGTCACCCTGATTTGGAACTCTGTTCACTGTGCTCTGCTTTTCTAGTTGCTGTTGCCTAGGTTCTGGAGAAATTTTTTAAAAGCCAACAACTTTTTTAACTTGGTGCCGTTTAGTTAAAATTGTCTCTTTAAAGTAATAAACTCAGTATCATGCAGATTGATACTATGAATCTAGAATTCCACTATAGAAACAGTAACAGTACCAGTTTGACTATCTGGAGATGATTTCCAGTTGAGGTCTCCACAAGACACTGGGAAGCATCCTCCAATGTTATAAAAGACAGCGATTAGTCAAGTGAGACTTCCATTGACCTCCGCTATACCCGCTTTCGTCTAACAGACATCTAATCCTATTTTCAAGAAGGATTGCCACATCTTCTTATCTTCTCAGACTGCTGGAAGTGCTTTACCCATGCAAATAAATGTTCAAAGAAAGACATAAAGAGAGAAGTAGGTAGCCTACTTCAATGCTGGGACAGTTTAAATCTCACCCACAATCCAATTGGAACACCATGTTCAAATTTCAGTTTAATAAAATGTTGCCAATTTTCTTCTCACACTAATTTCTTCACAATGATTTTATTTGGCTCACAGATCAAAAGTCATTTGAGACTTTATGTTCTCTTTATGCTTCCACTCCAGAAATTGAAGTTATTTAAAAGTTAGATAATTATTATTTGGTTTTCATATTCATTTCCTCTCTTACTATTTTTATTCCATTTCTCTTTCCTTTTACCTCTAAGAAAGCTTTAAAAATATGTCCTCCAATTCACTCATTTCTTTCATTGCAGTTTTGTTCTTTTCTTCTTCCAGTGTGAATTTTAATGCTACCATTAGAGTTTCAGTTTCTTAGTACTGATTATCACAATGATCTACTATTCATTTCATTAGTTCTTTTTTAGCTCAGTTTCCCTCTTCTGTTTAAAATAGTATGCTTCTCTTTATAGAACCTAAGACTTGTTTTAATAGCTTTGTGCTTTAAGCATAATTGTCTGCGTTAGGATCCAGACACCCAACTTTCTTTTGATTAGTGTTTGTGTATTTCTTTTATCATTCTGTTCCTTAAAATTGTTTTGTGTCCTCATTTAAATGAGTTTTCCAATAAGTTTCATGTAACTGTTTTAATCTTCCCCTTGGAGTGCTCAGTTAATTTCATTTAGTGTTATTACTAAATTTAATAGTTTTTATGTTACTATATATTTTTTAATTTTTATTTTTTTGTTTGTTTTTCTGATGTCCCACTTACTTTATGCTGCTTTTTCTCTTCTGTCTCCTTTTGGATTGATCAGATATCTTCTACTATGCCATATTTTGCTCTCTGTTATCCTGTTATGTAAAATACTGTATATTGTTTTTGTATATAATAATTTTCCAACTTTCAGATACATGCATATCATGTATATGAATATATGTTATATATATTTGTATATCCTAACAAATTAATAAGAGGATAATAGTAAGAAGCACTAGTTGTTAAAGTGTTATACTTCTGTTTGATAGAAATTAAAACTTCTCTCATACTAAAAATATTTTTCTGGATCATAAAAAGGGCTTACAAGAAGTCCACCCTACCTTGTTGTTCTAATAAATGAAGTTAAACATTATAAGATCAGTAGGTTTTTCAGGAAGTGGTAAATAAGTAATTTATATTGACTTTTGTTTTTACTAAAAACAGTATGTCATTGAATTATTAGAGAAAGTTATAATAATAAAAGGATCCACATGATAGAAATATATCACTCTAAGTACATTTGCATCTTACGACAAAGCTCAAAGTTCTTGTATATATATATATGTATATTTATAAAACTATACTTAAATTACTAATTTCATTATTATACTGCTCTTTCATTCCTAATAACTCTCTTTAATCCTATAGTCACACAATTTTAAAAAGAATTCTCATTCTTTCAAACTGTAAACATAGACCCAAATTATGTGTCTTCATTAGGAATTTCTATATCACTTTATAAAGTATATTTATCAAAAATGATGTAGAAGGACTGAGAATCATTTTAATTTTGAAAATATATTTAACCAAATCCTTAAATTGATTCATGCCTCTAGCCTAAGCAAACATTATTTATTCCTGTTGTATCAGTGTAGACATGAGACAAAGGATGAATAAATAAGTTAACTGATTTATGCAGTGGTGCAATGTCAGGAATAAAATCAAAATCCTTTAATTGAAACTCGTTGGCCTGTTGTGTCCAAAAAAATATAAATTAGGTATAAATATAGACCTCAATTTGACTTACTCCAGGTGAAATGTATTTCCCTAGAACTATTTGTTCAGTTAGTGTCATAAAGATAGTTCTCTCACAGGGGCAACCACCCAGTTCCAAAAGGTAGATGTCCTTTGATGATTTTATTGATTTTTGATGTCACTCTTTTGCTTCATTTTTCAAAAAAATGAAAACTTCCAAACTAAGTGAAACAAAAGAAAATTTTATGTACTTGCAGCCAAAGTTGCTCTCCTATATCTCATCTTTACTTTTTCTTCTCGATTTCTTTCTCCAAGCCTGATTACTTCCATGAGTCTGAAAACAAGTGTCAGCATGTTCCACAGTTAGCATGCCTTTCATCACCAAAATAAACTGAATCTTTCTCCCTGATGTAGTTTTTTAAATCCTAAAAAAGAATCAGAAAGGTATGCATTTGATTGCATCCCAACCTCTGAGACAACTAGTTATAACTGAATACTGAATACTGAATACTCAGCACCATTACTGAGACTGTATGTACACACTAAAATAAGATAATTGAAATAGGTAAAGAAAAATTTTCCCTGAAAAAAGAGAGCTGCTGTCCACAGGAAAAAATAAGGTGTCATTATGGATTGAATTGTGTCTTCTTATTCTACCCCCTTTGAAATACATTGAATTCCTTCTCCCTTGGTACCTCAAAATAGAACCTTATTTGGAAATAGAATTTTTGCAGATGTAAATAGTTAAGATGAGGTCATATAGCAGTAAAGTAACCCCAATCCAATATGACTGATGTCCTTATAAAAAGAGGACTCTGTGAAAATAGAGACACAAACAGAGAATATAGTGTTGATGACAAAAGCATAGACTATAATAATGCAGCTACAAACCAAGAAATGCCAATGATTATAGTCAACCCACCAGAAGTTCGGAAGAGACAAGAAAGGATTTTCTTCTACAGGTTTGAAGGGACATGGATCTACAAATACCTTGATCTCAGTTGGTCTCAGATTTATAGCCTTCAGAATGCAGACAAATTTTTATTGTTTTAAGCCATGCAATTTGTGATACTTTGTTTTAGCATGCTTAAGAGACTAACACAGGTGCTGAATAGAGGTATTCCTAGATTTCCATTTCACTTATATCTTGGGATGGGGAATATGGAAAGGCAATTAAATGCAGCTCATCATTTCTAAACAATTCATCATTTGGGAGTAATATGTTGAAGGTGTTCAAAAGCCTAGACAATAGACAGAAACCACTTAGAGGAGCCGGGAACATTCAAAGGAAATAGGAAAGATCAGGGAATGTTAATAAATATATATTTGATTACAACATAATGTTGAGGTTGCTATGAAGGGTCAATATTCATTTTATGTTTCAAATATTAACTCTAATTTTATTATTTACTTCCATGACAAGGCTTTATTATAAATAAAATGGATGTGATTTAAACATTTACATAAGCATTTACATCTTTTATGTGCACTATTAACTTCTACATAAATAATTAATTTTTTAAGGTTTAACAAAGAACTCTATAAACTGGTAGGAAAGACTATTCACCCCTTACAGACTGTATCTCCCTTAAATTTATTTAGTTTCCAAAAGGATCATTACTACTTCTTTACTGTATATAAGAATAGCAAAAACATTTTTTTTTAAAAGGCAGATGCTGTCCAACTCCTTGCATATTTGGCCACCTTGGTCATAAAAGCATTCTCATAAAAGCCTTCTAGCCACCATTAGTGGCTTGTGTGGGAGAACTAGCCAAATTATCTGTATGCTTATTTAATTTGCATTCCTTCTTATTCCAGAAAAAATTTTAAATGGTTGAAGACTATACAGTTCATCTCTACCAATGGTATAATTTTGACTAAATCTCAGTCTTCTTGTCTTCAAACTGGGGAAAATAAGCTCTCATTAGAAAATTGTTTATTAATATTAAAAGATTTTTATGGAAATTAATTGCAAGTAGTAAATGTTACCCAAATACTCAGGGGTGTTATCAGTTTTCCTAGCTAATATTGACATTCTAAAAGAAATGACATCTGCGAGTGCTTTTGGAAAGACAACTGGTATTGACTATGCAAGGTATCAGCATGGTAAATGGTCATTTATTTCACTGGTCACCTGCCATATAAATTAACGGATGAAGAAAAACACAGAGATGATCAAGGATGATTAAAAAAAACTAATTTCAAATGGAATAATCACTCTGAACATGGTATTGGTATTTCTAATAAAGGTAAATATGGTTTTAACATATGCTCCAGAAGTCATACTCTTAAGTGAATAAATGAGTTGACAACTTATGTTCACATGAAAATTTGACTATGAATGTTTATAGCAGCTTTAGTCACATTAGCTAAAACTAGCACTGCTTGGAAGCAGTGCAGTTGTCCAGTAAGTGAATGGATAAAGAAACTATAGTATGTCCAGACAATGAGATGTCATTCATGCTAAAAAAATAAAAGAAATGAAGATCTCAGACTTCTGGAAACATGATGGGATAGCAGACACACCAACCTCACTTCCTCTCCACTGTGCAAAGATAAGACCAAATGTCCTTACAAAAGTCTGACTAACAAGAGGATCCATGTCTTCACAAGCATGAAATATGAGAGAATGCTGGAAAGAGAAGGAAAAGTTGAAACAGGTTGTCTGGAAGGTCCATAGGGCACCACAAATCAGGAGAAGGAGAAAACAGCAGTGATATAGAGCCTCTTTCTGGGACTGAGAGGCTCCCTCTTGCATCAGCTTTGGTACCTGGGAATTGCTTTAGATAAGGAAGCACACACAATGAGGTGTGGAAAACAGAGGGACCTTCCTCTGGAGAATAATAGTCCTCTGGGGAGCAGTAATACAGGCCTGAGCCTTGTGAGAGCAGATAAATGAAACATGAATAGATTAAACTATAGGACTCACATTTGTTGAACCTGAAACTCCCAGTGGGAGGAAAAAGAAAGAGAGCTAGTCTCTCAGTGAATAAAGATGCTATTGGGAAACTTTTCTGAACTCTCTTTTGGTTGAGTGGAACTGGTAAGTCTGGACACCATACTTGTAAGAAATTGCCATTGAACCACAATTGGTAGATGAATCACCCTGCTCCCTTGCCATCTTGCAAGCTAGAGGCCAGCAGTCCTATGACAATAGGGGTAGTGACTACCCAAAGTAATGCCAGTCAGTTTGAGCCTCAAGCCCTCAGGTGATGACAACTGGAGCTCAAGTCTTTGGGAAGAGCTTGACTGATGGAGTCTGTTGGAAACAGAACACAGTCCACCTGTGCAGCCCTACAGAAGATTCACAGAAGAGACTCCCCACTATAACTACCTTCTATGTTATCTGAAATAGTCACAGTAACCAAATTTAAGGTCTTGTTGGGATTATAGTCACCTAAAGTTCTTCCTGCCTCCAATTTGAGTGCAAAGTCCTCAGGCTTTAGCAATCAGATCTTACACTTCCAGCTCTGTTCGTGGAAGCTTCATGGAGCAGAAATTGATCCTGGTTGTCTTCTGGTTCCAGCTCCTCACTAGGGCTACAGACCTCAGAGAAGATTGAGAGAGATTTTCAGTGAAGGATTTCTTTATGATGGCACCCACAATCTGAGAAATACCCAACCCTCACTCACCTGGAAATTATGTTTGGACTGCAGGCTATCTACTGCATGAACTCACAGCTGTCAAATTGCTCTGCTCCTGCTCAAACCAGATATCATAAACCTACAGCTAATATCATAATTGACTGTGAAAAACTGAAATATTTTCCTTTACAATCAGGAACAACACAAGGTTTCCCCCCTCACCATTTCTATTTAATTTCAGTGTAGAAATCTTAGAGCAGTTAGACAACTACAAGAAATAAAGAGTCTAGATTAGTGAAAAATATGTGAAACTATCATTATTTGCAGATAGTATATATACAAAACACCAAAGACTCCTCAAAAAATTGTTAGAAACAATAAGTGAATACAACAAAGTTTCAATATATAAAAATCTGTTGCATACAATGGAGAAAGAAAAATCTCTTCAACAAATGATGTTAGTAAAACTGACTGTCATGTGTGAGAGAATGAAGATAGATAATTCTCTAATGCCATACACAAAAACAAATGAAAAATCAGTTAGAGGGCTTCTGATCAAGAAGGTGACCAGGTAGGAGTGAGATTCATGGCCACACCACAGAACAAGTAGGAATCCACACATTTCCCTCCCAAAAAACTGAGGAAAAGCAGACACCGAAGCTATAGAGGTATAGCAGCAATTGCAAAAACAAAGGGTATGTGAAAACATCTGGGTTCAAAGCTACACCGCATACTCAGACTCAGGATTTTGGGCATGGAAAAGGGGGTGGAACAATGGAAAGAACTGGCTCTTCCAGAAATCACAAAAGCAGAGGAAAGCTCACTCAGCAGGACCAGAATATGGAGCTTGGGGAGTGATTGGTGCAGGGCAGAAGAGGACCAGTGCCCCAGTGGCAGGAACAGGCAGCTTGTTGAGAAAATCACACTGGGTACCACCATAATGGGAAGCTATAGGATTCACCAGCTCCCACTGTCTCTTACCATAATGCTCTGGAGCCACAGGTCCCACCTACTGGAAATCTCACCCCCAGGCTTAAAGAAAGAAGAGTCTCCCAGAGGAAGAAGCTGTCAATATTACCCACTAGTGTCACTTGGTGAGTGGAGGTGAAACTGCAGTCTGAGTGCGGATTGCGAGGTGGTCCTTGTAGCTCGGAGCTGGGATCAGAGGGAAGCTCTACATCTTGCAGAAAAACTCAAAACCCATAGGTTGAACTTTCAGGTAGCAACAGGGGGTCAAGTAAGAACTTCAACAAATCCAACCAGTGGTGATGCCACAAAACTCAAGAAATTCCAGTGTCCAAACCAAGACCAAGGCTTACTCAATGGAAGTCAATACCCTACACAAGGCTAACACTGCAGGCAAATGCAATCTACAGAAACATAAACAGAATGCCAAACACAGCAAAGACACAGAGAAATATACATGAAATGATGGATATAATCAAACATCAAGGAGAAAATCTGAATACAGCAGACATCTGCAAACTACCTAAGGATGAATTTAAGGCAACCGTGATAAACATACTCATGGAAATCAAGAAAACAATAGAATAAGAAAAAGAGAACAACAAAAAAGAGAAGAAATGAAGCAGCTCAAAAGAGATGCCAAAGAAAGACCATAGTAGCTGACATAAATAATTCAATAGAGGGACTCAAGAATAGGATGGATGAAGCCTCCAATAGAATCAGTGAGCTAGAATATAGGACAGAGGAATGCACTCAAGCAAACCAGCAAAGAGAAAAAAGAATGCAGAAAAATGAAGATGGCATTCCAAACTTACGGGATAACATCAAAAGAAGTGATATTCACATTATATGAGTCCCACAAAGAGAAAAGAGAGAAAAGGGGACAGAAGCTGTATTTGAAGAAATAATAGCTGACAACTTTCCTAACCTGAAGAATGAAGCGTGCCTCCAGAGCCAGGAATCTCAAAGATTCCCTAATGAAAGAAAACTGCAGACTACATCTAGATACATTGTCATTAAAATGTCAAAAATACAGGATAAAGAAAGAATCTTAAAAGCATCCAGAGGAAAACAAATCACATGTAAAGGAGTCCTCATAAGATTGTTAGCAAATTTCTCAACTGAAACTCTGCAGGCCAGGAGGGAATGGTATGATATATTCAAAAGGCTGAAAGAAAAGGATTTTTAAACTAGATTATTATTCCCTATGAGATTTTCATTCAGAACTAAAGGAATGATAAAAAAAAGTTTTTAGGATAAGCAAAAAGTTAAAGGAATTTATCAACACAAAAGCAGTTCTACAAAAAATACTGAAAGATGCTATATAAGGTGTAAAGAAACCCCACTTAAAAAGAGTGAGACAGCAAATATAAAAAGTGGGCAAGAGGAGAAGAGAAAAAATGTGGATGGTTAAAATGAGTGGAACACTAATCTGCTTTCAAATAAAAATAGGCAATAAACATAAAATTCTTAATCCAACTTCAGGGTAACCTCAAAATACATTTCTAGGGATAAAGCAAAGAATAAAACAAAGAAATAAAGGAAAAACAATCAAAACACAGCGACACCCATCCCGCCTAAGAATAGAAAGAACGACACTGTCTGGAACACACAGAAGACAAATTACAAAATGACACTAAGCAACTACCTATCAATAATCACCCTAAATGTTAATGGACTGAATTCAACAGTAAAACAATCCAGTGGCTGAATGGATTAAAAAGCATAACCCAACCTTCTGCTGCATTTAGAAAACTCACTTTCTTTCAAAAGATAAAGACTAAATGTCAATGGTTGAAAGACAATCCTACAATCAAATGGCAATCACGGAAAAGAAGGAATGGCTATACTTGTAACTTACAAAACAGACTTCCAACTGAAAAGCATAACAAAGGTAGAGATGGACATTATATAATAATCAAAGGATCAGTCTAGCAAGAAGACATAATGCTTAATAATAGACATACACTGCCGCGACCTGCACACTGATTGAAAGGGTCCCCGAGTGGAGGCTACTGGAGCCTAAAGAAAGACAGACAACATGCATTTAGAAAAGAGGAGGCCAGATGGGGCACCACTTTCTGTTTGAGAGGCAGTGACAACCCCAATTCTGACTCCTTGATTTATTTTATAGGGCTGCGTTACAATGAGACAGTAAGAATGTTGAAAAGCGAAGGAGAGCTGTAGGCATAGCTGTTCTGCTATCAGGAACATTTAAAGGTTGGAGTATTCCGAAGCTCAGCTGCATTTTTCTGTTATCTACTTCCAGCTCTGCTAACATATGAAGGGTTCTACCTCGGGATATCTTGCAGCAGTCTGCTCTCTATAATGCACCAAATAAAGGAGCACCAAATATATTAATCAAGTATTATTAGACCTGACGAGAGACATTGACAGCAGTGCAATAATAGTGGGGGTCTTCAACACCCCACTTATAATAATGGACAGTACAACAAGGCAGAAAATTAACTGGGAAACAGCAGCTTTAAATGATCATTTAGGACAGTTAGGTCAAATAGACATATTCTGAACACTTCATCCTATGATTACAGATTTCACTTTCTTCTCAAATGTTCTTGGAATATTCTCAAAGATAGATCATACGTTGGGAAACAAAACATGACTCAACAAATTAACAAAGATTGAAATTATACTAAGCATCTTCTCTGACCACAATGGCTTAAAACTAGATAGCAACCACAAAAGGAAGCTGGAAGACCTCAAATTAATTGGAGACTAAACCATATGCTTCTGAATGACTCTTGGGTAAAAGAAGAAATCAAAGAGAAACTTAAAAAATATTTAGACATAACTGAGAAAGAAGACATGTGATACCAGAATCTATGGGATGCAATAAAAGTAGCGCTAAGAAGGATATTCATAGCAATTCAGATCTATCTCAAGAAACAAGAAAAATTGCAAATAAACAATCTAACCCTACATTAAAGCAGCTAGAGAATGAACAATAAAACCCAAAAATCAGTAGAAGAAAGGAAATAATCAAAAACTGATCAAAAATAAATGAAATAGAAATCAAAAAGACAATCCAGAAAACCGTTAAAACCAAAAGCGGGTTCATTGGAATAGACACATTTTAAGAGCTTATAGCTTCAGTTCTACTATATCAAACACAAGTCAAGAATGAATTTAGAAACACAAAAAATCTTGTTACAAAAACTAGAATTATTTTTAGATTCATAATTGATTCTTACTCTACATAAACTAATAGACAAAAATCAAAGACTATAAAAATGACATTTTCTTACCCCACAAAAGTATGTAACAAAGTTCTCTATTAACCCAGACTACCAAATTGTCTGATTATAAAACTTAATTTGTAGTTATTACTCCCACCAATGAAGCATATAGCATATTATGTGAACTAGAACAAACAGAAGTTCAGAGAAGAAAAAATATTAGTAGCAGAATTAGACATGCATTGTTGCTAATAATTCACTCTATGAATGAGAAAACATAAGATCAGTTCTTAACTGCTCACAGCAGTTATGTACCTGACTCTATAAAATGAATCAATTTCGTTACTGGGAATCTTGTAGGATGATTTTCAAAACTGCCGAAACATAATTTTTGATAAATCACACAATCACTGCTCTCTAATAACTAAAGTGGCTCTGTCTTTTTAAGAAATTTGGTCATAGGTAATAGCAAATTATGAGTCAATGGCATCATTTCAGATTTGGACTGGGTAGGGAGTAAGTACATGGAGTCATTGACTTGTACACTTTAATGGGTGTAATTTCTTAGATGCAAATTATACTTCAATAAAATTGAAAATGTAAAATAAAGAATTAGAGACTTAGATGCTAGACCCAAAACCATAAAATATGTAGAAGAAAACTTAGGCAATATGTTCCATGGTACTAGCTTTTGTGATATTTTTAGAGATTTAGCCCCAAAAGAAAGGGAAGCAAAAGCAAAACTTAACAGATGGAACAACAACAAATTCAAAATTTCTGTACAGCTTAAGAAAATAATAGCATAATGAAAAAACAAACTACTGAAATGAGGGAAGATATATGCATATCAGACATCTGATAAAAGTCTAATACCTCAGGTATACAAAAAGCACATACAATTCAACAACAATAACAGCAGAAGAAGTAGAAATGAAACATGCAGAAAATCTGAGTAGACAGTTCTTCAAAAATAACATCCAGGTTACAAATGGTACATGAGAAAATAAAACCACAAAGAGTATTATCTCCCACTTGTGTGAATACATATACACACACACACATAATTTACTAACAAGTATTGGCAAGGATATGGATAAAAAGGAAAAAGGAATACTTTAACCTAGTTGGTAGGGATGCAAATTGGTACATCTCTTTGGTAAAACAGTATAAAGCTTTCTCAAGAGAATAAAAATAGATCTACCATATGACCCAGCAATCACACTTCTAGGTATCTATCTGAAGAAAATGAAAATCTTAACTCAAAAGAGATGTATGTATTTCTATATTTAATGTAATACTATAAACAAGAGGTGAGATATAGGAAAAAAAAAAACCTAAGTGTCCATTGAACAATGACTGGATAAAAAAGTATACATACATATACACATATACACATACTACTCATCCATATGAATGTTTTAATTTACAACAAAATGTATGAAATTCAAGGGGATTATATTGAGTGAAATAAATTAAAGGGAGAAAGACAAATATTATATGATTTCACCTTGGAATATAAAGTAACAAAACAAATGAACAGATAAAACAAAATACACATAAACTAATGAATTTTAACAACAGAACAAAGGTTACCAAAGGGAAGGAGGGTGAGGGATAGGCGCAAACACAGAGGAAGCCCAGTGAATGGTGGTAGGTTTATTTTTATTATTTGTTTTAAAATATATAAATGAACTATCAAGGCATGAAATGATATCAAGGAATCTTAAATACATGTTTCTAAGTGAAGGAAGTCAATATGAAAGTATATGATTCTATACAGTGACATTCTGGAAAAATAAAAACTGTTGAGAGGGTAAAAAAAGATTATTGTCAAGAGGCCAAAAGAAGGAGGGCAGGAAACATAAATAGCATCAGGAATTATTGGAGTGGTGAAACTTTTCTATATGATTCTGTATTGATGAGTGCATGACATCATCAAAACCCATAAAAATACAAAACACAAAGAATGAATTCAGTGTAAATTGTGGACTTTCATTAATGATAATGTATCAGTATTGGTTCATCAATTATAACAAATGTGTTCATATGAGTGCAACATATTAATAACAGGAGAAACTGGTGGAGGTAGAAAGGATATTTGAGAATTGTCTGTACTATCTGCTCAATTATATGCAAATCTAAAAGTGTTCTAAAATACATATTCATTTTAAAGAAAATAAAGAAACCTTGTCTTTCACAACCAGACTCATGGTATATATCCTAGACATTGTTTGATGCTATCATTGAGACTCTCCATGGGATCATAAGATATGTGCAGAGGCACTTCTGTTTGCTAAATGTGTATTCTAATTTTTTTTTTCCAAATAAGATTTAAACTATCTAAGTAATAAGACTGTAGTGGTGTCGGCTCTCAAAGCCAGAGGCATGCTGCTCTTCTAGACTCTTAGTTTGCTCCTCTTTGTGGTCTCCACAGCAATGACACTGGGAAACCCACAAAGAACTGCTTTGTTTCTTCCTTGGCAGACTGACTGCCTGAAGACCTGCAGGTATTTAACACACACATTCTCTGACTTTAGAAATGTGTTAAGTATGTCATCTCCCTACTTCAAGCCCAAGAAATGTCTTCCCAAGAAGAAATCACCTTCATTACTTCAGATAGGACATTTGCGAGCAGCTGTAGGTATTTCTGTTCAGACATAGGTCTTATTCTTTCCTACTACAGAAATATTTACTCTTTTATATGCCTCCCCTTCAATCATATTTGCCTTTGTTCATCTATTTCTCTTTATTAATTACTTATTACTTAATTTTTTATTCTTTATAAAATGCCAACCTAGATTCAGAAGCAATAAATGCAATCACCAAAGAGAACTGCTGTTCACCCTAGACGCAAAGTCAGTGTCCTGGGAGAATTAAAAGCTCTGGTTCCATTATCCACCTTGATCCTTTCCTTAAAGCAGAGAGTCACCTCCCAAAGAAACTGCAAAATCTGGAATATCTAAAGATTGCCAGCAAAACACCAGAATCTTGGAAGAGACAGAAAGGATTTTAAGGAAGCAAGTATCTGCCAACAGAGCTGCCATGTAAACGCCAAATCTTTTAGTTCTCAAAATAAACGTACAAATAAGCAAATAAACAAATAAACAAAAAACAAATTGTGACTTATATACAATCTCCCATTGGCAAAACTATCTTTTCTTTTGGTAAAGTAACTATTGGATAAACAATACCTATAGAAGATCCAGAGTTTAATTCGCTTGCAGGTTTAAGTATCTAAATAGTGTTTTCCAAAATATAATACATATACCACTATTGGTATGAAAAGATTTGATAAGATACACGAATATAATTAATATACCAAATCTATGGTTTTTCGGAGAGTGTAAAAAATAGTGTTTTTAAAGAAAAATTAGTATAGGTGGTACAGAGCCAAGGTAAAATCATAGAGAGGTAAAACCAAACGATAAAGTTGTGGAAACACAGCTTTCCACAAACAAAAGAACACACTAACATTTCCTAATAAATCACTATATCAACAGATTTTGGCTTTTAAAAAATTAATCTGACAATGAGTCCACCAAGGGAAATGAAAACAAAGAAGTTGAAAAGCATTGGGATTACATCAAATAAATTTTTCAGAATGATTGATTAAATCGATCTTCTTAAACTTTTCTTCAAAGTCAAGAGATGGCTAGATATTTGAACAAATTTGTAAGATCTCCATTTATGTACCCTTGTCTTCCAAAAAAGAATAACAGATTCTGAATTCCTGATAACATTTCCTTTTCAACATTGCCAAAAAAACTCCTAAACCTACTTTTGAATTTTTTGACCCAATTAATGGTATCTCTAACTAAATAGAAAGTTTCTTATATTTAGTCATCAGGGTCTATTACTTCTACCTCTTTTTATCTTCTAAGTAAATTTACTTCTATTCATTTTATTGCAATTTCCTAAGCCATTAATATGTTTCCTCTCCTTCAGGACCCAATTTCTATATCACTTTTTTCTGGGAAAACTTCTCTTACACACAGATGCAGATTATGTGCCTTCAGACATTTCCCTAAAGCACATGTTTCTCTCTATATCTAATTACAATATTTTGTTAACTTGTCTCATTGTCTCTATTACACAAAATATCTGCTAACGCTAGTAACTTGTTATAAATAATTGTTTTAGTCCCATAGCAATACACAGTAGATACTTAGTCAATACTTGTTGAATGAATAAATAAAATAGAAGAGTCAATGGATAATTTCAACCATCTCCCAATTCATTCACCTCCAAACTTAATAACTCTTCCAATCATTCTGTGCATTGCAGTCAGATTACTTTTTGTAAAACACAACCTATTGATAGTTTTGTTTTAGACATGATTTAGACTTTTTAGTAAAAGGTTACATAAAGTGAACTTCAGTTGGCTGGAAAAAAATTAAAAAGTAACATGTAAGATTGCAGGCAATAGTGTCAGTGTTTTGCTTGTAACCCCCTTAAATCAGCAGTCCACTGTGCAGAACTTGGCTCACGGTATTCTTCCAATGGCAGCAATCATCCTGAAATCTATGCTCAAGAACTTCTCTCAGCAATAGGCACAGAAAACCTGACTTTTTTCAAAATTTGTGTCTTCCTAGGGGAGGTTATTAACCAGTAACTGACAGATGCATGGGTAGAAACTACCTAGTTCATTCTATCCTGATTGTGAAAACTCCAGATGTGTGATCTATTCTACCTTTAGATTGAACCAAGGGGTTGAATCAGTATTACTCTTCATTTGGTTTGGCTTCATGCACCCTCTTTTCCTCCCTGGTCCCATTTCTTCTGATTCCTTCTTTTACTGAGAATGCTTCTTAAACAAATCACTTTCTCATAAATCTGTGTCTTAAAGACTTCAAATATAAAAATGGCAAAATAATTTCAGAAAAATAATCTCACTTTGACTTAGGTCTCTTTTTTTCTCTTGATTATAACTATTCCATATTTAGTGCTCTACTACAAAGCTGTTGGATAACTTTTATAGTTCCCACCACTTAGGTGGCATTCAGATCAAATTCAAAAGAGACATCATATTGAGCTAATCTGATTAGAACAGATATCTGAATAACTAGAGATACCATAATTTTAAGAATTGAAACCAAGACCAAATAAAGTATCACCAGGTGGGACAATGGGTATGAGTGCGGAGAGTTAAGGAAGGGAGAGATTACAGACATGGGACTGAGGTACTGCTCAGACTTTGGGACTGGGAGGTATAACACCCCTGTTGGAAAAACCTGTACACCTGTCTGGCAGTTGAGCTAGTTTGTAGAGTGTGTGTTTGACCATATTCACTTAAACACACTATGATTGAAACTGGGACAAAACTTCAAATGAGCATATGTAGGGACAAAGTTGCTAAATCAAGAAAATCTAACTCAAACTGGACCATTCATACCCAGGGAGATGGGTCCTACAGCACAAACATACCAGTTGGATTAAGCAGTCTCCAGACAAGAGAGAACGATTGTTAACTTGCCCAGCTATATTTAAATGTGTCAGTTTGTGGTAGAAGACCTTTTCCCTGACACCAATGCAAAAGTTAGTTTGCCGGGAATTTTCCACAGTACTACGGAGGAGGCTGTAGCTGCGTTCTGTTTTACAGAAACTGCAGCTACGTCCTTTTATCATGACTAAGGACAAACAGTCATCACCTCCCTACTCTGCAGCTGTACATAACTGATAAGAGTTGCCAGTAGAAACCACACATAGCCAAGGAGATGAATCATTATTACCTCAGAAGATAAAAGAAGCTCCCCTAAAGTCCCCCCACCCCAACCCGTTGCTCAACTTTGAGTAACAATACCCCTGACCAGCGTCAGTTCTTTCAATGAAGTGTTATTTTCTCTGCCTTTGAGGGCCCAGCTGTCAGTCTTTTCCCTGTCTGGGGTCTCTGTCATAACAAATTAACATAATAATTTCCCACTTAATTGGTCCTAAGAATGTTTTGAATAGAGCTCAAATTGCTTACATATCAGATCTTTATTATGCAGCTTTAGTTCTGGCCTCTACTTACCTCAGTACCGATGTGAAATGTTCATAGCATATGTGCTTGCTTTTATCTTTGATGCTTAGAATTTCCTGCTCCCTCTTTCTTACCCATACTGTGACCAGATCATTTCCTGTTAGAACTTCCAAAATAAATCAGACATAAATTTCTCTGCAAAACCTCTGCCCACTGACACCCTGAGTCTTTGTTATGTGTCCTTTGTGAGTCTGTACATACCATTCTTGTCTGCTCAACTGTCTCCTAGTTAGAATAAAATTTAATAAAGGGCAAGGAAACACTATTTCATAATATTTCATAATATTTGTTAACATTCCGATACCCAATAAAGTGCTTCATATCACATAGCAGATTTTTTTTTTTTTGTTTCAAAGATAGACTAGAGGGAGCAAAGAAAGAAACTTGAAAGCAACAGCCAAGTAGATCACAAGCTGATTTTCTTGAAATGTTAATCTCAGCATGAAGAACAGTGTGCAGCCAGCACTAGGATGGAAGTTTATCAAAAAAAGTGACCAAATATCCAAAAATTAGTGCTTAGACCTTATTTTAAACTCTCCTCATTAATGTAAGACATGAAATTTTTGCTGATCATTTTTTCTACTCACTTCTCATTCATGTCTCATCCTGTGATAATTTTTTCCCTATCTGCATAGTCTACTGGGTCAAGAGTTTTTGACCAAATGAAGACCCACCCTGTCCCTCATGGAGTATTTTGTCTAAAAGATCTACCAATGTGAATTTATCTGTCACTCTAAGTTATTCCTGATTCTCAGGTTGATTGGCTTCATTCCTCTAAATTGACTTCTGTCTAATTATCCCTTCTGCTCACAGGGATAGAATTGGAAAACTCAGACATTCCCTCTTTACAAAGTGCCTGTCGATCTGATAAGATAATACTGATGGAACTTCTTTACACTCCCAGTTAATAAAAATCTGGCTTTTAGAAAATAAAATCCTCCATAGTTAGATTCTTTCTGACAAAGTAATCAAAGGTTAACCACACTCCAGGATGGTCTTTTGAAGTGTAGATATGTACAAGATATCAGTGCAGGCAATGATGATAGAAAGAGCTGAGCCAAACTCTTGCCCTCTTGAGTTTATGATTTAATGGGAGAGGTTGGCAGTAAAAAGACAAACAAGTATGTAAATCAGAGTACATACTCAGAAGAAAAAAATGTAGAGTGCCATGAAAATAGGGAACATAAGGAAACAACTCTAGCTTGGTTGTTAAGGAAAGTGTCTGTGAGGAATAATGATGCTACAGATTATGGTAATAACAATTAGTTCACATGCACCAACACTGTGATGAGAGTTTTACCTTCCTTAATCCCAAAAGTCACCCTATGGGAGAGGTGGCATTATTACCCTACTTCATTGATGAGGAAACTGAAGTTGAAAAAATGTGAATGCCTTGCCCAAAGCTAAGAATCTCAGCAAGGACTTGTTAGTTCAGATCTGAAAATAAGCAGGATTTGGGGGCCAGGCAACTGGAGTGTAGGAAAATGTGTTCCAACATAGGAAACAGTGGGTGCCAAGACCTGAGGCTTGGGTGAAAATGGAAGAGAAAATGGAAAAAGAGCAGACTGTTACATATGGGCTCAAGGCACTGATGTGTCCTGAAATATTGAGTTAGTCCAGGAAAGAATCCAAGGAGACACTTGACATCAGCAGTGGCAAGTTTATTAGAAGCACAAAGAGATCAAGTTCCCTGTAAGTAGGAAAGCTATAAAATGGAATAAGCCAAGAGCAGTCCTTATCTACTGGGGAATGAATTTCTTCTCTTGGTGGGAGTTACTAAGGGAGTGGTAATGGGTTGCAAAGGCTTTTCTGCCAACTCATTCCCAGTAAGCCTGGAACTCAGGTACTGTTGGCCTGCTTGGGTGATACTGGCTTATTTTGGGTGGTGTTGGCTTATCTGAGTGATGCTGTCTCATTTTTAGTATACCAGCAGGAAAACTGCTCTACTGCTAACCTCTGCAATCCTGTCTCATTGTTCACAAGGTCCCTGTTCTCCCTTTGCTGTTTCTCATGACAGACCAGGGAGGTTCCGGTTAGCAGACTCCTGTTAGCCTAACATTGAGAGCCTAGAATTAGGGACCAGCCATCACGTAGAGGGATTTAGACAATGTTAAGGATTTGCATTCTTTTTCCTAAAAAACAATGGAAGCCAATTAAAAGCTTAAATCAAATGACTGACATGATCTGATGAATGTTTTTAAAAATTATTCTGACAGCATTGTAGAGAATGAATTAGAGAAAGCAATGTTATTTTTTAAAAACTTTATCATCGGAAGGTTTAGCTGCTGGAAGATGCTCTTTCCTCTCTTCATCCAGTTTTCTGTAAGACCTGGCTGGCATGGGTCTGAGGGGTGACATAAAGATAGCCACCCCTTCTGTATCTTGTAAGCATATACTTCAAGATGCCATCTACTAGATAATGACATGCCCCTTGTAGAATATTCATGTGATAAATTTCTCTCAAAATCTAGAAAAAGAAAAGTACTAGTCATATACTGCAGGTATGTGACTATACCCTCAATCTGACAATGCATAGTAAATGATCTGAAATTTTTCTAGAGTTGTTTCTACAGTATTGATTTTATCTCAATTAACATGCAACCTTGCTAGTAGCAGGAATCAAACCTTTAATTTTCTTATATGCATTTTAATGCCTAACAGAGCATTAAAGCACATATAATCCATGCCATATATTTGTAAACTGAAAAACAAATGACTAGATAATACGAAAGCAAACATGGAACTATGAAATAGATCAGCTTAGTAATTTAAACAGAGATGAAAAAACAAATAGTCATGCTAGAAAAGGAATACTTCAAAGTCTTCAGGCTACTAATCCTGGTCTCTAGAGACAGAGAGCTCATTTTTTGGCAGCACAAATAACTTGAAAAAATTATAAAGCACAGATCCACATATCTCATTAATTAATTACAGTTGCATCAGCTTTTATTGGTTCAACCAACTCCTGCTGGATTTTCCAACAGGCCTTGCAGTGTGAAAAGTAAAGTTTTACGTAGAAATGGGTTTCTTTGAGGCAATTACTTTGTTCTCATTTTGTAAATAAAAATTTGGGTTAAAACTATCAAATGTCCTCCTTAAAGTCCCATAGCTAGTTAAATAGTAGAGCAGGGGATGGAATCCCAGGTTCATTTGGCTCTAAAAACCTGTATTCTTCATACCGTACTTTCCTGTCTTTCTAAAATGAGATTTAAAATAAGGGTTAGACAGTTAGAGAAAACTGATATGTTTTTTCTATAGTTAATTGAGCACAAAAATTTTAACAAAGAAAAATGTCTACATGACGTCAAAAGGGAAGAATACAATTTCCTCAGCTACAGGTTTTTGGAGAGTTTGAAGTGTTCATATGAAAACATTCATAATATTTTATAGCTCTCCGACATCTTTGAGAAGAACATAGGAGCAGATTTTTATCATCTAAGCCAGGATTCAAGTTAGGCAGAAAAGTGCCTAGGGTGAGCTCACCTCTGTAATATGTAAAGTCCACAAGTTAGATGAAAGGAGGACCTTACACAAATGGTCAAATCATCAAGTTTAAGGTAGCAGATAAAAACAATAATCAAATTAAAGCCAAAGTACTTCTGGACTTCAGTTCACTTATTTATACAATGGCGATGATAAGAGTTAGAGGTTGAAGTGAAGGCTATAGGTAAAACACTTAATATACTGTCCTTGTCAATAATTCTTAACTATTCCCTTTACCACGGAACGGTCAAGATTGAAGACATGAGATCCAGAAAACTAGAAAGGTTCCCAGAAAAAAAAAAAAAAAAAAAAAGACAAAATCAGTGCAAACATAAGAATAGTCTTCCTTTCTTGCTATCCTGAGTTCTCCTCTCCTCAAGCATATCAAAGTATCAGAACAAAGAAAACACTTCTAGGAAAAACTGCCTATCACTAGCCAGTGGTATTAACAGAAAGAGAAATCACAGTAAACCTTTAGCAGGAATAACTAATGCTGAGTGGTAACTTCCCATCAGCAATTTTAAGAGTCTGTTCATGATTTATCATGTTACCTTTCTCCTCCATGACGACCATGGACGCACATGTGTCAATAGAGGTTTCAAGAGTTTGAGTCCTGAAGTGACAGTGCTGAACAGAGCTAGCTTACAGACTGCATTGTTCATTCGCCTACATCAGAAATAAACTTTTGCTGTCATGAGTCAGTGAGATTTGGGACTTTTTGTTACTGCTACATATTGCAGCCTAATGGTTTTCAAAGACTAGTTCCGGAACAGCAGCAACAGTATCATTTGCAAACTGATTAGAAGTACAAATTATTGGGTCTCATCCCAGAGCAACTGAATCAGAAATTCTGGGGATGGGTCGCAGAAGTATTTTAACCTCTTCATGCATACTAAATTTGGAGAATTATTGATCTAGTCTGTCTTCACTGATAGGATCTTCCAAGTAGTTCAATCATTATCTAGGTTTATATAAGAAGAAACTATAGCCCAAAGAGTTCATGATGGAAATCACACAATGAGTGAGGGACTGAAACAAAATTAAGAGTGATGACCTTAATCCAAATGTTGGAAGGGAGGCAGAGAGGGAGGAAGATGAGAAGGAGGGGAAAGAATTTATTCACTCAATTTTCTTCTTTGAAAATTTCTGTGCTTCTGTTTCACGTCATTATTGCTTTGTTCCAAACCAAATGATATGTCAAAGGCAATGAATTCAAGAAATGACTCACCTTTCCAAAATATTGAGAGATAATTTGACTCACATCTCAAGATCACTATCATTTTTTCCTGGTTTTTTTCTGAAAACAAAAGACTGGATATTTTGGTAAATGAGTAACTTGGATCTTTGCTTAACTTAATGGCAAATTTGAGCTAATGTACCAAATTAGCAAAATGAATCACAATGAAAATTCTCTGAGTAGTCTTATAAGATTTCAAGTATACAGTCACCCAAAGTCTCTCACAGGAAAGGTACCCACCTTCCAAAGGCCATATGCGGTACTTTTAACAGTGCATGATTTATCCATTGAACTTGATTGTCATATTAAACCATATCTAATTCTAGGGTACTGATTGTTAAATGTGAATACTTGAATTTGATTCAGAACTATTAAACATGCTAAGAACTTTAGTTAGTTAATCCTCCTGGAATCTTCGTCTCTAAAGAACAAAGTCACGGAAGTGTGTTTTGGCTTTAACATGCAAACATTTTTCCATTGCTATAGTCATTTGCTTTAAAATCATATATTTGAGAAATGTTTAAAAGTCTAGAGATGTTTTAATTATAATGTCTCATTTCAATGACTGATGAAGCTATATGATACTTTAGATGATGAAAATACAAATTTATGTATCATTACTCCACAGAGAATATTTTTATATTTAAATATTTCATCAAATCTATTCTGAACAATTACAATATCTATTTAGTGATATCAACACTAATAGCATATTACCACATTTCAGCCTAGATGTGCAATATTTGTGCATAGATATTAGGCAGGTTTTCTTTTAAACTAGGAAGCAATTTTTAGGAAGCATTAACTTTATTTACCTACCAATAGGAAAGAATTATGTTGTACTATAAAACCTAAGCAAATTAGTCTGCTTAGGAGTTTTATTAAGAGGGAAATAGTAATAGATAGCATTTATTAAATGTTCATCTATGAGCCTTGAAAACTAATGACCCTTATGACATGGTCTGGAATTCAGGGTAGTCATAAAAGATCTAACAGATAAAGCTTCATTGATCAATAAGTAAGTATAATTCGTTTAAGAATTATATTTTAGATTTACCAAATATCTATACTGTTAAGTACTGAGGAACTAAATTGACATCTCCCATGTTTTCCTGGTTTATGTTGAAAAGAATTTACAAGGTTAGCAGCAGTAAGAAGACAGCTGGATATGTTGAAACTCTTGATGTAAATGAAATGAGGTTGAAACAACAGTCATTTTACGCTTGCTTTGTTTGTTTGCTTGTTTGTTGTTTGTTTTAGGGAGGAAGAAAGGAAGAAGAGAAAGTAGCCTGCAAGGAAGGAAGGAAGGAAGAAGTACTTTTATCTTTTATTCATACATTCATCCAGCTTTATCTTTGGTCCGACTCTGGGACCATGAACCCCAGTTCTTGGTCTCTACATTGTCCACACCCCAGTCACCAGGGTATACCCATTTTATGTTCTTTATAGGAAAAAAATAGAGAAACAATCAGTTTTCAATATTCACTCACATAATGATGTTTTCATTCCATTTTTTCTCTTTTTAAAGTTGAGAAGAACACAACAGATGATTTAACTTTGTATTTTTTTTGTGCTCTTTCTCCTAATTTATTAGATGGCCTGTACTACTCTCCAATTTGTTCTATTTCTATTTACATTATTTTAAATTCATGTTGGAATGTGGGACTATCTCAGAGAATGGTTGAAAGACAGGCATCAGTTATTCTTTTAATTGTTTTTTTTCAATTTCTGTGAGACAAATTACCAGAAATTTAAAACATTACATTCCAGTTTCCATAGGTCAGGAGTCCAGGCATAGCTCAACTGTTTTCTCCTTAGTCTCACCAAACTATAATCAAAGGTTGGGTCAAACTGTTCTTTTCTGGAATTTGAGGGTCCTCTTCCAAGCTCACATAATTATTGGCTTTATTCAGTTCCTAGTGTCTTTAAGACTGAAAACACTGCTGTCTTGCTGTCTATCACAGGAAATTCTTGGTTTTTAGATAGTTTTCAGTTTCTTGTCACACAGTCTTGTCACAGAACCTCTCAAAACATAAAAATTTGCTTCTTCAATACCATTGAAATAATTTCACAAAAGGGCAGATTCCAGCATTTTAGGACTATCATCTCATATCAGGCCCACCCAGGATAATATTCTTTGACATTAACACAAAATCAACTGTACCTACATCTGAAAGATTCTACCACATTTGCTGTACATATGTTTTAGTATAGGGAGTGATGACCCACATCCTTTGCCATACCTTGGTTAGAACCAAGCAGGTTGGCATTTCTGTGTGCAGTAAAGAAGGAGTTTAAACAAGGATATGACTCACTGGGGATGTGTCCACCACAGATTGTGACAGTACCCTTCATTTCCTTTGAAACTCTAGAACACTTAGCAATCAACAAATGGTTAATGCATAGTTATTTTAAAGTTTAAAAAGGAAATTGATTATTTGAATGCTTCCAAAGTTAGCCTCAAATAAAAAGCTGTTAGTGTTGAGAAGCAGTGAGGTTTCAAGAGGTGGGGACCTAACAAAAAATTTTAGGACTAATTTAGAATTTCAACCAAAGTTTTTTTCAGTTTTTCTACCAGAAAAATAAATCTTCCAAATAATTGTCCATATGTACTCTTCCCTGTCATCTATCTATCTATTTTGAAGAAAACTGTATCACTGGGTTGACATAAACTCTCTGGGAATAGAAGTGGAGGAGGAAGGAGTGTAGATATTCCTTGTAATAAACCAGCAGAAAATTACTAAGTTTAAGCCAATCATTTTAAAACATGAAATGCTTCACTTATTATTGAGAATATTTAAGTGAGTACACATCTTAAGATGTATTTCTTCTCTCTAACCAGCAGTTCTATTTTAAAAATAAACTAATATTTTGGGTTGTCTAGAAAGATAATAGAAGGATTTGTTTGCATAGTCATATCATTTCATCATGCATTTGTAATTTAGGTGATTAGTTCTACTTAGTAACATGTAAAAATAATAAAAGCATTTTTAAAAATCTTTAAACATAAAACAAATGTTCAAATGTAGCATGGAAGGAATAAATTATGGGCAAGGGAAGAGACAGCCATGCAGTCACACTTTCACCTGCTCATATGCTTCTCATGTGGAGCTCACTGGCAAAGAATGTGCTTATGAGCTTTGGGGCATAACCCAAAACCATGTAAGTCTGTTTTCACTGATGTTACAAAAAAACTCATGATCTGCCAACACAGTTTAAATGTCATAAATTCAACTGAGGAAAACTGCTTGTTACTCGGTAGGAAATGGAATCACATCTGATTGGGTCCTATTTGTTCCCTCTGTGTAAGAATTTTATGAAATAAACACTTGACTCAGTATTCTACATCTATGGAATCTCTCAATGATATAGAGAAAATAAGTCCTCTTTTAAAATATATAATTTCCCTTGTGAATAGCAATAAATATTTCTAAAACATCACATCAAAATATTGTTGCAGGACTAAGGAAATCCTTATCATATCTGAGTCTACATTAAATCTTATCAAATCCCTGGAAAAGGAAACTCAGAGTGGTAATGATAAAGACTATTAATTCGGGCCAAGTTAAAGAAACTGTGGGCCAGGATATAAAGACCCAAGTTGCTGGGGAGTTATAAAAAAGGAGAGGGAGAGAGAGAGAGAGAGAGAGAGAGAGAGAGAGAGAGAGAGAGAGAGAGAGAGAGAATGTTTTCACAAGTTAGAAGAAGACATAATGTGTCATATTTGCTATTAGTCCCTGTTATATTGAACTTAAGTAAACATTTATGGAGCCATTTATTTCCCATAATATAGAAAGGATAAACTTTTAAAGTAAGATTTCATAACCTAACCTATAATTTCCTTCTTAAGCAAAACTTGAAGACAAATTAAAAGCACTAGGTACTACCAATTTGTTTTTAAGTAGTTAATTTTAGTTGTGTTACCTTCTGTAGTTTAATGTGTTAACTGAATTTATTGCTTACCACCATAAGGAAGAGTGATACTTCTACAGGATTGCTATAGTATCTCAGAGAAAGAAGACAATGTTGGGGTTATTTGTTTAGATTTTAAGGTCTAGTTTATGGTTCATCTTTCAGTAATGGGGCATCATTAGAGTACATTTGAACATCTGTTTTAGGTTTAGTGGGTTTTGCGCTGCATTTATTGTTTTTAAACTTTACTGAATAAAGTAAATCATACAAAGTACAAATACATAATGAAACAATATGATTACACAAATCATTCTAGTCTCTTTCTAGACAACCCAAAATATTAATTTATTTTCATGATTAGAGAATTGATGATTAGAGAAGAAAAATGAGTACTTTGCTTGCATAAGTAAGAACCCTATAAGTAAGAACTCTATAATAAATGTAGTATTTCATGCCTTCTGATGACTGACAGATTTAATAATATTGGCTGGTTACTATGTAAGACTATACTACTTTCTTTTTCATCTCCATTTCCAGAAAGTTACGTCAATGGTACATTGCATTTTTATTCAAAATAGAGAGATAAAGGAAAGGATTGATCTTATTGAAGATTTTTTTCCCCATATAAATTTGGGCTTGAAACTCTTATTGAATTTCTAAATTGCCCCTGAAATTTGGAGAGAATTTCATGTCAAATGAAGCCTCACCTCTTAAGATAAACACTCTTTTCTATATGAGAATGTCTTTTGAAACCATCCAAGCGATCATTTTCCTTTTCAAGTTTTAAGATCAACAAGTATTAATTAATAAACATTTTTATGTCGAGTTCTGCTAGGACACAAGTGGCATGGTCACTGCCTTCAGACTATTATCTAGTTATCTCCTTGACCCAATTTTGGTTTAAAATAACATTGATACAGAACAATATGAAACATAGGTCATCGGTGATACATTAGTCTAGACTACATGACAAATACCAAGTTATATCATCAGATATATGTTTGAGTTCCAAAGGGAAGAATTCTGGAGAAAAAAGTCATCATGCATATAGAATGCTGACTGTTTCTTAAAACAATTTCCATTAAGAATCTAAAATAATTGATACTACAAATGAATTCTACTGACATACTGAATTTTTATTCATCAAACTATCTTCTTGGTCTTACAGCAGTTATTAAAGAAAAACACTTTTTTAAACTAGAAAAAAAACTTAATAATGAAAAATATATGGCACATAATCCCAGCTGATATTTAAATATATACTCATCATTAGATGATTTAAGCAATAGCATTAAGTAATTCAGAATATCCCCACACTCAAAATATTTCTTGTTAATCACTTTTGTGGGTATTTCCAGAAAATAAATTCCAACCATAGAAATATGTGGAATAAACCATTCTTTTTTTTTATAACAATGATTTTTAATTAGGTTTTATATATATATATGTATATATATATACACACATGCATATATATGGTTCAAAAGTTAAAAGAGACAAATGATAGGAGACAGAAAATTCCTCTCTAGAAACTCGTATTTCTATCTTTGAGGCAATCAGTGTACTAGTTATCCTGCATTTTTTAGAAATATTTTGTTCATACATATATATGTATATGTATGTGTGTGCATGTATAGTTTAATATCATAAGCATTTGAGTATTACATTTTTAATCAAATCATAACAATCATGTCTTTTTGTAATTCTTCACCTACTCTAAACACGCTTCTAGTTATTTAGCATTAAAACTCGTAATTACAGAGTTACAGTGATTGAATACCAACCCCAAGGGATCAAGGGAGATTACAGGCAGAGACTTTGAACTCATTCCCTGACTCAGAAGCTGCAAGCTTCACTAGAGGACACTTTAAAACCTGTGATTAGTGGAGCGCAGAGACCTGCCTGGGAGATTATAGGCCAGGCTCTAGAGAATAAAGGTGAGAAAGCACAATCCCATACCCCAGTCTTTTAAGGTACACACAGAGACCGATCAAGGAGCTGAGGAGCTGGGGAGCAAGAACAGGACCAATAACCTAAAGGAGCTACAGAAATAGCATGAGTGTGCAAGATAAGGACCTACCTATGAGCTTCCTGTCCCCTGTGTTGGTGAACTGTGGGCTTCACAGAACTCACAGGGCCTGCTTATAAGCCCAGACCTTGGTCTGAAAGTGTCCTATCGATGGCACATAAGAGAGAGTTGACCCTCATCCCCACAGAAGATAGTGGACACCACCTGAAGAGCATTTGGCCCACTGAGCATTTCAGAGAGAGGAAAAGACCCACAACCCATTTGAAGCCAAGTGGATGGCACTGACCACACCGGGACCCGAAATCACCACTCAGCAAGAAATCTAAAATTAAAATAAGAGAAAGCCATAATGCTAAATCTAAGACAGAGAAGAAAGTCATGCCAAAAGTAAAGTCACCAAAAAAGTATAATGGCCCAAAGAGATAAAGATGCCAAGACCTCTTCAGAAAAGAATTATATTGACATTGAATGAAACTACCTTTCAAAAAATACTTATAAAAAATCTGAATGAGATGCAGAATTTACACACAAAAACCCATAGCAAATTAGGAGATATAAAAAATAAGTGACAGAGCAAAAGAAAAAATAAATCACCAAGGAGACTGAGGTCATGAAGAAAGTCCTAGTAGAAATATTAGAGATAAAAGACGCAGTCAAGGAATTGAAGATAAACATGGAAAATACCATAAACAGACTCAGTCATGCAGTGGAACAGATCTCAGACACTGAAAAAAAAGATCATAGAGGTGACGTTCACAGAAGATGAGAATTAAGATTGAGGAAAAATAAAAAAATCTTATAAGAAATACCAGACACCATGAGAAGAACAAATATAAAGACCATAGGAGAGGAGAGGAGAGAGAAAAAAAGGTACAGAAAGCTTAATCAAAGAAATAGTTACAGAGAACTTCCTAGACCTGTCACAAAAAGTTACCATAAGTTTGAAGAAACAGAAAAGCTCCAACATTTATAAATATAAAAAGACCTCCTACATATGTCGTAGTAAAAATAGCAAAAGGCAATGACAAAGAAAAACTACTGGGAGTCTTGGCCAGAGAAATAAGGCAAGAAAAGGATATTAAAGGAATTTGAATTGGAAAAGATGAAATAAAATTATCATTATTTGTTGATGACATTATTTTAAACCTGGAAAATCCTAAAGACTCCACAAAAAAACTTATGGAAACAATAAATGAGTATAGCAAATGGCAAGATCTAAAGTTAACATTCAAAAACCAGTAGTATTCCTATACACAAATAATTAATTAGAGGAAAAAGAAATCAAGAAGTAAATCTCCTGATCAATAACACCAAAAAAGATCAAATAGTTGGGAATAAACCTAACAAAGGAGATAAAACATTTCTACAATGAAAACTATAAGAACTTGGCAAAATAAATAGAAGACACAGAGATGAAAGGATATTCTATCCTCATGGATTAGAAGAATTAACTTAATTTAAATGGCAACTTTAACCAACGTAATATACAAATTTAATGAAATTTTCATCAAAATTACAGAGTTTAAAAAAAATCAAGCAATCAATACTGAAATTTATTCAGACTCACAAAAGATTGAATAGTCAAAGCTCTCCAAAGAACAGCAGAGGAATCATATTTCCCAACCTCAGATTACACTGCAAAATGATCATCCTTAAAACAGTATGGAACAAAAACAGACCAAAAAATCAGTGGAATTGAGAGCCCAGAAATAAAACCATGCATATATATGGACAGTTAATCTTTGACAAAGGAGTCAAAGTATACAATGAAAGAAGGAAATTCTATACAATAGATGGTGTTGAGAAAACTGGACTGACATCTGAAAAAAAAAAAAAAAATAGAACTAGATTATCCATTGGCACCATACACAAAAGTTAACTGAAAATGAAAAAAAGACCTGGACATAAGACCTGAAAACATAAATCATTTGGAAGAAAATGTGGGGCAAATAGTCAAGGAGATCTCATACTCAAGGAGACCTTTGAGGAAAGAAGAGGTACAATAAAAGTAACCAAAAGAAAATTAAATAACTGGGACTACATCAAACTAAAAAAAGTTTATACACAGCAAAAGAAACTGCCATTAAAACAAGAAGTAACCCCTGAATTCAAGAAAATATTCACAGAACATACATCAGGCAGGAGCCTAGTCTCCAAAATACACAAAGAGCTCACACATCTCAATAACAACAGCAATAAAAAAAAAAATGATCCACTCAAAAACTGGGCAAAAGAACTAGACACCTAACCAAAGACACATAGATATACTACAGACATCTGAAAAAATACTCTATGTCACTCGTCATCAGAGAAACGCAAATAAGAACTACAATGAGATACTACCTTATAGCACTGAGAATAGCCTATATCTAAAGGTCTAGAAATAGCAAGTATGGGAAGGGGTGCAGAGAAATAGGAACCACTGTTGGTGGGAATGCAATTGGTCAACTTCTTTGGAAAACAGTATGGTGATTCCTCAAAAAAAATAAACACAGAATTACCATTTGATTCAGCAATTGCATTCTAGGCATATACCCAGAGTACAAAATCCCTATCAGAAACAATATCTGTACCCTTATGTTCATAGCAGCATAGTTCACAGAAGTCAAGATGTGGAAACAGTCTAAGTGCCCATAAACAGATTACTGGAAAAAGAAGCTGTGGTATATATACTCAATAGAATTCTATAAAGCTACTAAAAAATAAAAAATGTGACCTTCACTACTATATGGCTGGAACTGGAGGGAATTATGTTGAGTGAAATAAGTTAGAAAGAAAAAGAGAAATACAAGATAGTTGCACTCATATGGGGAATATAGTGAAATCAAACAAATAAACCACTAAACCCTAGCAAAACAAAATATAAGATTATGGCTGACAGGAGGGTGGGAGAGGGTAGGAAAGCGGAGAGGGAACATAGTGGTGGTAAAGGACACTAAAACTGTGGTGGTGGGTGTGGTGCATAAGATCCATAGACTGAGAAATGAGTTCCACTTCTTAAAATGAGCATGGCTTTGTAAACAAAAAATAATAATAAAATTACTATATTATTTAAAAAAATAAAACTTGCAATTAGCACATTTTCCCACCACCTTTCTGTATATACCCAAGAGGGAAAGGCATGTGAAAACAAAGAAAAAGACTTTGAATACATGTTCCTTGTATTAGATTAGCAGCATACAATTTGAGCAACAACTACGCAAAGTGCAATACCTTAATGAGGAAAACTTAACTTCAAAGCATTTCAAATTTTAAAAAGTTGAACATTTTTGTTGACACCAAATTCAACAGGTCCAAGAAATTATGTGGGCCGAAAGAGCTAATGTATCCCTACAGTTACAGTAATTATATATATATATATATATATATATATATACACACACACACACATACATATATGTATATATTTTGAGCTTTGTTTCTAGTTCTTGGCATCATCATTTCAAAGGTATATTGGCCAAATGGTACATCCAGGAGAGAGACTTACCTATTATCTGTGTAAGGCTTTCTTTCCTGGGGAACTTGCTTATGAGGATTGTTTTAGAGTGCTAGAGGGTTTGGATTGGGAATAGATGAGCAGGGAGAAAACATGTAAATGTACTTCAAATTTATGAAGAACTCTCATGTTTAAAGAGTCATCTTGTAGATTCTGACAAGGAATAGAGTGTCTCAGGAAGTGATTTTCCTCAAAACAAATTGTCAAAGAACATAAAATACTCAGTTCTTTCTAGGACAGGAAAGAAAGATAGGAAAAAGAGAGGGGCAAAACTATAAGACTATAAGAATGAGTCTTGGGAAAACTTTGCATTCAGGAAATGTGGAAGAGAAAAGATTAAAAAGAAGACTGGGATCAGAGTTGCTATGCTAATATGTTTTTACCTTTCTACCACCAAGTTCTGTAGTCAAGATCATATTTAAGCTTTCCTCATTTTCACACTAAATTTCTATGCTGTCTTTGAGAATATGACTGACTTTTTATTGTCTCTATTATGTCCTATTTGGTAACATGGTTAATTCTAAGAATGTTGATGGAGATCAGTGTGAGATTTGATTTCCATAATTTCACACTACGATTTGCTTTTGGAAGGTATCCAGATTA
Source organism: Solenodon paradoxus (assembly GCA_004363575.1). Classification (NCBI taxonomy): domain Eukaryota; kingdom Metazoa; phylum Chordata; class Mammalia; order Eulipotyphla; family Solenodontidae; genus Solenodon; species Solenodon paradoxus. The sequence continues at coordinate 26,642 of RJWH01000445.1, read as the reverse complement.
ATATTTCATGACATCTAGACTTTTCAATGCTGCAAAAAGATTTCACCTCTTTGTAGCAAATCTATAAATTTATCTAGCACACAAATGCAAGTCAAAGTGTGGTATTAGTTTTGAATGAGCTAGAAAGCTGTTTATGGCACTTTAAAAACTGGAAAGTCTTCAGTTAAAAGTAATCAAACAGGAGAGGAAATAAAGGGATATGCAAGATTATATGAAGGTAGATCTTATCTCTGAGGGAAAGGTTTTATAAGCAGAGCCTGCCCACCACAGCTGGATGGACTTGGAAAGCAAAGAGAAAGGGAGAGTGGAAAGTCAACAATCCTAGGATGAGGTTAAGAATCTCCAGGGTGGAATTAGAAAGTACGCAGGAAGTTTTTATATACAAAAGAAAGTTTTGTAAATGGTTTTGACATTGATCATGGGATTTCAATAAATTTAGCTTTATTGGATCTAAATTGTGATTAAATAGAAAAAAATTCATAAATGTGGTGACTCTGTGGCCAGTGATTATACTGATACATTAAATGCTAAGTCTGCAAATTATATTGTATAGGTAAAATCTCTGGCTTTAGAAGATGCTATTTTTGTTATTTATGGGTTTTAACAATAGTTTGCTTCAGAGGTCAAAATGTAACTCTTACTGTTCATTAAAAAGGATTCCATGTTCTTTTAAAATTTTTGGAATCAAGTCATTAAGAGGTTCTATTTAGTTTACTGGATAATATGCAACTCAGTAGACTTTGTTTGAAAATTGCATTAATTCTATTTCAAATTTAAGGCACAGCATAACTTAAAATAAGAAAATATAAGACATTAGTAATATCTGCCTAAAGTTTTGTCACATATGTCAGAAAAGCATAGTTCAGAACAAACACCTCAGCTGTTTGTCAGTCAGTAATTCAGATGTTTGTTTTAGATGACATCAAACATCGAATTTGACTGAATAATTGATTCCTTACTAACATGATTAAGTTCTTTAAGACGCTTACATTCTGGTCATTTATTTAATTTTAATGACACGTTATACATCTATATAGATAAAATTTAATTTTTTGTGCATAGAATTTATGAAAGTCTTAAAACAATTTGGCTAGTTTTGTGCATTAATGAACTCTGCACTTTATTTTGTAGACCCCATCTCTATTTCCTTTCATTATATATAACAGAGAGGATGTTTACTAAGCACTACAAAAATATGGTGAGCTAATTAGTATAAAATAAACTCCTCACATAAAATAGCAGGTAAAATCGCCTTCTTTCATTCTCTTGCCAACAGATCATTTCCTCTAGCTTTGGTGACTTCAATTCATTATTTAAGCAGTTTGTTTCATGCTCATCAATAGTCATTGTATAAAATTTCTGAGGAAACTTCATTAATGATCTTCTTAAATGATTATTAATAAAATGTCAATAGATTTAAACTATACTAAATCTGATTTTTGTTCTTTGCTATCATTCCCAATCTAATTTGACTTCTGCTTTAATAAATTCCCTTCCTTGCAGGCACAAACCTGCATTCATTTCCTTTTTACAGGCCTCTATCAATATGTTACTCCCAGCTATAATGTAACCAGTAGGGTCAGTTTGTACTTCATCAATGAAAGATGTTGTTTATTCATTTATAAAAATGATTTATGGATGAGAACTGCAAGTACACAGAAAGCAAGGCAAAAATAAGAGAATAACAGTTCTGACCATGAATGCAGGTGCTGTTTAAAACTCTCCAGTGCTTTGTACATAAAGAAAACTTTTACATGTTGTAGGAGATTTCAAATGTTTAACTTAGTGGGCTTAGATTAAGTCTTGAAGAATACTGTTTCTCAGGTCTAAAATCCCAATAAATATCTATATTCATCTGGAGTATAGAGAAAAAAGAAGGTTCTTCATTTTATAGCATAATTGGTGCCTAAAGCATCTGTAGCTGTGAACTTAAAATTAAAACAAGAAATCTGTATGCATGTGACAAGTATAAATCAATTTCAAAAGATGCCCAAACTGGATAGGGTTTGAATTTTGTCACCTTAGTCTCAACATTTCCGTTTAGATTAAGAGCAGATTCATTTTCTGCTGTGTCTCCAGGACGAGTCACTTTTCTTCCAGCTGCGAGGAAAGAAATTCTGACCTGTACTAATTACTGTCACACAACATCACAACTGACAGCTACCCTAAGCACAGAAGTAAATTTTCCTAGTTCTTAAAAAGAAAAGCAATACAGTTTTTAATCTACACTAATACGTCTATGCAAAGGCAAAAATCACATTTGTATTAATAAATTATTCATATTATACAAACTAGGAATTTGAAGATAACTGGGAAAACATTCATTTAGATAAATATTTTATTTTATATCCAAAAATACTACTTCTATTACTTACCTATTATTATAATTTGTGCCTTAAATCATCACAATGTATATCCCGCAAATTTTAATTGAGATTAATATTGCTTTGGATTTTAAAAAGTGCAAAATAATAGAGAAAAACAAATTTAATCACAGCCCAAAGATAAAGAGCCTAGATTTAATGCATTCTGAATTTATATAAGAAGATGGTCAGCAACTGAAAGAAAACAGAAGCGATTTTTTCTGACAGAAAGAAATGAATGATCTGAAGCCTGAGGCAATAATCTGAAAATGGCCTCAAGGACTTTGTTCTTTGTTTAACAATATTAGAATCGCAAGGAATTCACCAACCCACTTACCCTTTGAAGGAGGCAGGTACTTAGTGACCTGATTTTTTTCTTTCCTCCTCCACTCACTTGCATTCAGAGAAGAAAAATAAGTTGTCATCATTTTAGATACCAGGAATAGTGGGAAGTATAGGTTTTGTTTTTGTTTTTCTTTGTTTGTGTGTCTGTTTGTTTTATGAGTCCTTGTGTCAATTATTCACTTCAAGGGGTTGGAAGGAGCTGAAATTGCATATAAAATTCTAGCAAATACTAGGACTCAGAAATGCTTATTTAATCTTCTCCAAACCCACGCTCCCACATCTTTTCATTCTTTCACTCATTCCCCAGTAGATAACATGCCATGCAGAAGAACAACCATATATGAGCTGATATGTGGCCAACAGAAAGTAGGTCCTAGCATTTCAGTCGCCTGAACAAAATCAATTTTTATTTCTTGCTTAAGCTGCAGTCTTGTTTATTAAGAAAGTGGGGGCAACTCCTCTATAAAATCTTTCAGGATTCCTCGCTGTCAGCTCAAAAAGCAACTATTAAGACCACTCTGACAGTGGGCTATCCTAGTTCAAGGAGAAGGAAAGCAGAACTGAGAAGCACCTGAGAGTTTTTAATAGACCAGCTCTGGAACCTGCATACTTACTATTCAGTAACTCGGTCACATGGTCAAAGTTAATGCAAAGAAAGCTGGGACTATAATCAGCTCTGTGTCCAAAGGGAGAGAAATCAGGTTTGGGTGTATAGTATCTCAGCCACACCAAGTTTAGGGGGCAAATAAAACCAAAACACTATAAAAACTGTTGAATTAAAATTCCAAATATTGGGTTATTTCCTAGCAAGAAGATAATTTTTGGTGCAATATCAGTAATTAATATTATTACTATGACTGGCAAACAGAAATGCACAGGTATTAAATGCATGTAGGTGTGTGCTCAAAAAACTAAGAGACAGTGAACCATTGGAAATGCACACTCCAGCAGAGGGCTTGGATTCTACTATTTCCAGGTCTGTGACCTTGAGTGAATTACTCAACCTCTGCTAGTCTCAGCTATCTTTTCATTGGGGTGCAGTACAGTTTTAAGGAGTTACACGTCAAGCAATTAGATTTTGTACCTAGTATTTGATAAGTTCATGCCGTTATCAAACACAATGACAGTTTTCTTTTAATTCCCTGTTAGCATCATTTTCACCTCTTTTAAGCTCAGAAAATTACAAGTGAAAATAAGGGGTTTTCAATTCCAATTCAGTTAGCCAATGGGTTTAGTAATGTATTCAATGCCTTCTTCGTTATAACATAAAATGAGAACATCTGAGGTAAATGACAACCACATGAAACAACAGCACATTGAACCCAGCTTATCATATAACATACTTCCACCTTAGCACCACCCTCCTCATTAGGAAGGAAATGTTAGACTGAAAGCAGTTGAAGAAGAAAACAGTGTGGGTAAGTAGAGATTTTATAGTTACTACTCAGAGTGGAACTGAGTAGTTGTTTGGATTTGGTCACAGCATGAGGGAGCTAGGGAAATAAGTGTTCAGAGTAACCAAGCATGCTGATGATGTGTGAAGACCTCTGATCACTACTGACAGGACGTAAAATGGGTCCAAGCACAGAAGTGCCTAAACATCAGGCACAGGAACCGAAATTTCGTGGCACTCTTGGAGGTTATATCTTTTCCTATTACTGGTGATCGGATAAACCTAGCTTCCTCTCTCTGCTGCTCCTTTTTGTTATTCTTTTTAACAGCTCGATTGAGATATATTTTCTCATATTATCAAAATCACCCATTTAGCGTTTATAAATCAGCATTTTAATATATTTAGACTTGTGCAACCACAGTTCTAGAAAAAGTCGTCACTCAGAAAGAAACTCCACACCTGTTAACAGTTACTCTCCATTCCTCTCTCTGCATTGCTTCTGGCAACCACTAATCTTCTATATGTCTCTATGAATTTGCCTAAGTGGGATCATATATGAGACCTTTTGTAACCGATTTCTTTTGCTTAGCATAATGTTTTCAAGGTTTATTCTTAATGTAACTTATATCAGTACTTTATTTCTTTTTATAGCTTTTACATAGATATGCATCTTTTACATAGATAAACCACATTTTATTTACTTGTTCATCATAAGTTGGTGAATATTTGGGTTGTTTCCACTCATTGATTATAACGCATAATGCTGCTCTAAACATTCATGAAAAAATTTTTATATGAACATATATTTTTATTTCTCTTGGGTATATACCTAAGATTGGGATTGCTTAGATGTATGAATAACCTATGAGTAATATTTGAAACATTACCAAACTGTTTTGCAAAGGATTATTTTACATTTCCATCAGCAATCCATGAGAATTCTAATTTTTCTACATGTTTGCCAACACTTGGTGTTGTCCTATTTTATTATAGATATCTTCATCAGTGTGATAAGATCTCTTATAGTGATTTTGACTTGCGGTTCCCTAAGGACAGTGCCATCGACCACAATTCACATACTTATGGGCCATTTATATCTTCTCTTGTTCTTATCAAGTCCTTTTGCAGTTGAGTTATTTTTCATTCAAGCTATTTTTATACTCTAGATAGAAGTTCTTTTTCAGATATATGACTTGGAATATTTTCTCCCATTCTGTAGGTGCTCTTTTGACTTTTTTGATGACTTCTTTTGAAGTGTAAAAGTATTTAACCTTGATGTTATATTTATTCATTTTTTGTTGTTGATTATGCTTTCAATTTTATCTAAGAATATCTACCAGGACTTAATCATGAAGAAAGAGAAAATCTGACAGACCCATTGCTTGTAATGACATTGGATCAGTCAACCACTAAATCTAAAATGTCCAGTAAACAAAGTTAGTCAGACCAGATGGTTTTGTTGGTGAATTCTATCAAATAATTAAATAACAATTAATATCAACACTTTTCAAACTCTTCCAAAAAATAAAAAGAATAATTCCAAACTAATTTTACAAGAGCAGTATCACCTTGTTACAAAAGTCAGTCAAGGACACCGTAAAAAATACAATTTTAGGCCAATATTCCTGATGAACATAGAACCCATCTGTCATAGAACTGAAAGTTTGTACCATTTGACCCCTTTCAGTTATCTGACCCACTACTCAATTCCCATCGCTGGCACCCATCAATTTGTTCTCTGTAGCTTTGAGGGGGTTTTGTTTGTTTGTTTGTTTTACATTTCAAATATAAATTATGTCATGAAATATTTATCGCTATCTTGCTTGTTTCATCACCATAATGACCTCAAGGCCCATTCATGTTATATCAAATGACAGAATTGAATTTATTTCATTTTTATGGATGCATAATATTACTCTGTATGTGTGTGTATGTGTGTGCGTGTGTGTGTGTGTGACATCTTTATTTGTCCATCCATTGATAGACACTTAGGTTGTTTCCATATCTTAGCTCCTATAAATACTGCTGCATTCAACATGCAGATACAGGTATCTTTTCAAGATAGGATTTTGTTTCCTTCACCTAAATATTTAAAGTAGATGTCAAGTGCACAGGAAATATACATGTCACTGGAATTGTCCTAGAATTACACCACAACCAAACTCTGTAGTTTGATTTTGAAAATAACATCTTAAAGCTCACCAAAGATTTTAAAAATAACTCTAATACAGGATTTTGTCAGATGTTTTCCTACAGAATGACCCTGTACAAATTGGGGTATCTGAAAGGTTCCTTTGTAAAGATGGCCTCATACCACAGACCATATTATATGGGTGGATCAGAAATCTGGACTTCCCTGCCTAAGTAAATGAGACTAAGTTCCATAGCTACCAAAACAAGAATCAAAGCTGCCTGCATCAGCTTTCAAAATCTTATTTGCTCAGGAATATATGGACAATGGAGATGTACAAATAGTAACTTTTTCAAAGGTCCTGGAATATTCCAGATGCTGAGAATTGCAGATTCTAATCTTATCCTGTCCATAAACTATGCTGGTCTCTTTATTCAATGTAGCAACGGAGTATATAAAGTGTTTTCCATCCACGTGGTCAGCATGATGTGGCCTTGGATATTCGACTCCTTCTATTATCACAACTTCACACTAAATCGCAAAATTGCAAACTTGCATTCTTTACTCATAACATTTCACGCATAGGTTTGCCAGATGAGAAATGGTGGAGAATTATGACTCCAAATATTTTCAGTGTTACAGGTTTTATTCCCAAGGTTTAAATAAAATTGCTTGGAGAATGGAACCATAAATCTCTCCATGATATTAGAACAGCAGTTTAATGCCACCACACAAACTGCAACCAGAAATTGACAGCTTAACTTTTGTGGTGTATCAGAATCTTGGGCATTTGCTGGACATGTTCTGGACCCTGACTGCTCAGTAAAAAGTAGCTTGTGCCAGTCATTAGAGAAAAACGTTCCTTCTATGTAAACAGGGCAAACTGATCATGCACTAGGTTTAATGGATTGTTTTGAGACATGTGCTTTGATTTGCTCTATTGTTTTTCATCTTCACCCTAAACTTTACTCTTTTCTCCCTTTGCAAATATCTGGTCACTTAAATACTAATCTAACTGTAGGATTTTTCAGGAAGGAATTTTTTTTTTAATTTTTATATAGTGGATCTAGGTAGATGTTGACTATCCCTCTAAAGGTTATACATCCATCAATCACTAACCCAGTGTTTATTGTATTTTCTACTCATCAGACACTATGCCAGGTGTTGTTTCTGTCTTCATGAAATCTATAGCATAATTTGGGAGACATAATACATATGTTAACATAATTCTTCAAATAGTAATTTCTGTAATAATAATATGATAGAAGGTTATAAGTTTCATAGAGAAAGCAGTGTTTCTTGAAACTTGAGAGTTTGTCAGTGTTAGAGGGAAATCATCCCTGAAGATGTGAGATTCACAAAAGCACAGATGTGAAAGTTCATGATTAGTATAAAAAAGAATTAGTAGCTGCACTTAGAGAACAGGCTATGTGTGAGAGACAGAATGTGGGAATGGAGGAAAAGTGAGAGGGAAAGACAGAGAGAGATACAAGAAGCAGCAATGGAGGAAGAGGAACTTAAGAAATCAGGGGAGGAATAACACAGATGACGTTGCAGGAAACCAGAGTTTGGGATGTTACCTGTCAAATTGAGAATCTTTATTTTAGCTTATGAAGCAGAGATAGGAAATACATTCCAACCCTTATGCCACTTCAATTTTGGCCATTTGAACTGCTTTATTGAGAAGAATGAATCTGTATCTGAGATCCTCAGGAAATAACGACATGAAACATAAATACTGGCGTAAACTTGGGAGATGTGGTAGTTAATTTTATGTATAAATTTGACTGGACTAAGGAGGCCAAATATGTGGTCCGACATTATTCCAAAAAATGTTCCTAGAGGATGTTTCGGATAAGATTAGAAAGAAATCTTCCATGATTCCTCACATAATAACATCCTCCAACATTAATCAAGGTTCTCTGGAGAAACAGAACAAAAAGGATAAGTACATATAGAGAAAAAGGATTTATTAAAACAAATTGTTCATTCAATTATGGAGGCAGACAGTACAATGTCTTTAGAGTGGGTCCGCAGGCTAGAGATCCAGAGATGAGTGGACACTGTACTTTATATGAAGGCCATTAGCTGCAGAATCCATGCCCCACACACAACTGCTCAAGGAGGTCACTCATTTGGGTTTTCATATTCTGGATGAGACTTATTCAGATTATGGGGAAAATCTACTTTGCTCAAACTATGCCATTTTAATTTTAATCTTATTTTCATTTACTTCACTTGAATGGCTTCAAGGCTTCTGGAAAAATAAGTTTGGGTGGGAAGACAGCTTCTAAGAAATACTATTGGTTCTACCTTCAAAAAAACGCAGCTGCCAATCACTTCTGAATGCTTTTATCTGGTACACTCTCTCGGATCATCACAGTCCCTCTCTTAGAAATTGTAATATACTCCTGACAGCCATACTCTTCCCTTGCTCCTCTATTAACTACTCTTGAAATAACTATGAGACATTTTCGAAGCTTAAATAAGACCAATTTATTTCTCTGCCCAAACTCATCAAAGGCTCTTAAATGAAACAAAGTCAGCATTGTCACGGTGATCCACAAGGCCAGTCAGATTCTGTCCCTACCTCATTAATGTCTCTTGCTTTCCTTACTCTCTCCAGTCACTCCTACAGGCACCTACCATTCTAAATACTTACCTGGCACAAAGGAGGGCCTTCCACACTACTTATTTTGTCTACCAAAAATACTCTGCATCCAGAGAATTATGAGGCTCATTCTCTCAACTCATACAATTTATAGGTTAAATGCTTGTTTCTCAGTGAGGACTAGAATCCCTAACCTAGATATAGTGACACTTCTTTATTCTCTGCTTGCTTTGATCCTTTTTTTTTTATTTCTTCTTGGTGCAGTAACATTTACAAACATTATACCTGCACATTAACTATTTGTTGAATTAGTACAGATTAAAATTTAATTTGACCTTTTCCCAAAGACTTGATTCCATTGTCTAGTCAGGAACTATGAAGAGGCCACAGCATTACCACCTGGTAAGGCATCAGTTCGGCCACTGCTACTTAGATTTGATCATAGAAGCAGCTGATTTTTCATCTTTGCAAGTCTAATATATGGGATTGCCAGTCGTGGCTTTTTGGGGCCATTTGTAGAGAATTTGTTCTTTAATAAAAGAGAAAATTTACCTTTCAAATTTTGCTTGATGACTATCTAAATCCAGCTTCAAATCTCTATCATAAGACTTCTTTCAAAGTTACAGCAGACAGCATTATTTCATATCCTAAATGTCTTAACCTAATGTTCTGTTTTAATTTGCAGGTGGTATGCCCTTCAAGGGCATACTTGTTTCTGTTTTACTATTCTGTTATAATGGTCACTGGCTCTCTCACCTACAGTAGGTATAACAGCTGCTTCCACTATATCATTGTCACAATTTAGTTTTATTTATTGCATCATTTCCCCTTCCGGTATCAAATCCTACCCTCAAGTTAGGACTATTTAGCTACACATAAAAGGAAAAAAAAGCTGGCTTAAACAAAATAGAGGTTTATTCATCTCTCTTGCAGCAGAAGACATAAGAAACCTAGGCTTTTTCTATTGCTAAGTTCCAGAAAACTGAAAGTATGACCTTCATTCTCATAATCCAAACAATACACTAGATCTTCAGAGGTATCTTCCTTTTTCCAAGAAGACGATGAAGAAGATGGGCATAACAATTGCAACCTTATCTATAGTAAGACTTTTAGGAACACACAGACAATGCGTATACTTACGTCTGCTTGACTCAAAGAAGGCTCAGATGGAGTCTTTTATCACGGAGAAAATGTCTACAATCAGGGTTGAACTTTCTAACAAAGAAATAATGGCTATCAGGACTGTTATGAAAATCTACCCAGTCATCTTCTGAGAGAGGAAGATAGACTATAAAATGACATACTAATAACTTGAATCTGGAAAACTCTCCAAGTATTACTGCATATTATTCTTTAACTTTGAGAATTATCTATCCTAGAGTATGCACTTAGCTTCATAACATGTTGCTAAAAGACTGAAAACAAATGAGGCTCATCTAGCGGGACCTCTCTCATCCATCCTAGAGTGTAGTGTGGTTCATGTCAAACAGTATTCAAAGAGATTAGCAAGGCCGTTTTTCCATTTGATTAAAATGCAGAGAACATGAATATAGTGTTAAAACACTTTCCTTGACACAGTCTACCACTACCCCTTCCAACTAAGGAAAAATGTTAAGCAGCTATGCTTTTGATTATATACCATTCCCTCCTAAAACATTAAAAAGAATGAGCAGAAACAAACTTTAAACCAAAAAATAAAATTAAAATCTCTAACATGACTACAGTTTCAAACTATGAAGTAAACACATTATCTTTTAAAAAAATGCTGTGGAATTAAGGAAGTTTGGCAGAAATCTTTTAATTAGCTTTACCCTTACATTCTGTGAAGCTACACTCAATTTACATTTAAGAATCAAAGAAATTCCATGAGTCAAATAATTTATTTTCAGAAAATCGTAACAATCAACATGGATCACTTTTCTGGAAGCTTCAAATGCAAACCTATGATGCTGGGTTGCAGTTTATGTATTCAATTGAGTTACTTTGACTAGGCAGAGTATTGCATGAAGTTTAGTTTCTCTTGCCAATGCTCATGTTCCAGCTGAATATTCATTACAATTTAAGGGCAAGTCACTTGGAGGAAATAAGATGGGTTCCACAAATGCAGCAAGCCTTATAAAGATAAATGAGTCCAAATTCTGAAGTTTTCACTTGTTATTTCAACTCAAGAAGACAAACAAGCCTACAGACTTCTGCCCAAGAGTGTTTCTAAATTGCCAAGGAGAAAACTAATACCATAAGCTCAGTGGAAGAGAAGCAGTAAGAACCAAATATCTATTTTTTTAAGATGAAAAAAATTTCCAAGAAAAGATTATCACCCCTTTGAATCCTGACACTGGACCAAATCGGAAAATTATGAGATTAATTGGGGATAAAAATAATGCAACTCCATTTGTGAAAAACAAACTTCCAGCTGTGTGTACTATATTGCTATAGGCCTACATTTTTTCATAGTCAAAATATACTTTTGAACACAGAAAATATTTAGAGCATTGGTTGTGTCACAATTTACTTATGCAAATGTAAAGATCCTATTAAAACAGAAAACGCAAAAACATGAAGGGGAAAACATTGACATACATAATATATATTTATATTAGGGCAAATATTTTGAAATGATAGTCTAAAAAAATGTATGCAAAGTAACTGACAGGTCAAAGGTTAATATGTCTAGATCAAATTATCCTAGAAATTATTAAGAAACAATAAGCCCAGGAGTAAATGAGCAAAAAGTATGAATAAACCCATCAGAGAAAAGCAATTCATATTATCTGTAAATATTAATATTAACTCTTTTCTGCTGTCTATTTCAGAAACATTTAACCTTTTGGAGAAAAGGTCAGGGTCAATTTCAGCTCATCAAGAAAATTATATATGACATCAGTAGAGATAGTCTCTGCCTTTTTCCATTCCATGATTCTTTGAAGGTAGAAATGCATGTGATAAATAGCAAAGGAAAATTAGATTTTGGTAGAGTATGTATTACCTACACTGCCTTGACAAGAGTTCCTAGAAAAAAAAGCAGATCAGTAGCACTGAGAAATCTCTTGAGTGTGATATGTGAGGTAAAAGCTACCAAAATAGAACTAATAAACTATATAAACCCACATGTACGTCAAAGTTCTCTCTCTCTCTCTCATATATACATATATATATACACATGTATGACAAGCAAGACAATGTTACGTGATATCCCAAGATACTGTCAACTATTGACTCCATTTTTTTAAATTATTGTGAGTTTGATTTTCTACTTCTTCTTGAGCTGATTTTGACACATTTAAAAAAATGATCTATTTTATCTAAGTTTAAAATTTTTTCAACACCAAAGTCTTTGCTGTATATTATGTAGCATTTCCAGTATATTTAATTACTACTTATTTTTATTTCAGATATTGTTCATTCTATTTGCCCTGGTCAATATTGTCAGAAATGTTTAATTAATGTAATTAATCTTTTCAATAAATGAATATTTGCTTTCTTGGTTTTTTTTTTAGTTTAGCTTTCTTTTTCATTCATAAAATGCCTGATTCTTATAATTTCTCTCATTCTACTTTATCTGTGTATTTTAAGTACTTTTTAAATTTCCTGTTTGGTATATTTTTAAATTAATTTTTATGAGGGAACATTGCATTATAATATTATATATGCTGAAGGTATGCATCACAATAAATCTACATCTGTATAAAATACACTAAGTGCATGACTATTTCCATTTTCCCTTCACTATGCGATGACTCCTTTAATGTTTGTTTACACATCTTCCCCTTCTCTTCCTCCAACCACTGATTTATTTGACTAAAAGACTATTATTTGATTTAGTTCATTTGTTAAATGTTTATTTTTGTTTGCTTTACTTTATTTGTTTGCTTGGGTTCGCTATACATCACATATGAGTGCTACCATATGATGCCTGTCTTTCTCCTCCTGGCATATCTCAGTAAGCATAATTCCCTCTAGGTTCACCCACATTGCTACAAATGGCAGTATTTCATCTTTTTGATAACTGAGTTGCCTTCCTCTGTGTGTGTGTGTGTGTGTGTGTGTGTGTGTGTGGGTGGGTGGGTGGATGGGTGTGTATGTGTGTAAATGTTCTTTTTCTGACCAGACTAATCAAAAGAGATAGCAAAGGATCTAGCAGGAAAACTGCCCTTCAAGTGCAAATTAGCTGATGCAGAGTGAAACCTTCCCTATATGATTCTCATTGTTCGGAGGCAATATTCCTCTATTTTAATCATCCCAGGAGCAGATACCAGACTGCTAGGGATCGCTCATAAAGCCCAAATCTTTTGAAATTATTTAGACCTTGAATTGTAAACTTTCCACACTGCCTTGACTTTTGGAAACTCCTAGAGGCAGCGGCATAACCATCCCATAGGTTGTGCTTCTGCCTCCTTGATCACACTGACATCTTCTCCGTGTTGGCTCTCATGTGCAATTCTGCCTGCCTATGGGAACTATGAGTATAATAAACTTTTGGTTTTTCTTGAGCCTTTTCTCTGTCTCTTCTTGTGGTCACACCTATCTCATAAGAGACTAAAAAGCTCTTTGGTACACTATAATTTTACTTTTTGTAAATCTTAAGACACGTCCTTAGCTTTTCAATATTTAAATTTTATCACTTTGTAATTCAAACATCATAAATTATAAATGTCCTTCTAACTACCAGTTTAGCTGTATTCAACAAGGTTTGATATATGACAGTTTATCATTTACTTCTTAGTGTTTTCTAGTTTTCAGTGTGTGTTTAATTCATTAAATATTTAGAATTATTTAGTATTTTTGCTTCAAATATATGTCTTCAAAATTATATAATACTGATACATTCACATTTGTACTTCGGTAGAGACTAACTTTGTAGCCTAATACATAGTTGATTTTCCTAACTATTGCATGTGTACATAAGAAGATATTATTTTCTAATTGATGGGTGCTGAGTTTTATATATGCTCTTTAAAGAAGTCTTTATTTCCTTTTATTAAAGGAATATTGCACCACAGCATTAACTATATTTAAGGTATGCATGATAGTAAATTTACAGCTGTATATAATACAGCAAGTTTACCACTATTTCTATTTTTTTACTTCATAGACAATCTCCTTTACCCTATTTGCCTCCCACCTTTCCCCCATCTTTTCTTACACCCACTGACTTACTTTTTTTTGGCTTAAAGTCTGTTGTTTTTTATTTGGCTCATTTTTAAAGTCTATTTTTATTTAATTTAGTTCATTTGTTTGCTATCTCTAGGTCACATTTGAGTGATATCTTGGATGTTTATTTTTCTCCTTCTAATTTATCTCACTAAGCATCATTCCATGCAGGTTCATCCATGTTGTCACGAATGTCTGTATCTCACATTTTTTTATAGTTGCATAATCTTCCATATATCATTTTTCTTTTTCTCTGTGTATTTAAATTTTTTATATTTTTACACATTAAAATAAACTCATATATACAGGTTCCCCGTTCTTCATATGTATGTCAACACATCCTACCCTCCACCAAATCACTGTTTTCTTCACTGTTGTCCAATGGGCTCTGCCACCACTTGTATCCCTCCCTCCACCTGCCCCTGCCCACCCTCTACCTCCACTGTCCCATTCCCTATTGGTAACCTCAGTTCTGTCATAAGTGTCCAAGTGTTTTGTTTCATCTATTCCTTTATTTTGTCTATTCAATTCCACCTATCATATTTTCTTTATCCATTCATTAGTCATTGACATTTAGGTTGTTTCCAGCTCCTGGCTGTTGTAAATCACACTACAATTAACATGGGAATGCACATATATCTATAAATAAGTGTTCAGTATTACAGGGTAAATATCCAGTAGAGGAATAGCAGGATCATGTGTGCTTTCTGTTCTCAGTTTTTTGCGGAATCTCCATATTGTTTTCCATAAGGGTTGAACTATTTTACACTCCCACCAACAGAATGTAAGCATTCCCTTTTCTCCACATCCTCTCTAGCACTTGTTTCCATTCTTTTGGATAATTGCCATTTTCACAAGTGTGAGGTGATATCTCATTACTGTTTGGATTTGCATTTCCCTGATTTTCTGCATTCTTTTTAATTTTTGTTCTTATTGATATATCAAGTATTTAGAGAAGTGTGTTAAAATCTACTATACTAATGGGTTTGTCAAATTCTTTCTAGATCTAGTTCTGTACATTTTTCCTTTATTTGAGGTTAATAGTAAGTTTATGTGAGTTGGTACTGATACCATTCTGATATATTAAAACTTTTGTAACTTAAATATATAATATTGCTATTTATGATAAATAAATAATGATGTTTACCTATATTTCTGTCCTATTCTTCAATAATACAGGGACTTTAGATAGTCTAAATTTGATTACATTCTCCCTAATTTCTTTTTCTGCCCGAATTTTTGATCATATAATATTCTATTTATTATCAATGTCATTTTATTATTTCACATATGAATTGTGTAGTCATATTTGTTCAAACACATGCAGCTGTAGATTTACACAATTCTACTGATTTGCCCAATTGTTTACCCTTCCTGCTGGAGTCTCACACCTACCTTTGATATAACCTTCTTTCTTCATGCAATCAATCCTCTTGAGGTGGCATTGAGCATGATATACAAATCAGGTTTGACATTTATTTCTTCCCAGTACTTTTACAAAATTATTTTCATGTCTTCTATCTTAATCGCTATTGTTGAAAAGATTGATATGATACTCATCAGTTATCCATTAAACTAATCAATCTTTTTTTCCTTAATACTTTTAAGATCTACTCTTTGTTGTTTGGAAGTGTCCTTACAATGTTTTCAGCTTCCCAAATCTGATGATACATGTCATTCATAAAATATGGAAAACTGGGATCCCCCATATTCATTCTTCTCTGTTTTTGAAATAAAATTAAACATATACTTTTTCAGATTATTCTCCATATCTCTTATCATGCGTCTTTATTTTCTATCTCTGGATAGTAGACAGAAATGACCTCTGGGTGATTTCTTTAGATTTATCTTCCAGTTCACTAATAATTTTTCCACTTATTATTTTAGTAAATTTGTTAGTTTTCAATTCCAAACACGCATGTTTCTAGAAGGTGGGGTTTTTTTTCTTCAGATATTCCCAGACACTTTTATAACTCTTGCTCTTTATTCAATTTTTAATTTTCTTAAGCATTTTAAACAAATTTATTTTATATTCTATTTCTAATATTGTTAACACCTGAGATTCTGTAGAATTAATTTTGGCTTTTTTTCTTTTTCTTTTCTCTGCTTCTGATTCTAGTTTGCATCACTTGTTTCCTTGGGTAATTTTCAGTTTTGGATTATGCGTTCATGTTTGGCTGTGCTCTCTCTTAGGGACTCTTGCAAGATTTGATTTGTATGCCCTCAAAGAGAGGATACATCTGTCAAGATATCCAAAGCACTAGAAAACCAAGGGACAGTTTTAATCTAGTTCCTAAAAGGAGATTATTTTCTCCACCAGTGCTCAGGCTTAGATTACTTTGCCTTTGTCCTCTCTTTTTTCCAAAAGACATTTTTTTTTCCTTCCTCTAACCCTCCCATTCATCCAACACACCCACTTTTAATGAGCATTTTTCTCAGATGCATAGCCCATTTTTTACATGGAACTAAAGCCTTGCTATCTGCCCCAGTGTAACTTATAAAACACAAGCTTCTAAAAAAGAACATCCCTTGAGGTCAGTTGCAGATTCATCATTAACTATCATCTTCTTATGAGATCTAATGTAAACCTAGACTTTATATACATGTGTGTATATATAGATATAGATATAGATATAGATATATAGATAAAGATTTTATCACACATATATACATACTCATACATGTACATAAACCACATCAGTTTATTGAGGGTTCTATGGGGTTTTTCCTTTATTTGTTTGCTTGCTTGTTTATTTCACTTGGAACTAAGAAAAAACATCTGTAATTGTGGTCAGATCAGTAAACCGTGAAGCTTTGATGCTTCTGATGTCCATATTTTTTTATGTAGATCAAGTTGGTCTTTAAAAGGAGAGACTAAGACCAAGGTAGGAAGTGATGTAGAGATGAGAGGTGGTAACGGTGTCCGAGTTCCTGATTCTACTTGCTCTGGATCTTAGATGAATCAGTTACATGTCTGCCTATTAATTTTCTTCTTTTAATTCCTGAAGAATCAATTACACTTCTAACACAATTTCCTTTGGCATAAACTAGTTCAGTATGTTTCTGACTTCGGCAATGAGTAATACACAGTTATTTCGTTTTACGTATATTTATCTATTTAATATCCTGCAAAACGTATCTATTGTGTAGCAATGGATATTATTGAATTAAATTGACTGGAATAAGATGGGCATATTAGCTCCACTGAGGACTGAAAACTACTTTGAATTTGGTCCCAGACTATTTCCTGTTGATACTACTAACATATTCCAACTAAGCAGCCCACAAAGACTTTCTAAACTTTTCACAGGCATTTTTATTTAAATCACAGATTATGTATTTTAAGATAAAGTTTCCCCATTTCCAACCTACTATCTTTCCACTTCCTTTCTTAAACTTCAGAATTTATCTATTTGTTCTTTTGGAAAATACAAATCTTCTGGGTGATCTACTCGCTGGCTGTTTTAGTTCTTTGTCTTTGAGAAATGGGCTGCTTCCCAGTGGGAAGTTTCTAAAGAGATTTTTCCAAAGGAACCATAGCACAATGAAGTGACTGCTCAGATAATTATTCTAGGAAAACTCTCCCTGCAAGTTGGCCAGACAGGGTGAAATTGGATAATTTTCTTTAAACCCTCAAGAGAAGAACAAGACACTTAGGAATAAAATGGGTGAGGTGCCAAAAAGAATTTCTCCACACAAAGGAAGGAGTAGTTGAGAACCAAAGCAAAAGAAAAAGAGCAATGTCTCTGTTCGCCTCTTAATGACATGATGCCTTCTCTAGACCAGAAACTTGCTTTTTCTCTCTCTATTATTCTCCTTGGAGACACAGTCTTGTTTTTCACCATACAATAAAAATAACCAAAATGAATAAATAAATAAATGTCCTTCCTAAAAGATGCCATGTCAACTAGCTAAGGCATTGAAAGTCTAGCAAATGTGATATATTTGGCCAGCTAAATATAATACACCACTGAAATTAGTAGATTCTTCTTTTCTGGGGACCAAAACTTCTTAGCTTAGTCCTTCAACATTTTGTCAGTATACTTAGTAGTATTTCCTTTAATGAAATATTTGTCATGAAGAATTTTTAAATTTTGGAAATAACCTTAATTCCCATGAGGAATTATCATTGAGGATTAGAGGAGATGTTATCACCGAGAGAGATTGAAAAATCCCTCATTTCCTAAGTAACAAAACTAAGACCTACAAAGGTGAACAGCTTCAATCAACTGCACTGTGGTATGGACACAATAATTATCAACCAAGTGTCCATGATTCAGTCTGCTGTTTTAATCATTATTCTTCTAAATAGGATATAAATATAATAATGATTCATGCAGATAAAAATTTTTAGTTGTTTTCGTAAAGATGCCTTGCATAAATTCATGAATTTCAAATTCTGCCATCTTTTCTCAGTGGGAAGGGTTTATAAATTTGGGTTTCCTTAAACAGATTTTACCAACTCAGTGCCTTCACAATATTTTATTTTTCTGTTCAAAACATTAAAGTTAAAATCTCTGACTATGATAAATATGTAAAGAAATTAATTCCTCTTCTACATTATCAGAAAAAATATTACAACATTTAACTGCTATGAAAAGTAGATAGTAAATTAATTCTCTAAGTTAGTCTTACTAAAGATTGACAATGAAATAGATCACAGATGATAGAATTATGTTATGACTCTAAAATATTTATTCTTAAACACTCAATTTATGAAGTAGGTTTTATTGCTACTGTTTTTCTTAAATGAATATCACTTCTAAGAAGGTCTGAATAGGAAGAAATTTCACATTAGTTTCCATACAAAAGGTGTTGGAATTCTGTAGTTAAAAAAGGAGAAATTATAATGATATTAATCTAAGTGACAGACAATAACCAGAAAATGAAAAATTGATTAGAAATGGCATACTTGGGTGTTTTGCACAGTTACTAATGAAAAATATACTGTATTTTCATAAACAATACACTAAAAGAAAAGTGACCTTAAACTATAAACATGTAGCAAATGAGAAATTTCCCTGGAAGTGACAAACATTTGAATAATAGCTCAAAAAGCTGCTTAGTATGTAACTTGAAACTGAAAATAAAATGGGCAATGAGGAAATCTGAGGGCTAGACATGAGGGACACCTAAATCAAAACACATTCAATTTGCCTCATGTCTAGTTGGCAGGCAGAAATGTAAATGTACCCACATGTTGAATAGGGTGACTCTCTCTTTTGAGAATTCCTGTAAAATGGAACTGATTCCATGGGGCTTGTATACTCAGGCTAACTTCTTGCTCTGATGTCTAGTTAAAGCTGGGCACTCTATCCCCTGCCATCTTTCTGCCCTGTGCTGTCAGCACTTCCTTTATTTAAAGGGAAATCTCACTCACACAAGGCATTTGTAGCTGGTAGATTTTGCTAAAGATTTGTGGTAACGATAGAAGGAGTGTTACGTCACAAAATCAAACAGCTTAGGGCATGATCATGGAATTAGAAAGCTGCGCTGCCCAATTTTCTCCAGTTACTTTTCTCAATTCCCATCTTTCCCATGATACTATACTTCTCTTCCCCTCTCTTCTCTTTCTGGCTTACCCCTCAAGCTCCAACTTTCTTAACCTCTCTTAGTACAGTGGAGTTTTTTTTTTCTTCTTTATTTCACATTTACCTTCATATCCCCATCGTTTTCCCCTCAAGCAACCTACTGGAATATTTTCCTAAATAGAGACAGTTGCCTCCCAAAGGGGAGCTCTCAGATTAGTCGTTAATAAAATTCTTCCCAGCAACACACATGATATGGTATTATAATTCCTAGAAAACTCAGGCAGAGCAAGCAGCAGCAGTGGTAGAGCAAGAATGGAGCTCTATTTTTATTATTCATATTAATAAAATGTATCCATTATTTCTTTTTTTCACACAGCTCTTGTGAGGATTAACTCATTCTCAGTGAGAATTTTGAGTTATAGTCTAGTGACATATACTGTCCATCATTTAGCCAAGTCTGGTCCACAGCAAGCCTTCAACTAATTTGACAGACATCATTCTAGACATAATACATCACTCGGAAGGATTGAGAATAATTCAGGAACAAAAAATAAGAATGTCTAAAGATGATCCTTTTGAGGCTCTTCTGGTAGAGTAGTGGTTACATCCATCACTTCCAAAGGAGCAAGCTACACACTACTGGGTTTGAGTCCCAAGTCCAGGAAGAAACAACCAGTGTGAACAACTAATTAAAATAAAATAAAATGCTTCTTCTTCCTCTCTCCTCCTGCCTGCTTGCCTGCCTACTCAACTTCATTCCAGTGTGCATCATTCCTTAAAAAAAAAAATGGTTTTTGAAAAATTTACCTTAGAAACAGGCCATGGAGTTATTCTAAAAAGAAGGAACAAAATGACAAAGAAATATAGGGGAAAAAAAAACGAAGAATTCATGCTGGGGAATAGGTAAATTATTTATAAGTAGGCTGAGCAGGGACTTGAAAACAGAATAATGATTTTGGATTTAATTCAATAAATCGAAAAAAATCATTTTTCTTATCAGATGGATTATCTTTGCGTAATCTCATCAAAACATCAAGAACCTAAGTCTGGACCATTTACATTGATACCCCAATGGAGATGTTTGCATCCTGGGACTTTAGACTTAGAGAACTTTTAGTATAATCCAACCCATTCAAAAGACATGTTAGTGAGGAAATATGGAACTGTGAAACACAAGGAATGATAAAAGCTATAAGGAGTGGTTACCCTGCTGAGTAGAAACTGCAAGTGACAAATGCAATAGACTGACATTCTTGAGAGGATGACTTGGGATTGCTGTCCTTTGAGTCTTTAGGTCAAATATGGCTGTTGTTCAATAAAGTGTCTATTGAATGAATGAATGATCAAATGGCCTGCTGTCATACAAAACAAAAATTAAATTTGTTCCTTGTATCCCCAAAAGACAGAGGGTATTGAAAGTGGTAGAGATAGAGATGTAGACAGCAGCTTGACATAAAGCAGACTTTCAACATTGCAAACCCTCAACAAAGAAGGAGCTGCTGCCAGATTTCCACACACATGCTGGGAATGAGCAAGCTCATACTTGAAAAAGGATGAATTAAGTACCCTTAGATTCTCTGACTCTTCAATTTAGTCAAAAAATTGAATTATTAGTTTAATATAGATGTCTTATTATGACTTGTGAGCATTTCTTCTTAAACTTCAACTTCTTAAACTTTGCTATGTTTTATGAGTAAATAAATTGATGAGAAGAGATCACATATATGTACACACAGGCAACCCCCACTGACACAAAACACAGACGTAGATGACGCTTCCAATAATTTGGCTGAAGACGTTAGTTTTTCTTCCTTCTTTATTTTTAAGGAAAGGTGCAAGCAAAAATGAAGGCAAGTAGGCAGGCAGGCAGGAAGAGAGGGAAGGAAGAAGCATTTTATTTGCTCTACTTAGTTGTTCTTAAACATGGATCATTGGGATATATGTGGATTGAGTCCAATGACTTTATCCACTAGGCCATCAGGGCATGTCTGAAGATTCCAAGTCTTATCAGAAGTTAGGTGGCCTTACCAGCAAAAGCAGATGTCATCTCTTAATACATTTTCCTTTGCCCCTGTTAGTCCTAAAGGGGGAAGTAATTGTTATTTGGATTTTCAAATGAGTTAACACCATACCCCACCATTTTGTATTTGTACAGCTCCTCCATCTGGAAAGAACTTTGCAATAACCTTTAAATTATTTTGTTTACTGCTACTAGTTCTACTTTATTCTTGAATAAAATTTATCATCCAGAAAATATAACTTCATCTTGGGGAGAAAGCAAAGTCATTTTCCAGATATTACTGAATAATACTAGGCATACCACAATTCACAAAAGCCTATTATTTTGCACAGTTATAAGAGTAACTTAATTTGTCTGTTTTTCTTAACGATTAAATGATCTTTTTGGAACATATTGTCTAACAAATCCTTTTTTTTGGTAAAGTAAAATTTCCACTTTATTTTTTTCCAGGAAAGTTCTTCTTTAGTTCTTAAGAAGTTAGTTCCTTTACATGGGTTTTGGTGCCAGTACTGAGGCAGGACCTGCAGGTCTAAATCAGGGTAGCGGTGTTTGGCCCTTTAAGGGTTCGCGAGAAGGATTTCTGAGAAACTTGCTGTGAATGGCACAACTCATGCAGTAATGCAATGTCACATACAGCTTGGGAAGCAGGTAAGCATCGAAAACACTTGCTTCAGAAATGTCCCTATGGTTGTGACCTCTACTATGCTTCAAATAACAAACTTCTTATTGTTCATGTCCTTGGGTATATATCGGGCACAGTTGGTGCAGCAAATAGGCTGTACGTAGCCGCAATCCTTTTGGGCAAGCCCATTGTTCTTTCTTTTCTTGGTGATCTTGGAAGCAAGGACCCTCAACTTCTTAATTCATCCATTCTCTTAGACAACTCCTGGGAAATACGGAAAAATTAAATCTTAGTGCCCATGTACTCCTGAAACTAAAGAACCAGGAAGGAACCAAGAAGGAGAGAACCAGATAGAGTCCAAAGAAGAAAAGATGAAGGAAATATATAAGAATTTTGTCTTTGATAACAAAAACAAAAGAAGGCTTGCTATGGGCTGAATGTTTGTGTACCCACGAAAATTCATATATTGAGCCCTAATCCTGAGTGAGTAGGTATTAGAAGGTGGGACTTTTGGTGGATACTTAGATCAGGAGGGTAGAACCTTCATGAATGGAGTTAGTGTGCAGATTGCTCTTTCTACAGGTGAGGTTACAGTGAGAGATAAGGAGATCCTTTCCACACACTGAATGAGATGACACCCCTTGATCTTGAAATTCTTAGTCTCTGAAACTGAGAAACAAATGCTTGCTGTTTAAAACACTCAGTTCATGGTATTTTTATTGGCAGTTTGAAAGTTCTATCTCTATTTTGCAATGCCTTGACATTTCTCCAGTGCAATTTATATCCATCTGATGACGATCTCTCAAAAATTGTCAGAACAAAATTCCAGCCTTTTGGAAAAAAGATAAAAAGTATAATAATTTAAATGACTAATTCTGAACACACTCTTAATAGTAACAACTAAATCTAGAATAATCCAAACCCAGTTTTGAGACAGACAGATACAGAGAGAGAGACAGAGAGCATATTAAGGGGATTTTAGGCAATAGATTTATGTGTCAGAGGGAGTTTTAGAACTTATGTCCTTACATGTTTTTTGGCAAGATCACAGCCATCACTTAAAATCACACTTAAAATAATTAAATTATTTTGTATATTTGAATTTAAAATAATAATGATTTACCAGAATGGGCCATTTTTACCCCACTGCAAGTTTATTGCTATGTAAATGACATATAGCACTGTGTTAAATTAAGGTGTGTGGTGGAATAATTTGATATATGTATATATTGTGAAATGATTAGAGAAACATGGTTACTTGACACACAACTTTTTTGGAGTGAGATTGTATATATGTATATATGTATATATATTATATACATATATACATATATACGTATATGCATATGTAAATGAATTTTAGATTTAAGCCAGGATAATATGAATTGTAATAAATATAGAGAAAATTAGTCTTTAAATTACACCTTTTGTATACTTCAAGAACAATAGGAAAAGAACTACTTCTGATTTTCAGTTTTCAAGAAAAATGTTTTCAAATTAGAATTTTTCAAAATAAGAGAAAGTTTTTTTCTCTATTCCAGAAAGTACTGTTGAATGTGCAAATAAAATATTGATCTCTTGGTGTGCCCTGGTGACTCAAGTGCTAAGCCTGTGCCTAAGGGACAGTCCACATACATCCCAAGGACCCAAGTTCACAGCCTGTGGCCTGCGGGGGACAACTAAATGAACCGTTAAATAAGTGGAATGTTTCTTTCTCCTTTCTCTTCCTGCCTATCTTCCTTCCTTATTTAAAAAAAAAAAATTGATCATTTAATAAACATATGCATACTTACATGCAAAGCATAGTCAGACAGAAACCATATATGCTTTTGCATGGGTAACTAACAGTGTGCTTTGGGATGATTTTATTGTCATTTGGAGGAGTCACATAGTCATGTTAGTTCTGCAATGCATTTATGTTCTAGAGCAATAATTATTGACTATTCTGGCAAAGTCTATTCTTACTGATCTTTTAATAA
The DNA here is from genome assembly GCA_004363575.1 of Solenodon paradoxus. Lineage (NCBI taxonomy): Eukaryota > Metazoa > Chordata > Mammalia > Eulipotyphla > Solenodontidae > Solenodon > Solenodon paradoxus. Next base: position 2,496 of record RJWH01000445.1, on the reverse strand, counting down.
TTGAATAAAAAATTTTTCTCAAAACACTGAAAAATAGTTTGTTTTTATTTAATGTGCCTCAAATGATCTGTCTCTACATTTTATAACAAAGAATTTCATTTCTGTATTAAATATTTATTGAATATGCACTTTGTGCCAGACATTGTCATGACTTTGCTTTATTCAAATATAGAACAAGGTCCTTGTCCTAAGGAACAACTAAAAAATTATGATACTTTATCATTTTCTTTCATTTTAACCCTTAGAGTTCCTGTCTTGAGCTGTGATCATATATAAGTTCAATAAACTTTGAAAAACAATAAGAAAAATAAGTTTGAGCAAAACATTAATACTCTATTAATCATTAGTATTTTCACAGATGATGCAGTAGTTTAAAATTATTAGACAATTAGAAAAATAACTGTCATAATTAAAATCATAATCTCACAAATTTAATGCGTATCAATTTCTGTCTTACTGAATCTTTCCTCTCTCTCCCTCCCTTCTACCCTAAATTTTTTTCCAACACTCTAGAAATTCTTACTTTTATAATGAGCAGCAGAATGATCTGTGATGAGGAGAGAAATAGATTTCCCAGCAGAGACAATCTAACCCATCATAGCTGTGAATTAGTAGAGAAAATAACAATAGCATACAACAGTGAAAAAAATTGTAAATTAATGAAGATAATGTTGCCTGGAATGCAAAATTTTACCAAACTTTCATTTGATCTTAATGATCATTTACAAACTAGTGCACAGAGTCAGATTATGTGTCCCAAAGAACACTAGGATGTTAGAATATAAACAGCTGCTAAACACAAACAAAAGTTCTATCCACAGGTGATTTCCTTAGTGATATATAAGTTAATGAAATGCTGTTTAATACATAAATTTTCAAGATATTTAGTGATCTAGTTATAACTTGACAGGAACATGTATAATTTTCTACATTTATAAAATGTACTTGATATATAGAAAGATTTTCTACAATAAACACTTTGCAAAGTTTCCAGGAATCACATATTCAGGTCTTGTGAAGCTAAAGGAAATGATGTCTGTAAAATATCCATTATGTGCCAGGAACAGAGCAAGTGCTCAATGAATGGTAGTTATAGTGACAATAACGGCAGTGTTGTCATTGTTATCACAGGAAAATAAAGGTATACATTTTTAAGACTTTCATGTGAGCTGGCCCATATCTGAAATATATATAAAGTGTTCTTAAAAACAGGAGAGGTTGGAACTAGAAAAGTTTGAGAACCACACCAAAAGCATGCAAAAACATTACTATACTATAAAATATTTTACCTATGAAGTAACTGCTGCTTAAAGTATAGCTCCAGAGTACACTAATCCTAACAGTTCCACAGTAAATTAACAGTGAGCAAATAAGATATAGATCTGAATTCAGAATCAATTTCCTTTGTCAAATTACACTAATTTCTTAAATAATATCTTGATGTTATACATTAGTTTGCTGCTGTCGTTGTCTTTGTCTTTTATTATACCACATGAAGTATTGCAAATAAGATGTATTTTCTAGAGAATAAAGCAGAACTGAGGGTGAATCTTATCTCTGCTACTTACTCATTGTGTTACCTTCATTCTTCATCATAAAATGGAAATATTCTTCCCTCCCTCCCTTCTTTCCTTTCTTCCATATAATAACAGTGATATTGAGCAAACCAAATGAAGAGTTGAAAAAGGTCAGATGGAGGGACTGTGCAGGAAAATGAGGGAATTCTAGGATATGAGATGAAGGTTAGATTTTATGTTAAATGTAAAAATAATGATTGAAGGATTCTTAAAACAATGAAAAGAGCATGATCAGATTTTCATTTAGAGGATCCCTTCGGCTGATTTTTGAAAAATAGGTGGAGATAACTGGGGTGGGGGATGGGGATAAGATGTGGGACAAGAGTAAAAGAGAAATCACTTAGAGGCTGATGTGTTCATTAAGATCAGAGATGGTGAAAACCTGGACCAAGAGGCTAGTAGTGAACAGGAGATGACAAAGAGAGTTTCAAACATATTTCCAAGGTAGAATTAATAATGTGTGCTAATATATGTGATATTTAAATTTTCAGAGAAGATCTTAGATATTTGAGCAACTTAATAAAACAGTGTACTTTTAAATGAAGGGAAAACAAGGGTTTAAGAAGATGGACACAGGAAGAAAATAATCTAGAATTTCACTTTGGATCTGTTAAGTTGGAGAACCTGAGAAATTCAAGAGGAGATACCAGGCAGACATTCAGACATGACAGTAAGGAGCACAGGGGTGACACGTGGACTCCAGTACAAATGTGATAGTCATCAGCACAGCATAGCCCATATCCTTGAGAATGATGAGATTATTTAGTGACAAAGATTACAGATGGAAAAAATGATGACAGCCTGAAATCGAATTCCTGAGTTACTCTAGGAAAGGTGGTCAGATAAGGAACCAGTAAAGAAATAGGAAAAAAAAAAATGGGCTGAAGAAGGAAGGAAAGCAGAAGAGAGCAGTGTTTCT